>CAMRHE010000028.1:7300000-7395000 GCA_947044405.1 Leptodactylus fallax | reverse complement strand
ATACACTCTAGGACAATATTCAGTATAAATCACTTAAAGGGATTGGACAAACCCCTGTGGAGGCCAGGGAGTTAACATTAAAGAAAAATAATCATGCTCACCTGTCCCTGGTGCTCCGTTGTCTGCCATACCTTGCCCTTGTTGCCCGAAGTCCTACACCCCACGTGATGATGGAATGATAAGGGATTGATGACCTATGTGAGTGATGTCACTGGTTCCTTCCCAGTGGCTACTCATTGGTCTCATCAATCACACAAGACAACAAGGTCATGGCACGAGAACAGACAGACACTGGCAATGGACAAAAGAGTGCATGCATGGAATTTGTGCAAATTGTAGACAACCCATTTAATGGGTGGTCTAAAGGGGAACTCCCATCTTGTATGTAAAGTGAAGGCACATTGCTAGTATATGCCATCACTTTAGAGAGATGCAAATTTTCGTGCATGCCATGAGACTGCCAAAATTTGCAGCTTTTTACTCTTACTGATTCACTTATAAGCTAGAATGAAATATGGGCAAGGTTAAAGAAGCACTCAAACAAAAAAAAAAGAAAAAAAGACTGCTCCCCTCCCTTCAAATAAGCTTGTGTGTAGAGTAGAGTAATGTTCGTGAATAACTTACTACCATCTCTATTGGTGCAGAGTCTACACAACAGGACAGGCCATTAGTATTTGATCTGTATGTAGGTGACACCCGGACCTTGCACAGATCAGCTGTTCCAGAAGCGGCAAGTAAACAGGGAGCGTGTGCAGCACCGCTCATGTTCAAGTAATAGGAACGCTGCTGCAATTCCCCAGAACTGCCACTATACAGTGGAGGGAGCTGCTGCGCCGCTTATATTACATGAATAGGACCAGTGCTGCAAGCAAGATCACTACAGGGCATTTGAAACTACACTAGAAAAACATGAATGCTTCCTCCAAAAACAGCGCCACACTTGTCCATAGGATGGCTGTGGTACTGCAGCTTAACCCCATTAACCTTTAATGGAACTGAGCTGCAATACCAGACACAACCCTTGGAAAGGTGTGGCGCTGTTTTCGGAAGAAAGCGTTCATGTTTATGCAACCCTGGACAGCTCGCAAAACTCATATGAAAAAAACTTCAGACTGAACATATTTGGGACAACCGATTATTACCTTTCTGCTATTATATTGTATTTTACATTTATTTCACAAGATGATGCTCAGTATGAGACAATTTTAGACAAACAAGTAGGAGAGAATTTTACATGAAAGTAATCCATTCGATTTGTGTGCGCCTCCATCTCCTGGCGCCCCCTACATACCAATCAGCTCCTTGTTCCGCACATCTAATGCCATGTTCCTCAAGGCGGTGGCCACAGAAGACACCACCCGGTCGTTGTCCATCCTCAGCAGCTCCACCAGGATCGGCAGCCCTTTCTCTTTCCTGACTGCTGCTCTAATGTACGCTGCAAACTACAAAGACATTGCGGCAATTACTGACGGCGCCGGCAGGTCATCCCCGCTACACTCTCTAAAGTTTATTAGAATGAGCAGCTGGTGACAATTTGCCCCAAGCCCCGGCCCTATTAAATACATCAGTACACAGATCTCCGCTAAGTAGCCGTCTGAATATTCAGCTCCATCGCTTTATTACCTTCCAGTTCCCGGCAGACAGATTCTGGAGAGACCCGGCAGAACCTTCTAATGTGGCAGGGTTAGAGCTTTCAGCTAAGAGAGTCAGATATGGCTTCACTACAGACGGGTGCCAGAGCATTTCCACCCCCTTTGGAGATTGGGATAGTCCAGGAATAGGCCCCACACCGTCCCACTGCGAAGATAGGAAAAGACAGATATAATGTCACTTGTAGAGACTGTGAACAGACTATACAGGGGATTACTATCGTATATTACTAGTATTAGCACGGTACACCTGCCAACAAGCACTGCGTGGCATTGCTTAACATTAGGTAAGTAGGTAGATATAACATAACTGGCACCAGGTACATAAAGGCCCATGTACACGGCCGAGTGTGCATGTAAGCTTGGGACAGAGTTCATCAAGGAAAGCAGTCAGATGACATTCGGAGTGACTTCCCAGTGCATTCCATGATGCATTCACATCTATGGGGCTTCCGGATCTATTCCATTCCGATAACGATAACACGGATAACTATAGAGCAGGTCCTATTCTGCTCTGTGTTATTGGAATGGATCCGGAAGCCCCATAGACGTGAATGTATCATGGAATATACTGGGAAGTCACTTCGAGTGTCATCTGACTGCATTCTACTGCTAACTTGGCCCCATATCTGATGCACAATGGGTCGTGTGCATGGGGGTCTAAGTTTCTCACTGAAATGTGGCCCCAGAATCATATCCATGGAGGATACCAGGCCAAGACCCATCCCATTGGCACGTGGCCATACAGACAGGTTCGTAGCTCTGGATTGTGCACTAGCCCAGAACTGCAACCACTTGCCATATTTCTCCCCATAATTTGCTTTTTCTATTACTTAGATACACAAACTTGATGACTTTGACATGTAAGAAGTGAACATCTTGATGGCTTAGTATCACATCACTAGCGGCACTCACCAGGTCTTCTTGGGGTGGTCTTTTCTTCTTTTTCTTTTTTTTTACCCCAACAACTTGAGTCCGAGTCCTTGCTGGGGGACTCCTTGCAGAAATCCTCCATTTCATTAATTCCCAACAGCCGAGCTTGAGGCACTTCCAGTTCTAGTCGGTACGAGAGGTTCCTCAAGGTGCACACACAGTTCTCCACTGTCTGCAAGAGAAGTGAATGCAGGGTCAGTGTCCGTCACGTTCAGAACGGAGAATCGCAGTAATTGTTATTTTGCAGTTTTCAAAGGGGTGTCCAGGAACAAAAAGGGACTTCTGTTTTAACAGAAACAGCGCCACATCTGTGCACAGACTGTGACTGGAACTGCAGTTCAGCTCAATTTACTTGATGTAATACCAGGCACAGCCTATGGACAAATGTGGCGCTGTTCCTTATAAAACAGTAGACCCTTTTTGCCATCCTCGGTAATCTCTAGCACCATCTCTGCTGCTACTCCATAGATCAGGTCATGTAGTGCATACAGTAAATAGCAAAGAGGAACTTATTGGCCCAGAGGAGTATAAGAGGATCCTCTGGTGGGCCTAAGTTCTGACACAGTAATGGGCCCAGCAGACCTGGGGTTTATTGAAGCCAGAACTTTTCACCAAGGTCCAATTCTTACAGGAAGATTCACATATAATAATCTATATGTTCTTACTGATGGCGACCTGTGAGTACAATATGAAAAACATGATGCAATTGAATGTAGACGTGCGCCAGCTCTGTAAAGATGGAGGGCGGCCCTCAAAATCATTACCACCACCAGTGGGCCCAAGATACCTCAGTCCAACATGAACTCCTGTCTGACTGGTTTTTGGCTGAGAAATCTCATCTAACTCAGGACTACACATTATATAGCTGTACGCTCGTTCAGCTGACCGCTAAGTCTCCCAAACACCCCATATACATATACGCTCTGTTTAGTGGATGGGGAGGAGGAGTAAGATGAAGTCAGACACCCTGTAAGTGGCTTGTCTTCCCTGAGAATAGAAGGATTGGACATATTGAAATTGAACATGCCTGATCATTCTCTCCCTGACACAGGTGAGTGGATACATCCCCCCATATCTATAACAGTCAGATGGTCCCACCAACAATGAGTAGACTCAGCTGACTTTGGTCTTGTGTGTATGAACACCGTTGACGATGTTCAGCAGATAATCTAGATAGGATTTCTTTCATCATACTTCATGGGTCGGAAGGGGTTCTATGTCTCATTAGGAAGATGCCATGGTGAGGAGGGACAGGGATTTATTAGACCATGATATCCTGCTAAGACTTCTGGGTAAGGAATATTCAAATAAGACCTCCTTGGTGGAAAAGAAGAAGGTGCTCTAGCGCCACCTATTGCATATTCCTTACCCATCATATTTCATGAACGTCCATGAGGGACTTAACTACTGACCAATGAGCCTCTGACCAGTTGGGGTCCTAACAAAGTCCCCATCCAGATCCCATTTAATTGGCGCAAGTTACAAAAAGGCAGCAAAGACAGACGGGTTGGCAGCGGGCAAAACCTTCCAACTCTCTTCTGTAGAAGTCATTCATAAATAAGTCATGGATGCAATGAGAGAAGACGCAGGCCATTTACAATCTGTGATGTGGAGCTCATCCCACGTGCTGCATACTAATGTGTTACTTATCAGGGGTCCTATGTGGGCACTTCTCTTACCCCAGCCTATGGTGGGGGTCTGATCCTCCAGCGTACCCCTCCTCTGACCGCCTGTTAACCCAGTGATGGCTCTCCAGATCCATATTTCCAGGCAGATTTCAATAATGTAGACTAAGTGCAGCATCTGATCACACATTATAGAGTAATTTACCGCTAACATGTATAGAATATTACGCTTCATTAGGGAGGCAGAATTGGTAAATGGAAGCAATAAGTACCCCCCAGTGGGGTAAAAACGATTAATACTAACTATATAAAGTAAGGCAAGGTGCCCAGTGCAATATATCAAGTGCCTGTAGTCATTTTCTACACTGTGTACGTGATAATGTAGGCCGAAAAAACAGATACACTTCAATGCGGCTGATTGGGAGAGACATGGCTGCTGAACTCAGAAAAACAGCACCATACGTGGTCATAGGTCATGTGTGGTATTGCAGCTAGAGCACTTTATTGGACGCCATGGTGCGGTTTATAGAAGACTTGATGGCCTTGTAACATGTGACCCAACAATGGCCGTATCCTCTGTAATATGGATATAATGAGCGCAAGTCTCTGCTTATAACCCTGCCCGGTCAGTGCAGATTATTTATTGAAGACTTCTGTCGATTTACTCTTAAAAAGCTGGAAAATGCAGTCATGGATGATACTCATTCCCACATACACCAGGGGGCACAGTTGGGGGTCATTTGCTTCCCTACATGATAGATTAATAACGCCACGTCTGTTTTGTAAGAAATAAAATGGGTCACCGCCAAGGTAATGTGAAGGGCAGGTCACATGTCTGCTCACATAACACAAGTGGGGCTGAGAGATCAATGATTAACGTGACATGATCCCATACAGTCTGATGACGTAACAGGATGAATAGGTAATAAATGGTCCTAGCCTTAACATTTCAAGTTATTTCCCACGGATCAGATTTTTATTTTTAAAGAGGCCGCAGCGTTCAGGTGAGCTGAGAGTCCTCTCCACTACTTACCAAGCACAGCGCCGCACATTGTATAGTGGCTGTGCCTGGTATTACAGCTCAGTCCAGTCACTTGAACAAGACTGAGATACAAACTGGCCATGTGATCAATAAATGTGGTGTGACATGGCCTGTAAATAACCTGCATTGATCTTTAATTGACAACCTATACCAAGGATAGGCCATTAAGTAACGAGGCCCTAAAACTCACCTAAACATGGAGGCCCTAGTGTAATAAAATGGCACTCACTTCTCTCCCTTCCCCTCTGACCCAGACACGGCTGGGCCCCTGCTGCTTTCTACTTCCTGGT
Organism: Leptodactylus fallax; assembly: GCA_947044405.1. Lineage (NCBI taxonomy): Eukaryota > Metazoa > Chordata > Amphibia > Anura > Leptodactylidae > Leptodactylus > Leptodactylus fallax. The sequence continues at coordinate 7,389,461 of CAMRHE010000028.1, read as the reverse complement.
GTCCCCCACACACAGTCATCCTCAGCCAAACATTGGAGAGGCGGAGTCACAACTCCAGCTGATGATTGGCTCAGAAACATTTCCAGGCACTTCCTGTGTTGCAGGAAGTTGAAAGCCGTGGAGGAGCTGGGCAGGGTGTGGACCGCAGGGGCTGAGGGCAATAATGATTTATTAGGTTCACGTGGACAGGTCACGTTCTCCTCTCTCAAACCTTAAGATTTTTTTCTTTCCCATTATACATGATGGGGGATATGACATACTACCATACCATCATACAAAATCAGAAGGTGGCCCATTTCAGTCCTGATAGAATACAATACAGATGGCCTCTGCTAAGAGAACCACAATTATTAAAAATCTATATATAATAGGTTAGTTCAGGGGGTGTAGTTGAGCGTTTGGTGACCCAGGAAAAATATTCACTTCCAACCACTCTTGTATGACTGTCTGCCACCATCTCACTGGCGCCCCCTTTACCATCCTTAGCCCCTGCCAACCTCTAACCTTTGTTCTTGGGTCAGATTAATTCAAGCGATAGACGGCAGATAATCCTACAAGGTGTTCCGAGTCACGACACACAGTAGAATTTCTAGCATGTTCTAATAATCGAGAAGTCACTTCTCGCACGTACACAATGAAGTGTGAATATTGTAAGCTTTCCTACAATCTGGGCATCTGTGAAAGTATGACGCCTCCCGCGGAGCTGACAGTTTTCAGACCACATGACCGTGCCATAATGGACTCATCGATCAGAGCGCTCGAAGAAAGCAACAGGAGGCAGAGACTCGCATTTAACTGTTGTATCACCAGGGACAGGAAAGCGCGGCGCAGAGACTGCAAACTTCACTTCCAAAAACATCTTTTACCGCTAAGCGCACTGACGAGAGGAAATTGCCTGTGGCTGAGGTTTTAAGAAAAGCGATTGCTTAATGCATAGTAAACAAGAGCGTGTAAAACGCGTTATTACCCCAGGAATAAATATAAAATACCTTGCTGTCAAAATCTGACGTGTTCACGCAGGTCTGAATCACGAAGAGGAGGGAGTCTACCAAGCCTTCACAATATCTCATCTGCTTGCGTGCCTCTTCCCCCGCTGAACTCAGATTTCTGAGGAAACAAAAGCGCAATTTAAGAAAATGAGCGCTGTCAATAAATGGAAGAAAGAAAATAATGCCATTGAATAGGGGTCAAACAGAATATGAGGGAGTTGGGGTAGAAATTTATATTTTGTAAAAATCTATAAACCACGTAAAAGCGAATTTTTTCAGAGGACAAAAATAATCTAAGAATATTGGGAAAATTCATGGACCATATTCAAGTCAATAGAGATGGTTGGGAATGGCCAATAATGTCTGAAAATAGATTCGCCAGAGAGATGTAGCAGAGTTAACCCGACGTTCTGCAGCAGGAGAAAGACACACAAGACAACAAAAGCCAATGAAAAGTCATTGAAAAATGTTTTTTCAATGCCTTTTCATTGTCTTTTGTTGCCATCTATGATATCGCACTGTGGGGATTTATCCCAATGCAGAAAGCTGGGTTAACTCTAATACGTCTGTAGCTGTCATGGAGGTGTTGTAAATGGAAGCCATGATGCATGTGTGAAGAGTCAAACTATTCTGATACCCAAAAAAAAAAAAATCCAGTAAATTTACAAAAATGGGATAAAAAACAATACGGCTGCCATTACAGCCACCAAACAGCTGGTGTGAAACGTGTATATTATTATATAATTTATACACATATATGGCAACTAGGATTATGCATGGTTCACATATGCGTTCTGGTTTCCATTAGTCAGGTCTACTTGGGGACCCGACGAACGGAAACCTAATCCACTAAAAAAAAGCGGTTACCTGCGGAAGACTAATAGACTATAATGGGGTCTGCCGGGTTTCCGCCCAAAAATGGCGGAAAAACATTGAGAGAAAAGTTCTGAACGGAGACCGGGCGCAGGTGTGAACCTAGCCTTACTTATATGATCTGTCAGTCCTATACAAGTCACTACAGGACTCAAGGGCTCCCCAAGCTCGAGTGTTTGGACTCCCAGGAATCATTCTTTGGGATGATTTTCAACAATTTTAGTGAAAATGCATATGCATGACCACCGCTCGCTCATGGTTAGTTTTACAGCAAGCATAAGTTGCTATTTTGTGAATTTTACCAATACTGGATCAACCCCATGTGAGAAAGGGAGGGGTTAATGCTTGGAGATAACCCTTGGGGTTAAACCATAAACAGATCAAGTCTACAGTGATGAAAACATTTTGTCATTTCTATATTTATTAGGTTTTCACACTTTTTTTTTTTTTTAAAAATCCTCAATAAAATTTCAGGTTCAAATTTCCATCCCAGATTATTGGTTTTCCGCTCTGCAGACCCACTAAAGCGCCGTTACCTCATACAGCCGGTGGTATTTCGGAGAACCGACGAGGACTGAAATTTCATTTTGTGATCATCGTCAAAGGAAGAATTATTCAGTCCGGAGTGCGGAACGATCACAGTGTTTGTGAGCGGAGACAGAGCGTCCCGGATAATAGTCATCTTTACGGCATCGCAGGATGATAAGTTCCACAGGACTCCTGGAAGAAGAGAGCACAGACTCCATAAAACCCTGGCGAGCAGAATACACAACATTCCTCTTGGTTATAAATGGCGTCCAGTCTACACGGCGCAGTATTTTCCACCACTGTACACTTTGACAGATTCGTGACCACAGAATGTGTTATTGTGAAGCTTAAGCACCATTCACTTTGATATAAGAGTAAAATTGTTCCTATATCTCCTAACACTGTAGCGATGAGTAACTCTGTAAATTATTGACTTCTTTACCTTGTAGCGACCTGAATTACAGCCTGTATTACACTCCAAAGCTGCATTCACAATCCTGCTGGCTCCAGAGCTGAAATCTCCCAGAAATACCTGTTTATCCAGCTTGTATCTGAGATATGTAGATTGCTGCAGGCAAAAATATCCTTCCCCCTGCACTGTAGGAGCTTGGCTAAACGGTTCATGGCCTTAGTAAACTTACTGACTGTTTCCAGAACAGCCCTGGTCTAATACAATCCATAGCACAACTTGAGAATTAGTACAAGATGTGTAACGCAATGGAAATCCAAAATTATTTTTAAATGTAGAGCAATTCTGTGTGTGAACTGTACAAAGACACAAAAAGTCATAGCCAAGTTGTGCAAAATTTTTGGCCATGCGATTTCCTTTAGTGCAACGTATGTCACAGTGAACCCTAATTCTGTTGGTTATCACTGGTTAATGGGCTTTCTGGATTATCAGGAAATTTCACTGTACGCTAAACTCTCATTCTTATGGCGCAGCATTTTTCCTGCACCCGCCTAGAACTTTTGCTCAGTACTGTAAGGTCATCCTGTGAGTCCTTCAGGATATGACGGATGCACCTAGGAGAGATGCGATGGTTCGCTCACTATACTGTACAACCAAGCTTATGATGTAAAAAAGGACAATTAAGCGATTTAATTAAAAAAAGATAAGAGAACTGGAACGTCTTTTACTTCTGGAACGTCTTTTACTTCATGAGCGAAAACCAATTAGCGTCTCCATAATATAGTCAAAAAATGTAAAAGGAGATTTAAGCTTTGGGATCTGCAATGCAGAAGTATCTATAAAAGAGAAGATCACAGGACGGGTGTATAAAATATCATATACGAGGAATCGCCCAGAATAAAAGAAAACACAAAGTGGAAAGAAAAAACACAAGCAATGCAAAATTGCTGTAAGGATGGTGAGAGATGCTTGCAATAAAAATCCCTTTAACTGTCCTAAACCAATCAGCATATCCACAGACATGGCCCCAGTTACAACAAGAGGTGAGGAGGGTGTCAAGTTCATATAGTCATGTCCATAATTCGGAGTAGCTGTGTAGGGCGGTGTTTTATCATGTGGTTCACCACTCCATACAAACCTACAGGAGATACGGGATGCTCGAACTCACAAAGTACTGTAAGTGCAAGTCTCTGGGCTCTGAGGAATCAACCATAAATAAGTAAATGATAGATAGGTTAGTGTCTCCAGAACCCCGTTTATCTGCAGGGCTGGGGTGATATGCTGGCTCTGGTGACACTAACCTATCTATCTGCAGTGCTGGGGTGATATACTGGATCTGGTGACACTAACCTATCTATCTGCAGGGCTGGGGTGATATGCTGGTTCTGGTGACCCTAACCTATCTATCTGCAGGACTGGGGTGATATGCTGGCTCTGGTGACACTAACCTATCTATCTGCAGGGCTGGGGCGATATGCTGGTTCTGGTGACCCTAACCTATCTATCTGCAGGGCTGGGGCGATATGCTGGTTCTGGTGACCCTAACCTATCTATCTGCAGGGCTGGGGTGATATGCTGGCTCTGGTGACACTAACCTATCTATCTGCAGGGCTGGGGTGATATGCTGGTTCTGGGGACAGTAACCTATCTATCTGCAGGGCTGGGGTGATATGCTGGTTCTGGTGACACTAACCTATCTATCTACAGGGCTGGGGTGATATACTGGTTCTGGTGACACTAACCTATCTATCTGCAGGGCTGGGGTGATATGCTGGTTCTGGTGACACTAACCTATCTATCTGCAGGGCTGGGGTGATATGCTGGTTCTGGTGACACTAACCTATCTATCTGCAGGGCTGGGGTGATATACTGGTTCTGGTGACCCTAACCTATCTATCTGCAGGGCTGGGGTGATATGCTGGTTCTGGTGACCCTAACCTATCTATCTGCAGGGCTGGGGTGATATGCTGGCTCTGGTGACACTAACCTATCTATCTGCAGGGCTGGGGTGATATGCTGGGTTCTGGTGACACTAACCTATCTATCTGCAGGGCTGGGGTGATATGCTGGTTCTGGTGACACTAACCTATCTATCTGCAGGGCTGGGGTGATATGCTGGTTCTGGTGATACTAACCTATCTATCTGCAGGGCTGGGGTGATATGCTGGTTCTGGTGACACTAACCTATCTATCTGCAGGGCTTGGGTGATATGCTGGTTCTGGGGACACTAACCTATCTATCTACAGGGCTGGGGTGATATGCTGGTTCTGGTGACACTAACCTATCTATCTGCAAGGCTGGGGTGATATACTGGTTCTGGTGACACTAACCTATCTATCTGCAGGGCTCTGGTGACACACTCCCCTTTAACAGAGTAATCTTCCTTGGGAATCCACCAGTTTCTAAAGGCCTGAACATCTTGCTCATGGTGAATGTTATGTGACCTTGATGGTATGGTACAGAGGGCTCTGCAGATTTCGCTTCCCTATGTCATCCTGATACCACCACCTCATTTCTCTGCAACGCATCATTGGATTTGACGGACAAATTATTAAAATCTTCACTTAACATCTGCCCTCGGTGGATTTACTTCTCGGTGTTTGTCAGACAAGTAATACTTTTGCTAATCAGAGCCGACAACTGTGGTCTCCGGATACTTAATACAAAACTGTTGTAAAGAACTTCTGTGACGGATTATCAATGCAAAACACAAGCCCCTCCATATGGCCTCTCTGAACGCTGCGTAACGGAAGACGTTTCCACTGAATTAATTACTTGTAATGTTTTCATAAAGCAGATACAGCAGGTCTGTCAGATGTACCAACGTGTACGACAATGCAGTAAATGGGAGGCAAAATATATAAAAGTCCCCAGGGAATAGCAACTCACTAATGTATAATATACCCCAATGTATTGTACGGGGGTGCGATCAGCTCCAAACAGTGCTTTCATATATTGAGCAAAGGAGAATCAAGGATACGGCTGTATATTAGAAAGTTGCACCTTATCCCAAGTATAAGATACCTTAAATGGAGTGTGTCACCAGAACCCAGCCCCACAGATAGACAACGCCCATCGTTGCATCAAAGAACTCATTTACATATTGACAATAAAAAAAAAGATTTTGACAATGGATGTAGCAATTCACAAGGGGGAAAACAGTTTGATTTAGGTGACCCTAACCCATCTATCTGCAGGACTGGGGTGATATGTTGGTTCTGGTGGCCCTAACCTATCTATCTGCAGGGCTGGGGTGATATGCTGGTTCTGGTGACACTAACCTATCTATCTGCAGGGCTGGGGTGATATGCTGGTTCTGGTGGCCCTAACCTATCTATCTGCAGGGCTGGGGTGATATGCTGGTTCTGGTGGCCCTAACCTATCTATCTGCAGGGCTGGGGTGATATGCTGGTTCTGGTGACACTAACCTATCTATCTGCAGGGCTGGGCTGATATGCTGGTTCTGGTGGCCCTAACCTATCTATCTGCAGGGCTGGGGTGATATGCTGGTTCTGGTGACACTAACCTATCTATCTGCAGGGCTGGGGTGATATGCTGGTTCTGGTGACACTAACCTATCTATCTGCAGGGCTGGGGTGATTTGCTGGTTCTGGTGACACTAACCTATCTATCTGCAGGGCTGGATTGATATACTGGTTCTGGAGACACTAACCTATCTATCTGCAGGGCTGGGGTGATATACTGGCTCTGGTGACACTAACCTATCTATCTGCAGGGCTGGTGTGATATGCAGGTTCTGGTGACACTAACCTATCTATCTGCGGGGCTGGGGTGATATGCTGGTTCTGGTGACACTAACCTATCTATCTGCAGGGCTGGGGTGATATGCTAGTTCTGGTGACACTAACCTATCTATCTGCAGGGCTGCGGTGATATGCTGGTCCTGGTGACACTAACCTATCTATCTGCAGGGCTGGGGTGATATGCTGGTTCTGGTGACACTAACCTATCTATCTGCAGGGCTGGGGTGATATGCTGGTTCTGGTGTCACACTCCCTTTAAAAGTGGTTTTCCAGTGGAGTGAAGCTGTTAGGCAAAGTGGCAGAATTGGTATAAAAAACAAACAAAAAAAAACCCACCACCAAAACGCAATAAAGCAGTACTCCCCTAACTAATGCCTCTGCCATTCTGATCACTACCCTTTGCTAAACATTTTTATCCCACTGAAAATACCACCTACGAAGAGCCTACTACAAGGACAGGCCCAAGGGTAAAGATGCATTAGAGGGGTTATCCCCTATCCACAAGGGAGTCCAACTGCTCAGACCCCATCAATGAGAAAAAAAAGGGGATTTTTATTCCCAAGTTTGAATGGAGCTGGGTGCACACTGCCCACAATGGCAGTGGCGGTGTTGGAGTATGTTGCTCGCTACCTCCAGCACTACCATTTAAATGAATAGTTGGGTTCACACTGCCTGACCACTGCTCTATTCAGAATAGGAGACAAAAATCCCCCATTTTCCTAATTGGTGAGGGTGTAAGTAGTGATTGGACCCCCACCAATCTGTAAGCTCTCTCATATCCTGTGGATAGGGGATAACTTGTCCAGATTGGTAAAACCCATTTAATAGAACATACAAATCCACATCAACAGCCCCCAAAAATATATAAATGAATAAGAAAGAAAAATCCTTAAAAGCTGTTTATTTGTGAAAAAATGATAAATGTTCTTATGAAGGAAAACCACACCAAACCTGTGGTGCAAAACTGTATTAAAGCCATTTACTTGAGTATGGATGAGCTGTAATACCAGACACAGCCTATGGACAGTGTGGCACTGTTTCTGGGGAATACTAGAACCCTTTTACCGCTCTCTAGTGGTCATGTTCCCTGGAGACGCTAATAGTGCTGGAGGACCATCGTCAATATACTTTCTGACTGGGCGATTCCACCAGTCTACACAGCAGTGAGTGTAGCCACCTGACTAAGACTACGGAACCAGTTGCAATTGGTTGCTATGGATAACAAAGCCAGTTTGTATAAATGAAGCCAAAAAATGTAATTATAAAAACACTTTGATGTGTAGAGTCGACAAGCCACATCCTGGGTGAAGGATGGAGGCCGCTTCTTTTTCACAGCCATGTTAAGCGGAAGCGATGTCAAAAGTGCAGCCGCTTTCATGCAAACAAAATCAATATAAGCGCCACATCTCATTTTCATATCAGGCATTTAACTCCACTTTACAAGGGCCTTTTGTTACTCAGCTGAAATCACTTGACTGCCGCAGACGGAGCGCCATTTCACTAATGCACCCGACTCTCTACATTTTCGCACTTGAGGAGTATAATAATAAGACTCCGGCATCGCAGGTGACCGGGCAAAAGGTGAGACATTCGAGAGGAGGTGACAAAAAGCAGAATGTACTCCTTGTTCTGCTTTGTCAAAGGCGGTAATGTGAAAATCACCGTCGCGTAGAAGTCAGCCAAGTTGTAAAAAGCTTCTTTGATTATTTCCACCCATGTGAAACAATGACATAATGTCCCTACCTGAAGCCAGGAGCGGCACTTTAACTTACATGGTGACTGTTCCATTGAGCGAGACAAAGACTAAGCTTATATATCTTCCAGTGTAGTCGCCGCGACTCCGTCCTGACAAAGAGTCACATTTATATTCCGTCCAAGTGCAATGGCAACGGGCCAAGAACATTGGCAGAGTGTCAATACTTAGACTGGATTCACACGCTCAGGTAGCAGTGCAGAACACTGGCTATGGAGGAAAATAGTCATTGAGGATAAAACTGCTCAAAAAGAGCAAGGAAGATAAAAAGAACATAAAAGGTGCACTTGCGTTTTATAGACCGTACGTTCACCTATGTGATCGGCGTTTGTTCAGGGGTTATAGTAAGTTTTCATTACTTTCGACAGCCAAAAAAGGCACAATATGGAGGATTATTCTCGCCGCCAAAAAGACAAACCTTGGCAGAATCCCAGTAAGCCCTATTAGAAGTGAACCGGGTGCAGTTCTGATCCATTGTGCGGCAGGTCGCACATCACCATGTCAGAAGGAGAAGGCACAATACCCAGGGTAGCAAAACAATAAAATGGAGCTGTCCCAGAAACCAGGGAAAGAACAGATTTTGGAGGGGGGGATCATTGTCGCTGAAAGGTAAATTCAGCAGGCACAAGAATAGGGGTCCCCATGTCGTCTGTGTGTGTGAATGGAGCAATAGTGCACATGCTCGACCACCACTCCATTCATTACTATGGGACTGAGTACAGAGTGGTGGTCGCACATCCTCCATTCACACAGAGGAACCCCTGTTCTGGCGATCACTGGAGATCAGAGCACTGGGACACCATCCTGTGGATAGACAATAAGTGCGGATAGTGAGAAAACACCATCAATGACTTCTATAACAAAGGTTATACAGGAGACATCAGCTCTAGGTGAGACCTGCACGACCCTGGATAAAACGGTTCATTTTTGCTCCCAGATGGAAGACGTTTTCACAGATTCCTCAAAGACTTGAGTCCATTGATGGATCTGGACAAAAACAGGAAGTGTTGGAATTTTTAACAGTTCATTTAAAAAAAGAAGCAGCAGTGAGGGAGATTTATCTATCCTGCCTTATATGTCAGTTATCCAACACCCAAGACCAGAAAAAGTCACAAATTTTTGCGAAGTGGGCGTGGTGTGTCACTAGCCACCCCAGATTTATGGACATAAGTAAGGCGCACCCTCCAACGAGAGATGAAGGCTGGCATTATAATGTCAGTTTTCACAAATTCCCCCAATGAGTTATAAAAACTGCAATAACCTGGCCATTTATAATAGTGTGAATAAGGCCTTTAAATTACTTTCTATGGAGGAGAGTCTCAGGTAGTTAATTATATTTTATTACTTTCTAAATCTATAGCGCAAACATAGTCTGCATTTTGCAGTGCTGTAAACAGATTGCTGCTAGTCATATTGTCCATGTCTTAACTTTTGCACCAATGAGAGGGACATTGGGAAACAATAGGGGGTGCAGAGGTAGCAGTGGTACCCAGGCCATGGGGTCCAAAGCCCCCTTAGTCATATTAGACTACCCCAGTAGGGGGTGCTAGGTGGGGCGGTGGGATCAAGTACAGATTTTGCATTGTGGGCAGGAGCTTTAAGTTACCTCCCCATTTTCTCTGTATGACCCCTTATACAAACATAAATCTCCTAGTACAGGGCCCCACTCCTGCAAAATACACATCTTTCCAAATACCGGCGAGCTCTCCTATAGGTAAAGGAGCAAAGCAACATGGCATCAGAGAAATGGTAGGTATAATGTAGAAGAAAATAAATGTTGGGGGGAGAGAAGGGAACAAAAAATCTGTATTATGTATGTACAGAGAGTGCTGGGGCTAGACCGCGCTGCACAGAGATGGGCTATAAGTATATATAATAGCAACCTATTACAGTCAATCTATAGTGATTAAAGTGCCTGAAACCTCCGATTGCAGCGAGCTGGGGTTAATATATGGTTGATGTGCTATACCATATTCTAGCGGAGGCGGCATGGCGAATACGTTTCGCATGTGTAATTCCACACATTTATAATAAATAGTTAGTATAATACTACATAATATTCATATACTTACTATATACATTATATATAGATAGATCCAGGCCACCCATTCCCATGCCGCATGCTTCACTCACAGCCTATAGCATGGCCCTTGTTACCAGGCTCTCAGGGGCCGCACTTCTCCACTCCCGCTGTATAGAAAGCTCGGATAATTCAAGGCACGCTCTGAAGCACTTGAAAGAACAGAGAGTGGAAGGAGCTAAGTGAAGAATGGGGAATATTTGAGATCTCTGACACTTTGTTCTTATTCCTCGCAATCTCACTTTCCATAAAAGCACTGAATTCGCTTAAAATATCAGCCGGGAGCGCCCGGCTCTTGTCCAGCCCATTATTATAGAGGCGGAATTGTTTAAATGGAAATGGCCGCGGCGTCCGATCACATGAAAACATGAAACCTATCAATAGGACAACGGCGAGATTCAGACTACACATATTTTACACGTACTTGAATGCGACATTTTCCAATCAATACGTAAAATCATGGAAAGTAACGCTGGCACATGTGACTGTCATGTAAGGGTGGGAAAGACTATTGTAAGATGGTGCAGTGGGTAGGGGGGGTGACCTCGTACTACAGGCCTCTCTACAATGACTGGAGATGGAGGTTTAGGTTCCTATGATTGAGCTCTCACATATGTGTGGAGGAATCGTGCACCTCCATTACTCAGAGAGAAGGTACTAGAAGGTCCAGGACTGGGACCCTCACAAAGGATTATTCCCCAAAACAGGTGCTGCACAGTTGAGCAAATTGTAGTTGCTCAAACTAGCATGTCCGAACACAACTCGGCGTTACATAGCACAAGTAGGCTATAACCATAGATGAACAGTGCAAGCACCATTGCGGTCTAAGGGAATGGAAAGGCTTCAGTGTGAAAAGACAGTTGAGAAGCAAGGTCTGGTCAGATGGATCCAGATTTCTGCCGCACTATTCTGGTAGTAAGGCCAGTATTTGGCATAAGCGTCCTGAATCGATGACCCCCTCCTGTCCGGCTGGTGGAGTAATGGTGTGGGCAGACCCACAGGATATGCTATAAATGTCTGATAGATGTCATATCCCGTCTCTACAGGCCCTGCACTAGGTATTACAATAGAATCAACTTTCCCCAGAATATCCCTTTAAAGCCATATCCATAAGTGAAAAAGAGACAATGGACATGTCTTATGTTTTTGTCACTTTCTACATGTGGAGCACATATATGTACGATTTTATACGCCGCGCATACACCAGACTAAGACTCCCCTGCTCCTCTGGTCTCCGAGTATTCTGCGGTAAGAGTGATGAGTCTTCTGTATTCACGGTGATCGAACTTGAGGTCAAAGCCATCATACTTGAGAGCGCCGGTGAGGATTAGAGAGGAGATTATCTCACAGGTTATTAAAGAATATACAGGTCTTCAAGAACAAATTGGGCAAAGTGGATAAAAAGATCAGAGCTGAAAATGTATATATGGAGGTCCTGGAGGGAGCCGGGCCGAGGGGCCCGCAGGGGACACCTGGAGGTCGGCAGGTGGGAAGGGGTGGCGGTTCCTTTATCTCTAGATGACAGCTTGGCTTAAAGAGTCACGAATAAAGTAGTTCAAGTAAAATGTCTTAGGCTCAGGCCTAGAATGAGAGCACACAGGGTGGAGGGGATATGGGGGTCATTACATCGCCGCAGAACATTGAATTATCAGTGTAACACAGGGGTCAGCAACCTTCGGCACTCCAGATGCTGTGAAACTACAACTCCCAGCATGCTCCATTCACTTCCATGGGAGTTCCAAGAACAGCAGAGCAAGTATGCATGCTGGGAGTTGTAGTTTTACAACAGCTGGAGTGCCGAAGGTTGCCTACCCCTGGTGTAACATTTTGTGGTTAATGGCAAGTTTATTTCCTGGTTAATAAATGCAGAGCAGGGAACATAAAGGAGATACCTGGTTAATAACAAAACCCATAAGACGATCTTAAGTCAGATGTAGCAGATCTTAGTGTGTCCTGTGGTTCAGCTCATTGTGAAGAAAACATTAGGAGTTACTTAAAGGGGGTTTGTCATCAACAAAATTTATCATCTATCTACAGGTTATAAATGTATGATGGAAGTGTGTGTGTGGGGGGTATCTGACTGCTAACACCCCCCAATAATGAAAACAAGGGTCTCAAATCCCCCTGTGTAAACGGAGCAGCAGTGTGCAGGGGGTAAGCACCACTCCAATGACTTCTATAGGACTGACTGAGTGCTGTACTCTGCTATCAGCACCCACAGAAGTGAATGGTGCTCTGTGGTCATATTCACACTGCCACTCCACTCACACAGCAGACTGGGGAGACTACAACTCTGAGTCCCAAAAGAATAGGTGATAAGTATTTATAAGAAAATCCCTTTAACTGAGCTCTCCTCTTAGGGAAAAAGAGGTCACAGTTAAATGGGAAACAGTGCCACCCTTGTCCATGGGCTGTGTGTGGTATTGCAGGTCATTAAATGACTATCTTTTTTTTTTTTTTGGCAACGCAGTAGAATGAGGTAAAAGTGCGGGCATTTACTAATACACTGTGCGGATGAAGCAAAGCTGGACTGACTTTCTGCTATCGCTGTATATTTAGTAAGATAATTGCAAAAAAATTCTTCAATAGGAAAAAAACAATCCCCATGTGTTTAACTCACAAAAAGCATCTCCGCTTCGCCGGAGAAGTCTAGTAAGATTTGTGACCACTTTAAGCCTACGACAATATAATTAGGAGCGCCGATACCTAGAAGCAAATCCAAAAAGTTGAACATTATTAGAGTGATCATCATGGCGAGCTGCGGAAACATCCAACAAGTGCATTATGTTTGTTTACGCGGAGCTGCCGGGGAATATGACAGATGACGGTAACAGTCTCCGAAAACTGGCCGAGGAGCCTTCCTAATGACCAGAGATGGCGGCTTATTATGCGCTTCTGTGCATCGACAACGTTTTTGGCCGCAGCGTCTGCTGTTCTGAAATCTAATTTAATTTTTCAAGACCAGTTACCGAGCAAACGCCGAGGCCTACCTATCCGTGATCAGCCAGTGTGAAGGGGCTAATGGGTTGCTAGGCAACCTGACACCGGCAAAAAGTGAAATAAATGTACACAAGAAAATGGCTGACTGCGCCGCTCTTATTGTCAGGCAATGTTCTTTTCTTTGGCAGAAGTGGACGAGGGCGCAGCTGACCATCCGCTCCGGCCTTTGTTCAGTTTCCATTAGATACTGATAGAAAACCAATGAGAATTTACTCTCGGGGGGGGGGGAAGCTGTAAATGTAGTTGAAAAAGAGAGAAGAAGGTTTAACGCCTGGCGAAGTTTCTGAACAGGATGCACGGTGAATATCAAATGTGCCAAGAAGTGGCAGTCAAGATTTATGGACTGGCAGAGAAGGTGAAATGGCGGCTCTTCATTCTCACATGTCAGAAAGAGTAAGTGTCGGAGAGAAGAGTCCGGACATTGCCAATCACTTCATTAAAACGACTAGTTCTCCGCATGAGAAGAAAAGGAATAATGGACATTTTTTGATTATTACATTTACATGACAGTGACCCAGAGTAGACATTTATAGACAGAGCGGCCATGACAGTAAGGTACAGGAGACATTTACAGACAGAGCGGCCATGACAGTAACATAAAAAAAAACATTTACAGACAGAGTGGTCATGACTGTAACGCAAAGAAGACATTTACCTATCCGACCAGGAACAGCTCTAGCCCAGGGGAGCACCGCTAATGAGGTGAAGTGAGGCGGCCGCCTCGGGCGGCACTGTCCGCCAATGTCTGGGGGGCGGCATTTTTTACTTTATATTTACCGTAAACCAGCCCAGGACAGGCCGCTTAAAAAAAAAACAAAAAAAAACTGAGCGCCGCCTGTCCTAGGCTGGTTTACGAGATTTCTGCATCTCAGCGCAGGCGGCGATACAATGACGTCATCGCGTCTCCTACGCTAAGATGAGGACGAAGAAGAGGCGGCGGCGCCATCAAGGCATCGCAGGTAAGTTTGGATAACCTAAAATATATATATATATATATATATATATATATATATATATATATGGCCGTAACCTACTGGAGTAACCCCGGCAGGTAACGGCCTATTTATTTACCGATCCCCGCTCCTGCTGTGGCCGCCTCCGCTTCCCCTTCTGCTATGGGACACAGAAGGGGGAAGCAGCAGCGGCTGTGAGCAGCCGCGGGCATCGGTGAGTGAGGCCAAATACTAATATTATTATACTCCAGGGTATTTTCAGACCCCGGAGTATAATAATCGGAGACCCAGGGGAGGTGATAAACATAAAAACCAATGCTACTCACCTCTCCAGCGATTCGATGTTACTCCCAGCAGGCTTCGTCCTTCTTTGGTGACATCACAGGCGTCACGTGAGCCAGGCCGACGTCATTATGTTGTGATGCCGGTCTGTGCGACATTGAAGAGGGCCGAACGCAGGGAGTGCACCAGAGCCCAAGTAAGTAACACTGGTTTTTATGTTTGTCACCACTTGGGTCTCCGATCATTATACTCTGGGGTCTGAAAAGACCCCAGAGTATAATAATAGGTCATGGGTGGGTTACTAGAATACTGTGTGCAGGAGCCACTGTGGGGCATAATGACGTGTACAGGGGCCACTATGAGGCATAATTACGTGGGTAGGGACCACTAATGGAGAATAATACTGTGTGCAGGGGCACTATGGAGTATAATACCGAGTGCAGGGGCCACTATGGAGCATAATACTGTGTGCAGGAGCTGCTGCGGGGCATAATACTGTGTGCAGGGGCCACTATGGAGCATAATACTGAGTGCAGGGGCCAGTATGGAGCATAATACCGTGTGCAGGGGCCAGTATGGAGCTTAATAGCATGTGCAGGGGCCACTATGGAGAATAATACTAAGTGCAGGGGTCACTATGAGGCATAATACCGTGTGCAGGGGCCACTATGGAGCATAATACCGTGTGCAGGGGCCACTGCGGGGCATAATACTGTGTGCAGGGGCCACTATGGTGCATAATACCGAGTGCAGGGGCCACTATGGAGCATAATTCCATGTGCAGGGGCCACTATGGGGCATAATTCCATGTGCAGGGGGCACTAATAGACCTGCTGTGGATCAGATCTCCACAGTATATAACGTTGTAACCACATTACATTACATGTTGACAGTCCAGAGCTGCATTCACAATTCTGCTGCTGCTTATTGGAAACACCCCTAATACTATAGCTGCTCTTGTAAAATGCGACCTTGTTGGATTGTTCAGTGATCAGATTACTGTATACTGAATAATGACCCCACTTTCCAAAACGCAAACCTTTGGGAAATACTGGCTCTCATTAAAGGGAAAGTTAAAAGGACTTTTCTAGATCCAAATGCATTTTTTATGCTGATGACCTTATCCACAGGATTGGTGCAGCGCTGCAGTTCCCTGGAGTCTACGCTATACAGAGGACAGGGCCGCAGATCCACTCCTATTACCTGAATACGAGCAGAGCTGCTTCTGCTCCCGGTCCACTGCTGTAGCTTCCAGTACCCACAGGCAGCTGGATCAGCATGAAAAATGCATTTGAAGCCAGAAAACCCCTTTAAACTCATTAGATAGACCAGTTGTCCCCGCTACAATCTCCTAGTATCCCTATATGAATGAAGTACTTGTAATCCCACAGAGAATGACTGCAGGGTCAATATACATGCATGACATGCAGCTCCATTCAGATGGGGCAAAGGGATCCTCGCACATGATCTGTAGTGGTCCCTGCAATTGGACCCCCACAACCAGACAGTTACCCCTATCATGGACTCGGTACGGCTGCAAGAATATCTTTAAGTATATATTACCGTGTAGTCTTATCCTTGCCAAGAGGGCACTGTGATACGGGGGTGTAAGAGGGCACCATGATAGGTAATGCTTAGAGGAAAGAGGGGACATCATGGAAGTCACCAGGAGCACAAAAATAGACGAAAAGCTATATTTTGTAATTTGCAGACAAGAATAACCCAATAACATCCAAGTATATTATTTAGGTATAAAATATAACTCAATCATTCTTGCTGTTCCGTGTCATCATCATAAAATGCCACATAACCGCATCGCTGCGAGGGTGGGGCCTGAACACTCAATATTCGCTTTATCCCCTGACTCAGCTGCTGTCACGTCCTGAACACAATTCTGCAAGTTCATTTTGATAATTACATCCATATTAAAATAATAATTAGCTTGTGTACTTCGCGGTGAGACTTGAACGCGGCAAAACACAGGAGGGGGCAGTTCCTGGTCAAGAACATTTAATGGGAGTTAAATCAGTCATTAGCCACAGAATCTGCTCGTGAATGCGACGTTTTACATTTGTAAATTATATTGGGGGGGGGGGGGGGGAGAATAAAAAAAACTAATAAAAAAAAAACCAGAAGATTAAGCCGGGAAATTCATGGACGGCTCTCAATTATTTGTGCCAATATCTTAGCAGCTTGAGCCTGAATGCTAATGCCATCGATACGCACACACTTGGCGTCAGAGATGATTTTAAATAAATAATAGTAATAATGAAAATTGCAGAGGGAACAAATTATACAAACAATAGCGGGAGGCGGTGGCGGCAATCACAGGACTTTCTGCATTACAAACCGCATAATTGGCGGCTCGGCCATGCCACGTGCGATTCTATTTTCATATAAATAACTAACTGTTCCATATAAGTCAGCTGCACTATAATAAATAGATGCAGATCTGGGGGTACAGCCGCTCCTTAGAGGGGCACCAAGGAAGTGTGAGGAGTCTTAGAGGCCATATTAGGAACCTCTGGCAAATTAGCTCTTTCCAAAAAAAACAACAAAGTTGTGCCATTCCAAAGGCCGTGAACCAATTAAGGGGAACCCCGACACAGCTGTCTATAAATGACTGTCCGGTTTGTTTTACATTCTAGTCATGTTACAAGGCCTGTTAAATGGTACCTGAGATTTCATCCAAAATTGAACTATCTGATGGGTCTTGCTAGTTAATCTGTTCTATGACTGTATAAGCCTCATAAGATGGTGTCCTATCAGTTTCTCTGCTGTTAATAGTCCGATTATGGCTGCGACGCATTTTACATTTCACTCAGAGACAGGGGCTATGTACAATACAGAGCAGTCTACCCCTCCCAATCTATTACTACAACTACTGGTTTCCTTATATATAATTCTGCCAGGAGTACAATAGCAACAGGAGATCCAGCGACACTGGACTGCAAATCCAGATAATGATGCAGCTAAAAAGATCCCTGATACAGAAAAAGAGAAGACTAAGCACAAACAGGAAAGCTGCTTACTGTCTATGACTAACATCCCATTAGCAGTAACACAAGCAGCTAGTCAGCAGTAGATAGACTCTCCTTGCACTCCTCTCTGAGCAGCATAAAGGCAGGGGAAGCTGTGTGTAGACATGCAGAGGCTACGAAGAGAGACCTGTCCCTCCCCCCTGAGCTTGTTGGTTCCTGAAGATGGACTTTGCATAATAACAGCGTGAACAGCAAATTAGGAAGGAGGAGACACCTGGTGTCATCAATTTTAGAGGCTTTTAGACAGAACACAGCAAAATTTCTAAATAAAGTGCAAGATTATTTTATGTGATTTTTTTACATGACTTTTCAGCCTCCCATTTAACCGGACTGAAACAACGCTGCAGATTTCACATCAATACCTGACTTTTCACCTGTCCCTACTGAACAGAGGGCGACGTTCAGTCCCTCTGAAGACAATGAGAGACTTCTTAGAGTTTTAGGCATGGAAAAAGCCCCAAATCCTTGAGGAAAAAAAAACTGTGTGAACATACCCCAAAGCTGGCCATACAAATTAGACAGATGATAAGTACAATTCTATCTCCGAATCGTCAAAGTGTGCAGATATTTTGTGCTATTTATTTCATTGCCCTTCCTTGGATATTTTATACATGGCGTCCACTCACCGGTTACAAGTTCTCTTGTTTCTTGGTCATTGGTTTTTCTCAGTAGTCTAAGCAGTGCGGGGATTCCTCCGGCGTTCTTCACCGCTATCTTGTTTTCATCAGTAGATTTGCCATATACTAAATTCCTCAAAGCGCCACATGCATTTTTCTGAACCTCCAAAACCTTATGATCCAGAAGATCGACCAGATGTTTTATTCCTCCGAGTCGACACACCTGGCGTGGAGAGGTTAAAAAAAAAAAAATAATTAAGACAAACAATAAAAATTTTAAATTTTAGCAATGAACAATCTAATGTACTACTGATGTCAGTGCTTAGTGCTTAAAGGGAACTTGTCACTAGGTTTGAGCCCTCCCTAAAGCAGCAGCATCTCTTTTCTGCTAGGGTTCAGGGACCCAAACCTGGTGACCCCAGTTCTGTCCACCCCTCTGTTCATCTGCTTACATAAGTTTTAGTCAGAAGTCAGTAACGTGTGCCCGTCGTGGTTTCAGGTCTGAAAGCTAGACCAGGATAGAAATAAGCGGCGTCTGTCAGTGATATCCACTGGACTTAATAGGAGTTTAGTGATGCACCAAAGTCCTTGTGAGAATGTCGCCTTACAGAGAAGAAGGGAGTAAGGAAACTACAATAAAAAAAATTAAAAGAAACACAAAAAGGAACTGGAAACTACTATGGATTGTGGGGGTCATAGCAGTGGCAGGAGTCTACATACCATATGTGCGCCTCAGGGGCCCCAAAGGTAGTGGGGGCCACTGATACCATTAGAGCAGCCTACTAATTTTGTTCTCAGGGAAGAGAAGTAATTGACAGAGGTGTTTTGCGACTGCTTACTCCCCTCTCCCCTTAGAGAACACATGCATACTTGGCCAAACCGAGTGTGCATGTGTATAGAGAAATTTGGAGGAATAGCCACTGGTCAAATGAACTTTCAGCCTAGAGCTATTGAAGGTGTTTGGCCAACTTTAAGCAAGCATAAGGGGGTGCTTTATTTTAAGATATTTTACAGCAAGGGGCCCTTATAATGCTCTTGTACAGGGTCCCTATGTCATCTATGCTGGGGTGATCAGTACTCAGGACGGAAAATGTCTTATGGTATTCATTGGATTCGAAATGAGGTTTTAGACACAACTTAGAGCAACTCTAAATGCCACTTAGCAGGGGAGAAAAAAAAATAACTAAAAATCAGTAGAAAAATCTTTCTATAGCCTTGAATAGAAATAAGTGCGTCGAGCGCTGGTCCGCGGCACTCAGAGTACGCAGGTTATTATACAACCAGTCTGGATGATGGTGTAAATCCTGAATTCAAGTGAAGTGCAAGTGAAAGAGATGAGATGGTTCTACCGAAATAACAGCGTTCTGCTCCTGCCGCCTGAACGTGGCGCGTATTTTATGACAGACAACAGATTGCTATAATTTCGGCAGAGTTTAAAACGCAATTATTGCTATAGGGAAAGGCTTTGTTATTTATTGATGCAGGTGGTTTCAGATGGATTGTGCAGAGGTTTTCTTGGCTTGTCTTAAAAGCCGCTGTTTTTGTGACGATTGGTCACTGTTGTCAGCCGTCGGGTCACTGATCTGAAAACAAAGCCCCTGGATGCGAACGCGTGACTGACAACTATTGGAAAAAAGATTATTTGCAGCAGGCCATCAAGTAAACTGTAGTCTCAGTTCATCGGATCATGGACGTTTTGTAAAGCTTATTCATGAGGATGGAGCTGTATGGCCGCTCTAGAATCCGATACTCATCACTTACTTCTAAGGATATGAATATTAAGTTGCCAGAAAGTTTATGTCTGTCTTAAAGGAAAACTCCATTCTTGAGAACTTACATTCTATTAAAAATAAAGCCATAATAAGATCTGTCGGCATGTTGCCCGCTGTGGTGGACCCCTCTGGTTTAGGTTCAATTTGCTGGCATGGACGTCTATGTGACCACAACAGGCAGACGTACCCACCATGTAACCCAAGCCATTGCATGGGACCCCAGAGATCAGGGGCCGTTACATTGGCAGCTACCTACTGAAACATTTCAATAGCTAATGGGCCATATTAGTTCAGATGCCGCTATTCTGCTCCTCTACAAACCAACAAGCGGATCACTAAGGGGGCAGTATACTGCCCGTGTGCGTACATAGGGGGCAGTATGCTGTGCGTGTGTGTACATAGGGGGCAGTATACTGCACGTGTGCGTACATAGGGGGCAGTATACTGCACGTGTGCGTACATAGGGGGCAGTATACTGCACGTGTGTGTACATAGGGGGCAGTATACTCTGTGTTTGTGGGTACTAAGGGGGCAGTATGTTGCTTGTGTGGGTACTAAGGGGGCAGTATGCTGTCTGTGTGGGTACTAAGGAGGCAGTATGCTGCACATGTGGGTACAAAGGGGGCAGTATACTGTTCGTGTAGATGCTAAGGGGGCAGTATACTGTACGTGTGGGTACTAAGGGGGTAGTATACTGCACGTGTAAGTGCTAAGGGAGCAGCATACTGTGCGTGTGGGTACTAAGGAGGCAGCATACTGTGTGCGTGTGGGTACTAAGGAGGCAGTATACTGTGCGTACAAGTAATATCTTACCTCAATTTTAATTTTATGGTCCCCAAAGCAGAGATGTTGCAGGTAAGCTGCTGCATTCGCTTGCACTGAAGGGAAGTGATGCTGGAGCATATGAATGACCTCAGGTAGTTCCGGATCGCGCCAAGCAAACTCCCTGAAATAACAAGAAAATACATTTATTTCAGCAAAGATTCAATCAAGCAACTCAAGATGATCCAAATGATGAGAGGTACGGGTGAGAAAAGTTCTCTGCGACTGACTGCCAGGAAGTGCTAAGAGGGGGAGGCAAAATGTCAGAGCAGTAACATGCCTGGACAAGATCTAACAGTATGGGAGACGACCGACAGTCACCAACTAGATGGATCAGGGCAGAGCACACAGCGCAAGGCTGAATCGGACTTAGGCCAAGGCCACACAATGCAGAAATGCTCCTTTTTTTTGGTTGCAGATTTTGTCAAGAGTGAACTCAGCAGGAATGGGAAATATAAAGGAAGCTCTTAAACGTCTCTTTATACCCCCCCTTTTCTGCAACGTGTGACCAGAGCCTTGAAGTGTTCCACCATGGCTCATTCCACACATGGGTAAAACATTGCCACTCACCCATGTGATAAGAAGACATAATACATTGTAGTATCGGGATCTGGGCTTACTGGTGAACAAGCAAGTTGAAAATCCCCTAAAAAATTCCAGCATCCACTGACTTTCGGAACCTCATGTGGACAAATCGCCACCATGGAAAACGAAAGCCTGTTTAATACGGCTCCTTCTACTGAACACATTTCTGAGCACTCATAAAATAAGTTATAAAAATCACAAAAAATAAGGATAAAAAAGGAAAAAAAAAATCCATTACCTCGTACCCCAATTAGTCAAAACACTGACAGGCGAAGTGACGAATGCTGGATATTTGGTGACTGCAGCGCATGTCAAGGGGAACTTTCCGATTCTGACATTGAAACAGTCAAAAAGGCCAATTATAAGGATCTGAGCAACTTAGGAGATAAAGGTCAAATTGTGACGGTGACCACTCCATTTTACCTAGATGTTAATCTGATCGAGCTCTGTGGGATGAAATCCATGGAGTCCGCACTTAGGAACTTACAGGACAGGACAGGACAGGGGTTGTTCAAGTTATGGACACATCCCCTATCCACAGTACAGGGAATAAGTGCCCAATCGCTGGGGGTCTGATTACCAGGGCCCCCCAATGATCAAGAAGACGGAGGACCTAAAGTCTTCCTAAGGCCTCTTTGTGAATGGAGCACCAGCGCACTTGTGTGACCGACACACCATTCAGTTCTATAGGGCTGTGGGCACTGCCTGAGATTACAGTCCGGGCAGCCCCATAGCAGTGAATGGCCCCCTGTCCTCCTGATCACTGGGGAACCCGGCAATCGGATACTTATCCTCTGTCCTGTGGATAGGGGATAAGCGTCCATAAAGGGACAACCCCTTTAAGGATCTGCTGCTAACATGTCGGTGCCAGATACTCCAGGACACCTTCACAGGTCCTGAGGAGTCCATGTCTCAATGGGTCAGGGCTGTTTTGATAGGTATCTACACAATATTCGGCAGTCTCAACGATCAGTTCTAACCTGAACCCAGAAACAAGTGGTCAAATCCTGTACAGCGCCATCACAGGGGAAAAAGAGCATTACATTTTTCTCATTGAGATCAATGGGATGTTGATGTGAGGCACCCTAAGAGATGAAGGTCCTGGAAGGTGCTGTTGTAAGGTCCCTCTGGTCAGCGAGGTTTGTCCCTATAATCTAAACCTCCCGAATGTCTGTCTGAGATACAGCAGACAAGATCACAACCAAACATGGAAGACTAGTGATCGCTGAGGCCGTGAACAATGACTAATAAACCCCGTGGGAGCTGACCTGGCCGCCATCTTGTCAACACCCTAGTAACAGCAATAAATCAGACAGCCGAGTAACATTTTTAGCCCTGATTTTCCTTCTATTACAGGATTTCTTCTTCTTCTTTTTTTTTTTTAAAAGGTTATTTTTTTCCGTTGCTGTTATTGGCCCATTAAATGGTTTTTGGAGATAAATTATACAAGTAACTCCATTACACGAGGGTCAGAAGGACAATTCGCACACAAGCTCCTTTCTGACCAGACAATTTATTAAGTAGATGGGGGCACCCTGAAAGAAAATTACACCGCCGGGCACTTCTGACATCACTTAATATTAAACGGGGGTAAATAAATTACATCCACACACAAAACGTATAGTTCTATTAGACACACCAGCAAACCGCTCACAGTGGCGAATATCAAAAATCTATTCCGTTCTAATTATATTACGACTGAAGAACATGAACGAGGACGGCTTCCTAAAAAAAGCCCAGCAAGGCACGGAGCCACCGGCAGATCGATAGGCCCAACAAACAGCACACAGTAGATCAAAGCCATAGCGCAGTGTGTACAGCAGCCAAGACGGATTCTGGACCCGACTTTGTTACCTGTATGGTCGCCAGCATCTTGTCGGAACGTGATAGCAGTACATGACAGCTCCTGGCATACAGACTGAAGTATTCTGAGAAAGTAATAAAGCAACATACCCGCCGCTAGTGCCAGCTGGAGTCAACCAACAGGTACAACGCACACACATACCTTACTGCAGTGTCATACAACTCTGCTGTGTCAGGATTAATTATAGAACGCAATGGGATTAATAGGAGGGAAGGCTATAGAGGGAAGATTGAGCAGTAGACATGGCCAAGACAGATATATACGTGTGTGTGGGGAGAAGCTAATATAATATATCTGTCTATCTATCTATCTCTGGAGGAGCCAGCACCCCCAGGCATAACAAGCGTCCATTACCATAAATCATGAAAATAAATTATACTTAAAAGGGACACTAATTGTAGAAACGAATGATAAAAAGTAAACACGACATATTGTTGACCCTCCCCACTTGTCAGTCCGCGGCATCTTCTGTACGACCCAGACACAAACAGTCTAGTAGAACAAGAGGTCAAACTCCTGCTGATCAGCTCCATCTTAGGTTATTGGCTGGCTAAGGGGGTGGGGTATAACATAGGGGGCGTGACTTCCTACTCTAGCCAGTGGAGGAGGAGGAGGAGGATGATGATGATGGAGATGGAGGAGGAGGAGGAGGATGATGATGGAGATGGAGGAGGATGATGATGGAGCTGGAGGAGGAGGAGGATGATGATGGAGATGGAGGAGGATGGAGATGGAGGAGGAGGAGGATGGAGATGGAGGAGGAGGAGACGGCTGAGCAGTCTTAATTTCAATATGGAACAAAATCGGACCAAAAGAGAGGAGAAGATTAAGGAATTAAGCGCAGGGATGTGTCATTTAGTTGATTGGGCAATTTCTGATTATAGTGTTTATTTTTGTGTTAAACATTCTTTTAAGGTTTGATGATTATTTATTTATTTTTTTAAACTAGCGGTATTTCAGTAACGCTGTATTTCTATTATCTGCAAATTTCACTCAGGCCACTGAGCCTAATAATATATTGACATTTCTCAATTCTGTAGGGGTTTGCTTTGTAGCAGTCAACTCATGCACATCACAGACAGGCTTACACTTGAAGATAACACCTCTATAGATAACACCACTGAGCCATCATTACATCACTACTAACAATAGATGATGTCACAGCTTATTTCCTCCTCCATGCCTGCACAGAGCATGTCTAGAAAACTCTCCCATAGACCTCAATGAGTCGGCTCCAGACTATTGCTGTCTATGGCCATGACATTGCTGTAAAGCATATCACAAAATGCTGTTAACAGAGCAGAGGAGAAGCTCTGGCAATATGGCCACCCCCATAATCATGGACAGGAAATAATATTTAAAAAAAAAAAAAATCTACAATCAAAAGACAAACAGTTTAGGGGGAAAAAAAAATGATTTCATAGCTGGTAGTAATAAAAAATAAAATATGGCGACACATTCTCTTGAAGTCATTCATTAATGTAAATTTTCTCTTTTTTTTTTTTTTTTTAAATCAGAGCTGTGTATATTCAGTCTTAGAGATGGTTTGTTATAGTCCTTGCATCGTACCGATCTATAATACTAGATTCCCAGCCTTCTGGTGGCTTCACTTTCTGTTACTATATACAGTAAGGGACTGCTATGCTGCAAGGAGCCCGATCTCCGGAACAGATAAAGTCTGGGAGATACAGGAAATATCCGGTTTAAGCTTCGTTTTCGTGATCACAGATGCAACGCCAAATCTACCGCACACAGACAAAGTCTTGCTTTTTATTAAATGTTATTAAATATTGTTCTATTACTCATAATTAAACCAATAGGTGGCGCTGTTCTCTCGGTGTGTGCGACTGAAGCTGGTTTAGGAATAGTCACACATAGTAATTATCATCTACCAAGCAGTTCACAAGTAAGGGTTAAAACACAAAAATGTGGGTATTCACAGGGGAAATTAACATCAAAGGCTACAGCTGATCACTGGGGGAGGGGATATATAGGGTTATATGATAGAGGAGAGAAGCTGAGCTCTGTGATATATAGGTTATATGATAGAGGAGAGAAGCTGAGCTCTGTGATATATAGGGTTATATGATAGAGGAGAGAAGCTGAGCTCTGTGATATATAGGGTTATATGATAGAGGAGAGAAGCTGAGCTCTGTGATATATAGGGTTATATGATAGAGGAGAGAAGCTGAGCTCTGTGATATATAGGTTATATGGTAGAGGAGAGAAGCTGAGCTCTGTGATATATAGGGTTATATGATAGAAGAGAGAAGCTGAGCTCTGTGATATATAGGGTTATATGATAGAGGAGAGAAGCTGAGCTCTGTGATATATAGGTTATATGATAGAGGAGAGAAGCTGAGCTCTGTGATATATAGGGTTATATGATAGAGGAGAGAAGCTGAGCCCTGTGATATATAGGGTTATATGATAGAGGAGAGAAGCTGAGCTCTGTGATATATAGGGTTATATGATAGAGGAGAGAAGCTGAGCTCTGTGATATATAGGGTTATATGATAGAAGAGAGAAGCTGAGCTCTGTGATATATAGGTTATATGATAGAGGAGAGAAGCTGAGCTCTGTGATATATAGGGTTATATGATAGAGGGAGAGAATCTGAGCTCTGTGATACATAGGGTTATATGATAGAGGGAGAGAAGCTGAGCTCTGTGATACATAGGGTTATATGATAGAAGAGAGAAGCTGAGCTCTGGGATATATAGGTTATATGATAGAGGAGAGAAGCTGAGCTCTGTGATATATAGGTTATATGATAGAGGAGAGAAGCTGAGCTCTGTGATATATAGGGTTATATGATAGAGGAGAGAAGCTGAGCTCTGTGATATATAGGTTATATGATAGAGGAGAGAAGCTGAGCTCTGTGATATATAGGTTATATGATAGAGGAGAGAAGCTGAGCTCTGTGATATATAGGGTTATATGATAGAGGAGAGAAGCTGAGCTCTGTGATATATAGGGTTATATGATAGAGGAGAGAAGCTGAGCTCTGTGATATATAGGGTTATATGATAGAAGAGAGAAGCTGAGCTCTGTGATATATAGGTTATATGATAGAGGAGAGAAGCTGAGCTCTGTGATATATAGGGTTATATGATAGAGGGAGAGAAGCTGAGCTCTGTGATATATAGGGTTATATGATAGAGGAGAGAAGCTGAGCCCTGTGATATATAGGGTTATATGATAGAGGAGAGAAGCTGAGCTCTGTGATATATAGGGTTATATGATAGAAGAGAGAAGCTGAGCTCTGTGATATATAGGTTATATGATAGAGGAGAGAAGCTGAGCTCTGTGATATATAGGGTTATATGATAGAGGGAGAGAAGCTGAGCTCTGTGATATATAGGGTATATGATAGAGGGAGAGAAGCTGAGCTCTGTGATATATAGGGTTATATGATAGAGGGAGAGAATCTGAGCTCTGTGATACATAGGGTTATATGATAGAGGGAGAGAAGCTGAGCTCTGTGATACATAGGGTTATATGATAGAAGAGAGAAGCTGAGCTCTGGGATATATAGGTTATATGATAGAGGAGAGAAGCTGAGCTCTGTGATATATAGGTTATATGATAGAGGAGAGAAGCTGAGCTCTGTGATATATAGGGTTATATGATAGAGGAGAGAAGCTGAGCTCTGTGATATATAGGTTATATGATAGAGGAGAGAAGCTGAGCTCTGTGATATATAGGTTATATGATAGAGGAGAGAAGCTGAGCTCTGTGATATATAGGGTTATATGATAGAGGAGAGAAGCTGAGCTCTGTGATATATAGGGTTACAGGTATATGATAGAGGAGAGAAGCTGAGCTCTGTGATATATAGGTTATATGATAGAGGAGAGAAGCTGAGCTCTGTGATATATAGGGTTATATGATAGAGGGAGAGAAGCTGAGCTCTGTGATACATAGGGTTATATGATAGAAGAGAGAAGCGGAGCTCTGGGATATATAGGTTATATGATAGAGGAGAGAAGCTGAGCTCTGTGATATATAGGGTTATATGATAGAGGGAGAGAAGCTGAGCTCTGTGATATATAGGGTTATATGATAGAGGGAGAGAAGCTGAGCTCTGTGATATATAGGATATATGATAGAGGAGAGAAGCTGAGCTCTGTGATATATAGGTTATATGATAGAGGGGAGAAGCTGAGCTCTGTGATATATAGGTTATATGATAGAGGAGAGAAGCTGAGCTGTGTGATATATAGGGTTATATGATAGAGGAGAGAAGCTGAGCTCTGTGATATATAGGGTTATATGATAGAAGAGAGAAGCTGAGCTCTGTGATATATAGGGTTATATGATAGAGGAGAGAAGCTGAGCTCTGTGATATATAGGGTTATATGATAGAGGAGAGAAGCTGAGCTGTGTGATATATAGGGTTATATGATAGAGGGAGAGAAGCTGAGCTGTGTGATATATAGGGTTATATGATATAGGGTTATATGATATAGGGAGAGAAGCTGAGCTCTGTGATGTATAGGGTTATATGATGTTTATATGGCTATATGAGGAGAGAATGTAAGTAAGGAGATATTTAATGATCAGGACACTCTATCTCAGGTGTCAGGACTTTGCACTTTTTCTAGATATGTCCTTCACCTGATATCAATCCCTTTCCAATAGCTCAAAATTGACTACAATTTTCCAATTACAGCTCACATCAAATCGCCTGTTCGGACCTTGTAGGAAAGTTAATGAAATGTGCTGTAAAACTAAATGATAAATGATAAAACAACAGGGGCAGACAAGGTGCTTCTTAAGGACTTAGCAGACACCTAGATAACGCTAAGTAGAGGATGTCTGTGCAGTGACAAGATGGCAGCATAAAATCTCCCTGTCGGGGTAATCGCACTCCTGTGATATCATCGGAAAAGAACCAGGAAATGTTTTCAATGCTATATTCCATTTGCTCCACTCCTGTCAATGGGTTATGCTTGGCATTGTAGTTCAGCCTCACCAGCTAGAAATTGAGCTGCTATACCAGGCAGAGGTCATGGACAAGAGTGGAGCAAATCCTGAAAAAATAAAAACAAATATAAAAATGCACCTATTTTCTAGTCTCATGCAACCACTATCAAAGCAAATATCGAGACAAAAAACAGAATATTTCATGGTTTCACAAAAAACTGGCACACAGGCTGCTAAAATAGGATCAGTCGGCATTGGATCGGTTCTCCGCGGAGCCAGGTTCCCCCTCTCTGCCTCGCCCTACTACAATGGCCGGAGTGATCCGTGAATTGGGGTGGTTGGATTTGTGGCGGGTCCGGTTTCCGGAGGCCCGCACCTTTTCCTGTCACTCTGCCAACAGACATACTCTGTCCAGGATTGACCATGCTTTTGGAAATACTAAAGCATATTCTTTGTTGCAGACCATATCCTATTTACCCAGGGCAGTGTCTGATCATTCCCCGTTGTTGGTCCAATTAAATAGTAGTACGGCTGCTAAGCCACGACAGGGTTGGCGAATCCACCCATTTTGGTTGAAACTATTTGTACCACATGATCGAATACCTGATCAACTTCAGACGTTTTTGACCATTAATTCCCCAAACACTTCTCCGCTCCTCTTATGGGAAACTATGAAGGCATATCTTAGGGGTTGTATTAAGTCCTCCATTTCCTTTGTAAAGAGGGAATCCTCGCTGTTGGAGACCACCTTGGCGACCCAGTGTGCCTCGCTCGAAGCCGCATACGTTGCTAATCCAACTGATGAGGCTAGGTCTCAATGGTTGCAGATGGGTAGACAATATCTGCATATACTGCATGACAAGGCACGTAGGTCTATGTTTTTTAGCAAACAGAAGTTTTACGAACTCGGTAATCAGTCAAGCAGCTTTCTAGCTCAACTAATACATCAAAACACAGCCTCACCTGCCATACTACGAGTGCATTCAGAGACGGGGGAGGTACTGTCCAATAGCTTGGCCATTAGTGACAGATTTTATAGGTATTACAGTGAGTTATACCTCTCCAAGCTTAGAGTCACTGACGGAGAGCTTGCCACCTATTTGGGCTTGATCCCCCTTCCTACATTGTCAGAAGACCAACGTGAATTTTTAGATTCCCCTTTTACGCTAGAGGAGCTATCGGGTGCCCTGGCAGATATGGCAAGGGGCAAATCGCCGGGTCCGGACGGCATCCCGGTGGAGGTTTATGCCCAGTATGGGGGCCTGCTTCTCCCGGTGTTGCTTGACTGTTATAACGCTGCCTTTGTGGGTCCCAGTCTCCCGGAGTCCTTTTATGACGCCACCATTATCCTGTTACTTAAGCCTGACAAGGATCCGCTGGACTGTGGCTCATATAGGTCTATATCACTGCTTAATATAGATTATAAACTCCTTACTAAAATGTTGGCGAAAAGGCTAAATTCTGTTGTTCTCGACCTTGTCCATCCGGATCAGACAGGCTTTATGCCTGGAAAATCCACATCGGATAATCTTAGAAGGGCTCAGGTGATAACTCAGATTGGGGCATCATCCTCACATGACTGGGCGATGGCTTCTTTAGATGCAACAAAGGCGTTCGACTCTGTCGAGTGGCCTTTTCTATTGCAGGTGTTGCGAGGATACGGATTTGGAGAGGGGTTTGTTACCTGGATTTCCCTTCTATACTGTTCCCCTAGAGCGGCACTGTCCATTAATGGCGCGTTGTCTTCCTACTTTCCTTTGGGTAGGGGTACAAGACAAGGATGTCCATTGTCACCGCTACTGTTTGCTCTGGCGGTGGAACCCTTGGCAATACTGCTTCGGAATGACCCCATATATAAAGGCATAGTGATAGGCACCCGGGAGGAGAGAACAGCACTATATGCCGATGACTTACTCCTGTTTATGAGCGACCCCTCCCGGTCTCTGCCCAGAGCCATGGCTATAATTGATGAATTTGGTAATTATTCTGGCCTACGGACCAATTGGACTAAGTCCTCATACATGCATATTGGCCGTGCGTCAAGTGTAGCTGAGGGGAATGTGGTATGTGGATTGACTACAGTCTCAACCTGCAAATATCTGGGCATCTTTATATCTAGGGACCATAGGTGTTTTTTGGAACAGAACATCTTTCCGCTCATCTCGCACTTTAGGGTTAAGTTTAATCTTTGGGCTACACTGCCTTTGTCGGTGGCTGGTAGAATCAACCTAGTTAAAATGATAGTACTACCCAAATGTCTATATGCTATAAGCCATTCTGCTGTGTCCGTGCCCCTTAGATTTTTTAAACAAATGGACTCCCTCATTATCTCCTTTATATGGGGAAACTCTAGATCTAAGCTTAGGTTGTCATCTCTACAACGACCAAAGCAGCTCGGGGGCACATCACTCCCTGATCTGTTTCTTTACTACCTAGCAGGACAGCTCCGTTTTATTAGGAAGTGGCTCTCATCTGATCCCCTACCGAGGTCCGAGGCACATCTGGCTCACCACCTGGGTCTGCATAATCTGTGGCCGGTGTTGGAACACCCGGCCTTGTTTAGGGGGAAATTGTTGCCCATCCATGCCCTGGCGGGACAGGTCTGGCGTCAGGCGAAAAAGGTGTCCACTTATTCTGATATACCTGCGGAGACCCCGCTTTGGCACAACCCTGGTCTGCCGACGTTATTTGCCCTGCCTGGCGCCCGGGCCTGGTCGCAGTATGGCGTGTCCTCTCTTAGTGACCTGTACATACAAGGGGTTTTTAAAACGTTTGACTCGCTGAGCTCCTCCTATGGCATCCCTAGAACACAGTTTTTTAGATATCTACAGATTAGACATGCACTTTCTTCTCAGTTCCCGGATCGATTGGACAATATGTCTGAGTATCCGCTTATCGGCATACTTCGCTCACAGGGCCCTGGGGGTTTGATATCTACTTTATATGCACATCTGATACAGGCCAAGGTGTCCACTTTGGACGCCCCGGCCTTGACGCGATGGAGCATAAATATCCCAACTCTCACAGATGAGATGTTTCAAGATATCCTTGAATCTCCTCAACATGTGTCACCTTCAGCTAACAACAAACTGATTCAAACGTATATTCTACACCAATGTTACTTGACACCTTCCCGTCTATACAAAATGGGACGTCTGCCCAACCCCGGATGCCTTAGGTGTCTTTGTCCACAGGCAGACTTTTGGCATATGATTTGGGAATGTCCGATCATACAATGTTTTTGGAAAGGGGTCGTGGATCTCCTGGCGGAAGTTCTGGCTAAACCTATACCATTAACCCCAGAGATATGCCTTTTCGGCGTATTAGATGAAGAAATATGGCAACACCATGTTAGAATCCTTTTGAGGGAGTCTTTATTTTATGCTAGGAAAGCTATCGCACTGCGATGGATGGCTCCGAAACCCCCATCAGTATCTCAGTGGAAGAAACTTGTTAATACTGTTCTTCCTTATAACCAGATTGTGTATAAAGGGAGAGGGTGCCCTCAGAAATTCCATAAGGTGTGGGGAACATGGTGCAATTCTCCGGTAACCCAATATACGGCTCCCTCATTGCGCTCTGCCATTAATTTACTCATGCCGTGAGGGGTGCGAGACACCAGGAGTATCCACGACCTCTCATTTTGGAGAGTATCCTTGTTGTTACCCTTGACTTATTGACTGCATGTTTTGTACATGATAACTGATGTATACAGTATTACGCATGTCCTGATTATATTCTTTCTGTACCGAGTCTACGTTATATGGTCCGGATGGGACGAGGACCTGGCGAGGTGGGATGTGGTGCGTTGAGTGAATTTACATTGAAATTCTCGTTTTTTGGTGCGCAACATGTTATGTATTTGTTTTGATTTCTTTTCCTTTGTCTGATACGCAATTTTCAATAAAACGAGTTTAAAAAAAAAAAAATAGGATCAGTCGGATGTCCGTTCTTTTAACCCGATACCGCCAGACGAAAAAGTCAGACTTGCAGGACTTTTTCATCCAACAATTTTCGGCAGTCACTGCGACAGAGTCTCTGACGCAGATTTGAACCCAGGATTAGTTTCTACAGATGCAGAAAGGTAGAACATAGAAAGGTAGAACATTTTGCATTTAGGAAGCCACTCACCACCGTAAAAAAAAAAAAAAAAATCAGAGCAAAAGTGCCAAAGCCTTTAAATAAAGTCAGTCAAATCTAGAAGTAAGGCCAAGTTCACATCTGTGCACTGGAGACTGTCAGTGTCCGCCTGAAAACACAGACACCTGATTAACTCCATTATAGTCAATGGGTCCACTGGCCTCTGTGTGTTACTGCTATTTTAGTGGTCCGTCTCTCCGTTGTTCTGGTTCTCCAGCGGACCCAAACAACAGAGAGGCAAACCTAGAGAAAGAAATATTAACAGCTGTTTGTGAGGGCAAAAAAAAAAACAAAAAACAAACATTTTGGTGAAAAATACAACAATTGTGCAGTTACTTAGAGAGACGTCTGATGACTCTCACTGGATTTGTCTGAGCTCACAGCTCCTGCGCTATTGTCCATGAAAGCCAGGGAAGTAAACTGTGTCTTTACCGCACATTCATCCTAGGTCTGGCACGTGCACATAAAACTGATGCTAGGTTCACACTAGCGTTCGGGTTTCTGTCCTTCGGGTCCACATGGTGACCCAAAAAAAGGAGACCCTGTCTGCTTAAAAAGCAGTTACCTGTGGAAACCCGTAGACCCCATAGGCTATAAAGGGATCTGCAGGGTTTCTGCGCGGTTTCCTCCTTGCAGGACTTTTCTCTCTGACGATTTTTGGTGGAATCTGCGGTGGAGTCTCATACGGAGACCCCAATGCCGATGTGAGCCTAGTCTTAGGTGTATTACTGCAGCTTTAGTGCTCCAAGAGTAGTCGGGTAAATATAAAGTTTTGGTTTTTTTTGCGGCCACGGACAGCATTAGGATTGGGCTATTTGGGACACCAATCCAAACCACCAGTCCAATAGGACTTTTTATTTAGGACAGGTTCACAAAGTAACTTACTGTATATAGAAATCCCAACCAGCCACGGTCTACTCACCTGGGATCCTTCTGTATGCTGTCAATGGAGGGCGATCTTGTCGTTCCATCATCTGCCGGGGCGGTGTGCGGCATCCTGTTATAGCTTCCGTCAGATACCCGGTACGGCATTGATCTGTATGGCTCTGCATAGGTAGCTGCAGTGTTGAGAGCATAATTATTTCTTTGGTATGCAAGTGTGTTACGTTGGCTCAATGTCCTGTGTAGATTACCCGACCCTAGCAAAATAAAACAGTAAGTTCACGCCGGACCTCCAAAAATAACACAGCCTGTATGTCTGCTACTATTACTATAGACCCCATCACCCAAAACACACAAGTACAGCATTACGACATGGGTGGCGGTGAGAACACATAGTTAACCCTTTAACCCAAGGTATTTACAACATGCAGCTGTCCAGCTGGGGGCTGGGTAACAAGTGTACAAACAAAGTAAGACATATTTGCTATTGGTGGTGTCAGACAAGTGCTTATACCCTGCGTATTAACCCTATAGGAATCTGCCAGTTCTTGTGCTCTGCCATTACAAGCAGGTTTAATATGCAGGACATGCTCCATACAGCCTGAGCAAATCCTAGACCGCACAACCACAAGCTAGCCTGAGCTGTAGGTATCAAGATATGCAGATTTGGCTTCTAATTTCTCACCTTTCAATATCTCTGCTTACAGTCAATGAATGGAAACGTCCATGTTTTCACCCTTTAGCTGCTCATATACTGTAGGATACTGATGGTCTATCCTAAGGGTAGTCCAATAATACAGATTGCACATAGTCCAACCTCAAGCACCCTCTCTAATAAAATGGCTGAGGGGCCATGTTGGTTGTATGGGGTTGTATATCCCCTTCAGGTACAGCGCCATATATTTTCTAGTGGCTGTGCCTGACAGTACAGCTCATTCCTATTCAAGTGTAGGGGTCTGAGCTGCAATACCAGGACCCCTGCCTAATGTAAGGAGGAAGCAGCCATCTGATCGACATGGTGCCAACAGTCAAATCCCCCCCTCCCCACCTAATGAAGTGGACGGAGCCATCTGATCAACAGGGTGTCAGAAATCAGGACCCCACTACCTAATGAAGTGGACACAATCATCTGACTGGCAGGGTGCGGAAATCAGACCCCGCAAGATCTAAGTGGACCCAGTCATCTGCTTAACATAGTGCCAGAAATCAGACCCCCCCTTCCCCAAAGTCTGATATGGATGAGCTATCCTGAAGATAGATCAGTGTCAATGTCCAGGAAAACCACAGCATAATATGGCTCTTGTAACAAGCCCCGCAGCTGTGTGAGCGGAGGATAAATACGAGTGACCACTCAGAAAATGTAAGCAGAGATTGTTGCACTTTTTAGCAGATCCCACTGACAACTATGAGACATAATAAGTCTATTGTGTCTATGTCTATAAGTATAGCCCGCGGCTTGTAACACGGGCTGGTCTAAGCCTCTGTCTGACACCTCATTATACCAATAGACTACAATGGAATATTAACACAATGTAACAATAAATCACGTCATGCGCATGGACACGGAACATAAAGCCTTCTCGGTTATTACAGGATGGGGTGTTAAGTCAATGTTAATTCATGTGGAGACCGTGGAGTTGTTTTACCTCTGTCTTCCATGTCTATACACCACCTGTAGGGGGCCTCGCTGCTCCCATGTCTTGCTTATAATGTATCAGATCCAAGGAAACAAAACTTTCTCTTTTTGAAAGTGCCGAAATTTAACATTTTTGACACAAACTCAAGTTTATCTTTTCATTTAATGTAATTTATTACCAAGACAGTAAATATGAAAGCTTTAGTATGAGAGGCTGCTGTGAGGCCTGGCATCTGTAGGAGAGCCAGAGCTGAGAAGCAGGAAGTGTCACAGGGACGCAGGAATATCACATGATTTCAACAGTAATATACTAATATGTGGCTTTCAAGCTCTCGGACCCGCGCTGTTCCTGAGAATGAAGAAGTCGCAGTAGTGCTTTACTGCTTTGCTGTGCAAGATGACCTTCCTGACACCCACCAATCCCGGTAATGACGGGGCCGTAGGCGTCATCATCACCATTTCATTCCACACCGTTTATATTTTATACACTGTATATTTATATAAGTATAATATGTATACATATTACACAAATATATAAAATTAGTATATGTAATATTTTCGAATAAAAAAAGCCCCATAGTTATTGGATCTGCCCAAATTTTTCTTCAAAAATAAAACAAAAACAGCCAAAAAAAAAAAATAAAATAAATGAACTAATCTCCAAGAAGGTTCCTGTGTTATCGTATAAGATAAAAATGAAGGACTAGCTCGTACCAACCAATCAGATTGCAGAAATTACATTTCAAAGGGAAAACATAAGATGAAGCTGCGTCCTGATTGGCTGCTATGGCTAACTACATCATTAGTTCTTTGCGATAGTTCTTCTGTACTTTAACTATATTTAGTCCTACATATAAGACTACAGGTCCTGTATATATATCGTTACTGTAAATCTTACTGTATGACTATGGTTCTTGTATATATGACTGTATACGTTCCTATACATATATGTTCCTGTACAAGGCACTGCGGGTCCAGTATACAACTATATGACACACTATGAGCCCTGTATATATGAACTCTACTTACATATATGATACTACAGGGCCTGTATATATATATGACACTACAGGTCCTGTACACGACACTACCTGTATATATTACACTATAAGTCCTGTATTTATGACACTATGGGTCCTGTATATATGATACTACGGGGCCTGTATATATGACTACCTGTATATTTAACACTATGGGTCCTGTACACAATACTACCTGTATATATATGACACTTCAGGTCCTGTATATATGACACTACCTGTATATATTACACTATAAGTCCTGTATATATGACACTATGGGTACTGTATATATGATACTACGGGGCCTGTATATATGACTACCTGTATATTTAACACTATGGGTCCTGTACACAACACTACCTGTATATATGACACTTCAGGTCCTGTATATATGACACTACCTGTATATATTACACTATAAGTCCTGTATATATAAAACTATGGGTCCTATACACAACACTACCTGTATATATGACACTACGGGTCCTGTATATATGACAATAATGGTCCTGTATACATTACACTATAAGTCCTGTATATATAAAACTATGGGTCCTATACACAACACTACCTGTATATATGACACTTCAGGTCCTGTATATATGACACTACCTGTATATATTACACTAAGTCCTGTATATATAAAACTATGGGTCCTATACACAACACTACCTGTATATATGACACTATGGGTCCTGTATATATGACACTACCTGTATACATTACACTATAAGTCCTGTATATATAAAACTATGGGTCCTATACACAACACTACCTGTATATATGACACTACGGGTCCTGTATATATGACAATAATGGTCCTGTATATATGACACTACCTGTATATATGACACTACAGGTCCTGTACACTTGTGGTAACCCGGATGATCCTAATTCCTCTGCAGTTTTTAATAATGAATGGCCTCGCATCAATGAGTTAATAGGCCGCAGTGTCCCCAGGAGACAATCACAGGAGACACGTGTAATGGCGGGGTATGACAGCCATATATTAAATCCTCCAGACTGTAATATACCTTCATATTATGATCCAGCTCCTGCCCGCACTGACAGGCGCGCAGCCCCATCACACCTAATGGATGTTTAATAGGGAAGGTTATTTGCATGAGGTCATTGAGGCTAATGGGAGAGCCAGCTCTGACAAGGTATGAAATAGACCGGGTGGCCAGAACGAGCCATTTATAGAGTACCGGCGCGAGGAGCGGTCAGGGATCAGCGCGCCGAGGAGAAGAGAAGCCTTTATACTTTTAATGGCGGTGTCAGATCCGAGCTCCTTCACTATAACTCCGCGGATTATTAAAGTGGAGCTTCAGCGCAGAAGATTTTATTCCACTATTTTTTATTATGCTGTAAAAACTAAAAGTGACTTTTCTCTTCTTATAAACCTCAAGGCTGTAAATATATAGAAGTAAAGGGGAGGGGGGTGGAGGAGACCCCAGAACGGGAGATCAGGTTATAACTACAGGACATGAGAGAGTCAGGAAAGGCAGTAAATCTATCATGGGGAGATGATATCATTATAATACGCCAGGTCTGCCAAAGACTGCACAGTCTGAACATGATCTAATCTGCTTGATTAAATAAACCTCTGGGCCCACAATGTCCTCGTGATTGGGACGGAGGGGGACAAAATTATTTTGGAATGTAAAGGTTGCACTATTCACACCACTAAAAAACATAAATGTGGCTTTACCAAATTGCTCCCAGTATATATGGCGCCCAATTTATGGGGTCCAGAAGGGGAGTTGGGTAGTGGTCAGCCGAATGAGCACGTGGCCTACAGCTATGGAAGATGTATGGCCACCTAAATGGGGTTTTCAAATGAAAAAAATATTTAGTAAAAAGCGCCCCACAGTCTTCTTGGGCCTTCAGTAAAACCCCCACATATGTTCTGTCCATTTTAGGATGGATCCTGGTCGTCACCACTGCATTTTCAGTTTGTTTACATGTCTGGTCAGTTCCGGTCCTGAAGCAAACCAGACCCATGATGCCTCAGTGTAGAAGAGATGTCAGCGACAGCTCTGCAGCGCCCCATACAAAGCAACCTGCCCTGCGACGCCAGTCCCATCTGTTCAGGGATGTAGGGCAGGGGGGAAATGGGCACAGGAGGAAGAGCTGCGCAGGTAGGTGGTGAAGAGATTCTGGAGGTAGAGCTGAGTTGTGTATGTAGGTGGCGCTGAGGTGGTACTGGAAGTGGGGCTGAGCTTAGCAGGTAGGTAGTTGTGGAGTTAGAGCTGAGCAGGTAGGTGGTTCTGCAGGTAGAGCTGAGCAGAGTATGTAGGTGGTACGGTGAGGCCTGAGGTGGAGTTGAAGACCCCATTATGGCCATGCCACTGATGGCACGCTGTGCCCTGGTTTGTCCAGAAGCGTCAGCTTGACTAAGGACATGGGACATCACCAGAGAAAAAAGCCGCTTCTGGTGTGTCATGTGACTGGTGCATGAATGGGGCCAGCTCTTACGGTACACACCTAGCTATTGGGGCATGGGTAGTTCATCTGTAACTGCCAAACACATCTTTATTGCAAGGGTTAACACTGTAGCCAGAGCACAGGACTTGCTCCCTATTTTTGGAGTAATGTCCCTTTAAGGGCATTTCGGTTCTGGCCCATCAATACTATGTGTGTAAGTAATTGGTCGCCAGACTTTAATTACCGCAGTAATGAGGCAGATTCCCTGACTGCAGCGATACAGAAGTGGAAAATTCCAAGTAAAAAGTAGAGTTGGTTGTGTAATTCTGTACTGTACACCGGGGAGTCTTGTCAACACCACATTGTTTTCCCGTCCATCAAACCATTAGTTTAAATCATTTACGGTGCGGCTCCCATTTAATCAGTGCGGCTGATTTACTGCTCCGGAGGTAATTGTCTGATACAAAAGGTCCGCTACAAATGACTTCTGTGCGGAGTAACACAGTCACATCTCATGTATATAGCACATCCGTCATCCTGCGGCGGCTCCGCGGCGTCCATCACTGTCACGCCATACAGACAGAGTGCGCCATAGTGCCCAAAACAAACCGGGTGCGCACTGATTAATTAATTCCCCCCACCCCTGTGCGCATGTAAACTCTGTCCCTGAAGGAGAAACTTTACAAATCCACAATCTTCTCCTTGGTCTCAGCGCAGACTACTCTATTTCCCTTAAAGTTTTTCATGGGATCCCTTACTAATACGCATGTTAAAGAAAACGAGCATGGTGCAAAAATGATTAAATTGTGAAGCACACAGGGGGCGCTAGTGAGCTGTTCTGATGATCAGGTTCATGCACTGCAACCCTGAGCATTACGTCCCAGCAGGGGTCCAGTGTACGGCACACATCGCAGTACTGTTAGGACATTGATGACCTCGGACTATACTGTATACATGATATGCCTCGTGTAGTCGTGTGCGGGTCTGTGGAAAGCAGAACTGACCGCAAACGGACGTCATCTGAATACAGTCCAAGTTTTCAGGTAGCCCACCAATAGAATAGACGTAAACTATGGAGCAGATCCTATCCCTGCCCATTTTTACGGCTCGGTCCTACAGCCGCCACATGGACCCGTAAAAACTGAGGCTGTGTGTATGTGCCATAGACAAGAATGTATATCCCACATGCAGCCCATTAAATAGACCCATAATAAGAGATCACACACAGGAACTACAATGGTGTGCACAAGGCCTTAGGACGTAGGAGATCAATGGCATCCAATATATAGAGCTGTGTGCCCGTGACAGTCACAAGGGGAATCTAGACCATGTTCACACAACACAGTGCTGTTCAGGAAACACGTGTGCAGGCTGTATTTCCCGCACAGAACCTGGGTGTGAACAGTACCCTCTACGTATATACTGATTTATTTTTTTTTTTTTTTGCAGTGAGCCCCCTAATGGCCAGATTGCTTCAGGACTGACCAGCTGTGAGATCACAACTGTAAAGATCCGAGGGTTTGGGGCCGCACATCATAATATGCACCATTCACACAGCAAAGTCCTCCAGAAATACAGCCTGCACAAGGAGCGCGTTTTCCAGACAAGACACTCGTGATATATTAGCTGTAATCGGTAAGCTCCCCCTAGTGGTGGCTATAAGTAGCCTAAACTTTTTCTTTTAGTTTTCTCTATGCAAAAGATTTGGAGTGTAAGACAAATGGCAATCCGTCTGCTATGAATAAATCAGGAAATGAACCAGTATATAGGATTTTTCACCCTACTTTACAGGTGTATTCCAGTGTTGATCAGTGGGTTCTGACTGCTGGGACTCCCACAATCCCATTTATTTCAATGGCTGAAACCTGGAATCTGGGTATCTCCAGTGGTCCCAATGAAATGAATGGGTGCCACACGGTGCCCAACCTGCTGCCATATTCAGTGGTTGGTGGGCGTCTCGGAAGTCAGTCCCCCCACCATTCAGAATGTTACCACCTACCCTTTAGGTAAGGGGTAACTTCATGTAACCAGAGAACCCCTTTAAGCCTCTCTCACTGACTCTTTTACAGGCTGTAGTCGATCTAAGCCCTAAGCACATTGGTTAGAGATCAGTCTTATTTCCCGACATCCAATATCTCAATAACTAAAAATCCAACAAGATACCTATAAATCCCATCTTTATATTTGAGGGTTAAAAAACAGTAAGAAAAAAAAAAAACTAGAGTTCCGCAGACCCACCTGAGCCCGTCCGGTAGACCGCGGTCTGTGAGCCCTGCCGCAGCTCAATGGTTCCATGGTTGGCGTTGCGATACACAGGACTGTAGTACGTCCTGCCTTCGTATATGGGGGTAATCTGCAGGTCGGGGGACACGGCAGAGCGCAGGTCCTGGCCTAGTTGGCTATGCTGGCTTGCATAAGAACTTCTTAAACCTGAAAGTGATGAGAAAGCCTGAAGTTAGAAATCGCTCCTGAAAGAAGCCGGACAGGCGAAAATCCCACAGTGATCTTACAACACACATTATAAAACGAGGACCCGTCCGTTCTACTGACGCGTCTGTTTCATTTATGATTGTAGTTTCCGTAAAACTGTAGAGCAGCTTAACTTACAAGTCTATGTTGTTCCTCTGTTATTCCTCCTAGAAATGTATGAATAAATGATCAGCAGGTTGTTACCAGTTGGGGGCAGGTCTTTGCACAATCAGACAATGCCCAATAACAGGTGACTGAGCCAGACTATTTAGGACACACCCAGTTGTCATTTTCAGGAGGAACAACAGAGGAACTAAGAGGGAATGAATACATTTCCAGAGTGAATAACAGAACAACAGCACAATGCAGGGCTATAAAAGAATAAGGACTCCAGATATCTAGTCTAGTTTGAGATAAACGATCTACTTTGCTTTTGTGAATCCAGTCAGAGTACATGCACCCTCTGCAATAAGTTTTTATCTGCACACTGGTTTGAGACATTAGGGTACAGGCAGCAAAACGAGGGGGCCTAGTATGGGAACCATGTCCATCTTCATCCTTCAGACTAGGGTTACACACAGATTTTGGATGCCGCTCCCATCACCATGAAAAACATGGCTAGCTCACAGACAAAGCACAAATTCGTGTGCATGGAGCCAAGTATATCATCCTTAATTACAGAACATCACCTTTAAGGAATATTAAACCTGAAGGTCTCCTAAGATGAATCAGAAGTCCTGTGGAAACAAAAACTGTCAGAAAATCTCACACGCGTTTGTCACGGGTCTCCCAGCTTCTTAAGAGCTGCGAGATAAGACGGCGCCGAATACGCCGCGACAAGATGTAATTATAAGCTCTTATTCCTCTCTAAACATGGCGTTAAGATTATGAATGTGTCGTCTGTCCTCGGTGGGTCCGCGATGTGGCGGTATGGTACGGTTTCTGCATTTTAACACCTACTCCTAACTACGGCGAATCCGCCAAATCATCTCCTCAGCTGAGAATACAATTCATCTAAAAGCAATTACGTGGAAAAACAGCAAATGGAGATTGGGCAATTTGTTATTGATAATTGCCGTTCCCACCTGGCAGGAATTTTTCTGATCTGAATTTCTAGATAATTGTTTCATCTGAACGGCGCACTATGATTTGGAAATACTGTACATTTTTGCCCCAGGCATATAAGAGGAGGAGGCCTCGCTGAATACAGAATGACATGTTACAGGAGCACTCAGACGCCTAATCACGAAGACGCCTCGCCGCGGAGAAAGTCATTAGTCAGCGAGAAATAACGAAAGCAAATTGTCCGTGCGCATCTGTTCACATCCTCCGACGGTGCACACTTGTCATCATCTGCCATAATTACTATAATGAGCGGTGGACAATACAAAAAGATTACGAGCAAGACAATAACATCACTAAAAAGTTAACATTTCAGAAATAGCTAGTACCAAACAGCAAGAATTCAGGGGTACCAGATGGGTTATTAGGGGCTGATGCATGGGTCTGGGAAGTGTGTGCCCAAAATGGACTAATATCTTAAAGGGATTGCCTACGATTAGAAAAACATGGCTGCTTTCTTTCAAAAACGGTACCACACCTGTTTACAGGTTGTGTGCGGTATTGCAGTCAAGCCCATTTGCAACAATGGAACTAGACACAAAGTCATGGATGGACGAAGAAAGCAGAAATCAGAAATACTGGACAAACCCTTTAAGGAAATCCCCTATCACCAGAACTGCTAGACTGGTGGAAGTCTGACCGCTGTGTCATGAGAACATGGTTCCCACGTGACTACATGGGTAGTGGATCATACATGAGCGCTACCGTTTTAGTCAATTCTATGGGACAGCCAGAGATAGTCAAGCACTATGTAAAAGGTTTAGACGTGTGGGAAAAAATAGAAGGGTTAATAGTTTATTATTCGGAATGAAGAAAAGAGAAATGTAAATGCCATCAATATTTGGTGTGACCTTTGCCCTTTGGAGGAGGAGTCCTGGAAGTGATGATATGGCCCCCACAGATATAGCCCTGATCTCAACATCATCCAGTCTGTCTTGGATGACATGAAGAGACAGAAGGATTGGAGCAAGCCTACATCCACAGAGATCTGTGCTTAGTTCTCCAAGATGGCGGCGGGAACAACCTCCCTGCCCAGTTCTACCAAAAACAGTTTAGAAATAGGAGAACGCAAAGGGCAAAGGTCACAACAAATATAGATGGGATTTGCACTCTCTTTTCATCATTCCCAATAATAAGATATTTAAAGGGATTGTCCAGGATAAAATGAACCCCTAAACTAAACCCCTCCCCCCACCTAACTTCTAATTTACTTTGTTTAAAAAAAAAAAAAAAAGTATAATTACCTTCATGTGACCACCCCAGGCACACTTTCTGATAATCTGGTGACGTTCCGCTTCCCTGTTTCCGGAAACAGAATGTCACCAATAGTCCCCCCACCCTCCACCCCATCATACTTACGTGTCTTCCTCTCTGGAAACGGCTCATCCTCTTCTTTGACTTTGCTAGCGCAGACCAGAGGTGCCTCCAAAACATGCACAGTAGCGATGGCCATCCACCTCTACTGCGCAGGCGTCTCTGCGGTGGGCACAGCCACGAGAGTGAAAGAAAAGGAGGAGCCGTTCCCAGAGAGGAAGACACGCAAGAATGATGGGGTGTAGGGTTGGGCTGAGTTAGTTAGTTGGGAAGGGCTAGTAGTTGGCAGAATAGCTAGGGAGACAGGAAGGGGGTGTAAGGGAGTGAGAGAGAAAGGG
The DNA here is from genome assembly GCA_947044405.1 of Leptodactylus fallax. Taxonomy (NCBI): domain Eukaryota; kingdom Metazoa; phylum Chordata; class Amphibia; order Anura; family Leptodactylidae; genus Leptodactylus; species Leptodactylus fallax. The sequence goes on along the minus strand of CAMRHE010000028.1, from coordinate 7,345,849 downwards.
GGGGAGTGAGAGGGAGGTAGCGTGGAAACTACACCATGTAAACAAATGCAGAAGATACCAGGAGCACCCAGAAATCACTCAAAACACTGCTAAAGGTATTTGGGTGCACTTATTAACCCAATAGCACTAACAGACCTTTTTTTAAAAAAATATTTTTTGCCTCGAAAAACCCCTTTACCCTTTCTATTTCTCAAAGCATTCTGTGGAGCATTTTTTCCACATCTGCCTAAACATTTTTAACATTTCTGTACATGGTTATTATTTATTTATTTATTATGCTTACTTATATAGCGCCATCATATTCCGCAGTGCTTTACAGACATTGACAGTCACTGTCCCATATAGGGCTCACAATCTACATTCCCTATCAGTATGTCTTTGGAGTGTGGGAGGAAACCGGAGTACCCGGAGGAAACCCACGCAAAAACGGGGAGAACATACAAACTCCTTGCAGATGTTGTCCTTGGCAGGATTCGAACCCAGGATTCCAGCGCTGCAAGGCTGCAGTGCTAACCACTGAGCCACCGTGCTGCCCCATTCTTCAGCAGTGCCATAAAGATAAATGGAGCAGCAGCATGTATAACCTACACTCCAGTTCATATTGGGGAACACGGGAGCCCCATTCTCACGATTGGCCAGACCCATTCAATCTAGCAGTTATACATAGGATAACCAAAAAAATAGGTGATATTATGCCCAAAGCCTATCCTTCCAAGCTCCTATACAGAGGGTCCCAGTAGGTGAGAAGGTCCGCAGTCACCCAAACAGCAGCATCCTGGACTATGGTGAGCTATTGAAGAGCAAGAGGTCCAAGTGGTTTTAGCACCATGGCCTCTCTGTCGTCCGGCTCATCCACTGATGGCATTGTATGGCAGCTTCAGAAATTATACCGCCTGATGTGTCAAGTGCATCACTTACAATCAGATCTGTATTTTGGCTAGGAGGCGAAAGTACCAGCAACAATGGTGACACCTTCTAATAGAGAACATCTAGGAAGATCTACATTATCCAAAAAGTAACTCATTTTGTCTTCTTCTGGATCAACAAAGCAAATATCAACTTTATATTATTGTGGTTCTATTATAAACCTTACCAATCTGGACACAATACAACACCACTACACACATGCAGACTGTTTTTACCCACCTGTAAGGCTGTCGGGTCGTGGTGGAACCATTCTTTCATAAATGTCAAAAGGCTGATGGCCATATTGGTCGATGTCATGCATGTTCCTCTGTAGCGTTCCCATGTGCTGTGGAACTGCCGTCATTCCAGCTCGCTTTGGAGAGGAGGAGGATCCTACAGGAGCTTGGGATGACGTGCCAACTCTATTCTGTGAATCAGATAAAGTCAGCGGGGAACCAACTCGAACTGAAGTACCTAAGGTTTGGTAAGTTGAGGTCATGCCGTTAGGGTTGGAGTTTTGCCTAGAGGTGAGTGAACCAATCCTTCGGACACCCGTTGGAGAGTTGGACCTGCGTATTGTGTACGGAGAAGCCGCTCTTTGTGAAGGCAACGTTGTAGAAGAGTAGGTGGTGGAGGCTGGAAGAGGTCGTGAATCTGTAATGGATGGGGAGCCGTAGCCACTACCAAGTGAAGTTCTCAATGACCCTCTAGAGGGAGATACTCCAGATCCAATGACGTAAGAAGGGGACTGTGATCTTGAGGGAACGGAGCTAACACGACGCACTGCCCGGTTGGGTGCCATAGCAGTTGCTGGCTACAAATAAAGGGTGAAAAAAAATCTCAGTCAGTGGAAGAATTGTGCATGAGACCATGACAGCTGATGATAATGATGATGGTCGTTGTGTTCAGGTCTTAATGAAACAAATGCGGCACAACCTAATTTACTGGTTGGCGTTCGTCTTGATGGAGAGCTCTGTTTCAGGATTTCATAGCGCTATTCATTTCATGACTTGTCAATCTGAATGTTAGTATCAAACTCGTAAAGTAGAAAGACTGTGGTTAATGTGAAAGTTGCTCTCTGGATTAACATATGGCCCGAAAATTACTGAGATACGTTACGATAAAAATTTCCTGTTAAAGATTCTACAATTAAAATAGAATAGACTCTTATCATTTAAAGGGACTGTCTAGGGACTTGAAATGAACTTACCTGGTCTGGTGGTTTGTTGTTCCAATGTCGGGTCACATTGGAAACAGCCCCAGCGCCCTACCCCCTAATGTTTGCACAGGTGTTTAATTTGCTATAGTCAGTCCTCAGAGATAATTACAGGAGAGGAGGAGGGTGGGGAACGACTCAGGGGACAGGTACTATTTCCGATCAGGTAACCGGGGGTCGTAACCAGCCTGGAACCCCCAAAGGTCAAGCTGCAACGAACAACCGGGCCAGGTAAGTTAATTTCATGTTCCTAGACAACCCCTTTAAAGAAGACCTAGAAGGAGGGAACAGGAAGCAGTAGGAGGTTCTAATGGGCGTTTCCTTGTGCTGGCCTCTAAGCTAGTGGAAGGAACCTCGGGATTTAAAGTAGAGAGGGGGGACTTGCCGCAGTCAGAATTGACCATATAAACAATCCTGAAATGCGTCAGGAAAGGAGTAGCTGCATTTAGGTATCTAGGACACATTTTGTAGGATAATTAAGCAGGGGAGACCTTGTTTGAATAGTAGAAAGGTGTCCAAAAACCCCTTTAAATTCACAGAAATAATACATTCTGAAATGAAAATGAAACCTTAAAAGGATTTACCACAAGAACTGAGAAGCTGGCACAAGTAGTCCCTGGAATTTCTAGATCTACAAATACATTTACTGATCACATGAAAATATTTAGTATTTAACCCCACACACAACACCACCACCACCACGTAGCTATGATCACCAACACTCGAGGATCTCAGCCAATAAGTCTTTGCCACTTTAGTCTGTCTTGTGCTGTTCTCTTCCTAATGGATGTCAGATGTCCTTTTGTGTACATCTTCTCTCCCCCCCATTCTGGACAGGTTATGCGACACCATACATCTAATGCACACATAGATTACTGCAATTCTGATTGGAAACGAAACCCAAAAGGTCCATTACTATAAAATAAGTGGTGGCTCCTCAGAAGACTTCATTTTCATGCTATGAATCCTGTGTCTGTTGTCTTGTTTGACCGGACATTTCCCTAACACCAAAGGGTACTTAAGAATTGAAACTTCATAGACAATAAGGTGAGGTCCCTAGTTTAAGGATCATAATAAAATTCTACCAAGACACAGCTTATCCATGTATTATAATGGACAGCCATTCACTGGAACATACACTATGTAAAACTAGACATCCCGATGACCTGACACCTGTAGAGGTAACAACCCATCACTAGAGGGTTAGGGAAGTTGAACCCATCACAAAAATATATATATTTTTATATATCTATATGAGCAGCCTCTAGCATGGGTTCATAGCAGGTGAATAGGAAGGTTATGCATCCAAAGTAAACAGGAGTAAAATCGGAAAGACCTCTCAATGAGCTGTTTCCCTGAGCTGAACACGACTGATATTACAGAATGGAAATCCATCCAGACATGTACAATAACAAGCTGAAAATATAATAAGACTCCACTGTCTTACCCAAAGCAATTTCAGCACAATGATAAATCATATCTTTCCAACAATGTAATGAGCAACAACATATAAAACATAATAATAAAAGGCTACGCTGGATATTCTGCATTACAGAAACACCCGAGCACAGGCAAAGGACATCTAATCATCACACATGACTGAATATATTTATAGACACATATACACACAGGCGCAAAGAAATATAGTCAATGTAATACAAAAAACAGAATATAAAGAGGGAAAAAGTTACCTGGACTAAGGTTTGGCCTTCAGCCCTTGAGGACCTCACCAAGTGGTTGCTGGTAGATCCTGAGAATGAGTGTTGTTGCCGGAGTTCAGGTTTACCCACATTGTGGTTGTGAAAAGTTCCGGCTTCTTGGTAACCGCTGTCGGAGTACGAGTTCATCTGTGTCGAGCTTCTTGAGTTGCCCAAAGATCCTAAAAAGTAAAGTAGTATAAGAGGTGAAGTAAACCCAGAGTAACCAGAAACTTGTGAGAAAGCTAATCCAGAGGTAAGAAATAATAAAAAAACTGAACAGACCCTCACTTTCATGAAGTGATGTCTGCTCCGGGGAATACATGGTCACAGGTTCTGGGTCAGATCTGATGAGGAAGTGGTTGGGATGAGTAGAGTCAGAAAGTCTCTGCTTAGGGGGACCTCCGGATGATGCATCTGAAACCAAAAATAACCATCAACTTGTGACATGTAAACAGTGTCGTAATCTACAGCGGTTCACCAGAAATTTACTTGTCTTATGATAAGAACTTGAAACAATGACTTGAGACCAGACGGTTCTTTCAGTTTTGGGCACATAGGTCTACATTTACTCAGACTGGCATTTCCGATGCCAATCTCAAAAAGTTGTTGAAGTTTATCTAAAGTAGCACACAACCATTAATAACTCTTACAGATTTATGACTAACATTTCAGATAAATTTACACCTGGTCAGAGAAGGCATAGATTTGTGCCAAAATTAGAAGTCACTCCAGGAAGACCATGTATACTTTTTCATTTTGGCAAATGCCATGGAAAGTCACAATTTCTGTGCAAATTTGGCATGTACCTCGATATCTGTCAAAAAGAGATGTAAACCTGACAAATATTGGACAAATTTCACCGACAAAGGTTATACTGTAGGCTCACTGTCATATTACCGTACTGTGACACCCACAAAAGGAACGCCTCCTCATTATCAGTATTATATCAAACTGTAAAAAAATTAGAGCAACAAAAGGTAAATTGTTCCTTCAAGATATCCTCCATTATTGAATAGAAGGGTAGGATACCACGTCACTGTGCCAGATCTGTCCTACAATGGGGAAAATAGGAAGACGTACCCTGCAAACTTATATTGGGTTCTATCAAAGTCTTAGCTGTTTTGATGTCAAAAATAGCGTCAGGACAGAAACCTTGACAGAGTGGCCATGAACAGAACCTTACTTAACATCACCTCGAATATGGCTATGACTCCATAGAATAAGAGAGTGAACACAATTAGGATGAAAATGCCCAAAGTGAAAAAAAGTCAAACTAAACTTTTTGGATACCATAGCTAGGTCAGCACTCTGCCTCAAGGGGATTCGGTCTTACAATCTCAGGACCAGCTTGTCACTACATAAAGAAATCTTGAATTCTACGATGTGCCAAAAATTTCTTAAATGTGATATCCAACCACAGCTCCTTTCATAACCAATCTGGTATATATTGTTGGATGGTGTTCCAACCTCTGGAAACACCGCTGCTGCCGAGAGCTGACCTTTTTCTAGAAGACTATACAGGTGAGCCTATAAATGCATAATCCATAAATGCAGGAACTTGCTATGGTCTGGGGCTTGTCAGGATGGCTGGTTATCAGGAGGGACACTACATGTATGAGAAGATGTCCTTATTGTGGTCAGGTTATCTTCTAATACATGTAGTGCCCCTCCTGATAACCAGCCATGATGTCCTTATTGTGGTCGGGTTATCTTCTCATACATGTAGTGTCCTCCTGATAACCAGCCATAATGTCCTTATTGTGGTCGGGTTATCTTCTCATACATGTAGTGTCCTCCTGATAACCAGCCATGATGTCCTTATTGTGGTCAGGTTATCTTCTCATACATGTAGTGTCCTCCTGATAACCAGCCATGATGTCCTTATTGTGGTCAGGTTATCTTCTCATACATGTAGTGTGTCTCCTGATAACCAGCCATGATGTCCTTATTGTGGTCCGGGTATCTTCTCATACATGTAGTGTCCCTCCTGATAACCAGCCATGATGTCCTTATTGTGGTCAGGTTATCTTCTCATACATGTAGTGTCCTCCTGATAACCAGCCATGATGTCCTTATTGTGGTCAGGTTATCTTCTCATACATGTAGTGTCCTCCTGATAACCAGCCATGATGTCCTTATTGTGGTCCGGGTATTTTCTCATACATGTAGTGTCTTCCTGATAACCAGCCATGATGTCCTTATTGTGGTCAGGTTATCTTCTCATACATGTAGTGTCCTCCTGATAACCAGCCATGATGTCCTTATTGTGGTCAGGTTATCTTCTCATACATGTAGTGTCCTCCTGATAACCAGCCATGATGTCCTTATTGTGGTCAGGTTATCCATTCTGATAATCTGGCCACAATAAGGACATCGTGGCTGGGTTTCTGATAAGTACAAGGCCATAGAAAGTTTTTGCATTCATGGCCTTATCCACTGGCAACTGATCAAGACAACAGATGTCACCACTAAAATAGTTGGAGAAAATTTGCAAAATGTTTAATTAGATTTGCAAAAATTTAAACTTTTAAATTGTCTACAAATTGAATTATGGTTATGTTCATGGGAAAACCCCATTAATCTTCTTTGAAAAGGATGACATGATCAGCTTGGCCGACATGAAAGAGCAAACACTGAAGAGTAACATATCTATGAACTGTTCAGATTTTTATTTAGTGTTTTAAAAAAATAGGCCTGGAGAAAATGATCTGAAATTTAATATGTTGTATTAAAAGACTTCCTTTTAAGAGGTTAATAAAAGGTTAATACAGTACTTCAGTTGGCACAAAGCCAAAGCAGACATCCTTTTTGACCAGCCCAGTTTTTCAATAATAGTACAAAATTGTTGTTTAACTAACTAAAGAGCCAAAAGAATTCCTTCCGCTGACCTGAAGTCTACCATCTTGTGTGCTAAAACCACTTACATGCCTCTTATCGTAAAAGCAAACAGACTAAGAGAGTCCTCCCAGTCTAACAGAATACAAAGAGACACTTGTAATGGGGACATGTTTTAGTGCTATATTTTCGAGCATGAACCAACAAACACATTACACAACCACTCTCCAGTCTGCATACAAAGCTATATACACACACACAACAACATTCATAATGTACAGGAATAACCCTGAACCTGCTAATTCTGCGCAGGTCACGTTCAGATTTGTATAATACGTGAGCGGTGATGGCAGGTATCATTAGATGCCCACTAGTAGCTCTACAGCGCTTCAGCTAAAACCTAGTTTATAGGTATGGGCCCCAGATATTTATGGAATATCCTGTGGGCAACTGGTCCAGAAATGTACCTGTGATACTACAAGTGCTGTATCAAAGTTCTGTTATTTGGAACATGGAATAAAAAAAGCAATAAGCCATTCAGGGCAGTTTACAGAACCTACCATTTCTTAAGGTTGTGCATACTCTGAACCGGAGGGTTTACCACCCAGATACTGGCACACACAAAACCTGACCACCCTAAAGGAGAGGGCTGCCTTAGTCTTTCCAGAAGTGTGACCTCTTATAACAAAACACAATGGTATACACTGTATGTCATGTACAGAGTTACTGCAACAACTATGGAGACTATGGAAAAATAGTCCCCAACTCACGTTGGCGTGAACATGTGATTCACTTCTCCCTCTTCCCCAGGCATCATAAACTAGCTAATCAATAGAAGGAAAACCGACCAAAGGATTATACAGGCCATCAGTAAAGATTGGTAATCATTGGGCCAACAAGTGCCAAGTGTAAGTGTCCCATAACGTTGTGACAAATTGATAAATGAAAAATTGACTTCAGGAAATTTTGAAACAAGAATATTGGCTTCGGGAATGGGGAAACTCCTCTACAAACAGTCCAGTTAATCTGGCAATACACAAGTTGGATAAAATTGAAGCTTTTGGAGGGACTAGACTGGTGTTTCTCAACCTTTACAAGCAAAGTATCCCCTAGTTAGAACACGTCCCAACCGAGTAGCCACAGAGTAATGATCACATATAAAAGATACCAAAGTAAGGCTTTGTTTGGGGGTCTTCACTAAAAGTTATGTAATGGCTCCCATAGTGCCCAAACATGTAATAAAATGCTCTCACTGGGATACGAACCCCTAAGGGTATGTGTACCGCAGGTTGAGAACCACTGGACTTGACAACCATCTAATATGATTGGAGGCCTCCTGATTTTTCCTATGAAAGCGTACGTCAAGGAAGACAAGGGTTGGCAATGTTGAATTTTAGCATGCCTGATCGTTTTGCTCTTGGGTATGCTGGCAGAGGGGTATGGCAGCGTCTACCCCCCTCCCCCCAATCCTTACTGGAAAGATATGGAATGATGGCTGTAAGTAAACTGATGTCTCAAATGCATATAGAGTCTTAGCTGTATCATATGAGTGTTCCATATAGAAGAACGAAATCAGTCCCCGGCAGGAAGCAACATTTCCTATTTACAAATTCAGAACCCCATGTGCTACATGTAAGCGGTGATAGAGGACGGGTAATTGGAATTCTTCATCATTTTAATCAAGAGCTTGACAGCCGACACTTCAAAACATGTGTGAAAAGAATCTCCTATAGACATCATTCAATCCAGGAACCGCACGGAGCCGAAATGTCACAAGAATGATCATAGATGTCAAATAAGCAGCTGTGATGCCGGCACAAATAAATAAGGTGATCGCAGCCGCCCGTATCTCATCAGGATCATTTCTATAAATGAGCTTGTTCCACGGGACGCCAAGAACCCATTCAGATGATTTAATTTTAGGTCTGCCGCTGGATGCCTTCAAGAGCTATGCAAATATTTTAGGCTTGGTGAATACGTTATAGCGGCTGATACAGTTGTGATGACTCTGTACAATCACCTTATGGAGAGATCGCAATGGCACTAATCCCGCACTCCAGGCTGTTTGAGTCTTGTTGACATGCCATAAAAATCAGAAAGCACTTCATGGTGCGGAAAAATTTTTTTCAAAAGCAACTCCTGCACACTGACGGATGCTGATAATTGCGCAGCGTGAAGAGACGAGCTGAGAAGGACGTGCCATCATACTCTCCTTTAGTTCCGACAGCTGAAAGAACGCTGTTAATGGCTGCACCGTTATGATAACAAAGACGGAACTGACCTGGAAAAAAATAAATAAAAAAAAGACAACTGCCGATCTTTTTTTATCAATGAGACACACTGCAAAACACAGCACGGCTTACAGAAATGGCATGTACGTAGTTCACATCCATCACATATCTCAGGGGCTTTCTAGTTCTATCCATTGATGGCGTGTTCTCGACTTTGTAAACAGGAATGAAGAGACCAACACGTATCACCAGAAATATTGTATCATTGCCCTGATAATCGCAAATGCCAGATGTCAGAAATACAGACCTGGACGACGCGTTTTGGGAAATGAACACTCTCTTCATCAGGTCATTTATGGAATGCAAGCTAGACTTGTGAATGGACGTGGGCATCAAAAAAAAAAAGTGCTACGTCTGTCTATAGACAATGTGGTTCAGGACTGCACACTCAACCCCTTTCAATTCACTACTCATGAACAGCTGTGACGCGGTATAGAAAACAGCCAAGTGTTCTAGTCCTGGACAACTCCTTTAAAACGGCATTCAACAATAGTTTCAGGGTAGTCAATTTTGGGCCTCCCATTGTATACAAAAGATGTTCCACATTTTCTTAGATTCTGGAGAGCCAACAGTTTATCATTTCTTGGCTTCTCGACAGATCCTTTTCACATCCTAAGACACCAATGGCATTGTTGTATGTCCTGCTAGACATAATTTGTCACAGGTCTATGCCATGATGACGTGGCCCTGACACAGTCCCCACCTTTCACAATGAAATGGGAGAGGGATCTAAACAATGATATCCAGAGTACAGTATATCAACTGACCCACAGTTGCTCCAGCTCCAGTTGCTATTAGGTGGACCTCGGGCTGATCTCTTTGGTACACATTGCCTCTGCCATGCATGTCCCTTCATCTTGCAGCAATGTTGCTATCACAATGCAGAGGTAGGCAGTGTCCATCTGATCTGAGCCACATTAACACCCGGGTAAAGGTCTATAAAATCTCTTCCTCCTTTACTGGTCATGTATTCCTACCAAATCTCTATTATAAAGGCACCTCATAAATGCTGCAAGAGCCGGTAACCCAACTCTAAGATATCTGAAACCTCCATCTTTGAAACAAGAGCTCCAAAAATTCCTTTGATGAATGGAAGATTCCCAAATCAATAACTACCATGAATACTTTTCTCTTCACCTGGTACTATCATAAGTCTGTCTAAAAAGCTAATACTCTCCTAAAAAGCAGCGAACGTCACCCCAAAACGTGTAGATGAAAAGAAGAGTTAAGATAAAACCTGTCAGTTTTATAAATGGCCCCTTTATACAGAGAGACAAAAATAAAACAAAAAAACAATCCTGGTTTGAAAAATTTAAAGTGTAAAAATCTTTTTTTCCTTTAAAGAAAATAAATATTTAGAATTTTGTTATGGAGTTAAAATGAACGCGGTGTGACTCAGCAGCAGACACCGTCTCAGTGGTAGCGCATGGAGAGATCAAGCTGACACATCAATCAAAGACTATATAAAGTGCCGGCAGCCGACGTGACCGGCCTGCTTCATGGCACCGGCTAAATCACAAGACTACAAAGCACAGATCCACGTCAGCTTTCCTGCACGAAGAATAAAACTGCTGCAGAAGGGCAGCGGATGACAGTTTCTAGGGCAACCTTTAGGCGCCATTGTCTCATCTTTACAGTAGCTTAAAATGTACCAAACTTTTCGGCTGACTTTGCAGGATAGGCTGCCGTGCCTGCACATAAGGAGTAACATTATTTCGGACCATTAAATGACTTTTATTCTGCATTTCTTAGCAGTTATTTCCATATGCAGGCCACAGATCTAATTCTCAGTTATCCCTGAGCTAGTGTTGGAGAGTAGCTGCTATGATGTCTCCTACAGACGGCACATGGAGAAAACAGGGCAATCTGTCCCTAACAATCTATTATAAGTGGCAGCACCCTATAGGATATTATAGAGAAGTACTGAGCAGTACTGATTAAATAAAGCACTTGAGGCGAAATAGAAATTTACTAAAATCAACAGATGGCTCTGTTTGCCAGTGCTGCTGATTCTCTCTGAATTGGATATACCCCATCAACAAAAGGGAATTGTAAATCCCCGTTGTCAAATTATTTACACATTTCCAGAAGAAATAATACAAGTTCTAAGTTAATGGTGCTGCACATACCCACAAGCCCATGCCTTGGGGTAAAACCACAGTCTGCCTTGTCCTTCAAGCCTTACATGCAAGCCCTCAACACCTTCTGCTGCCTCCAGCTCAGAAACATTTATGGAATCTGCTCTCTCCTTACCTCCGACAGTACAAAAATGTTAGTCCGTGTCCTCCTCATCTCCTGCTTAGACTACTACAACACCCTTCTCTGTGTCCTCCCAGTAAATGCTCTCCCTCCCCTCCAAACTACCTTCAACTCCACTACTCAAACTACCTCAATCCTCATTTTTTCATCAATCTCTAACCTTTTCCTACCTCATTATTGATTACCCATTGCTTAATGAATAGTTTTTAACATATCGACTGAGACATACAAGTCCGTCAACAACCTGTCCCTCTCCACAAATCTCTGGCCTAATCTCCTGATACTTATCCTCACCCCTCCTTCTTCGCTCTGCTCTGGTACGCTCTTCACAAAATCACCTCTAAGACTTTTTCAGTCCATCCCCCATACTCAGGAACTCACTATGACACATAAATAAACTACCTTCAAGAGGACCCTGAGGACTCACCTCTTCAGAAAGGCCTACAATCTTCAATAACAATCTGTCTTCTACCCCCTTCCTTATAAATTGTAAGCTCCTGAGGTCAGGGTCTACTGTGCCACTGGACACTAAGTTAGGCCATTGTACTTGTCTTTGTATTATGTATGTAAACCACCAATGACTTAACAGTGCTCTAAAGATAAAAATATACAAAAATAAGAAAAAAATTCAGTAATGCCAATATTTACTAAAAAACAGACAAGTCAGGAGATCTGACTACATGGAAAACAGAACAACTTTCGCCCTTTTCTTGTGGTGTGGTTGGAAGATGAATTACTACATCTACACATGAACGCACACTCTTATGTCCCTGGTAAAACAAATCATGCATAACAAGGGGCCAGTTTGGGGCCGACGTCCCCGACAAGGTCATTTTACATTGTAAGTAAGATCATCTTATTTAATCTTTAATAGGTATTAAATCCAACAATTAAAATTTTCAGGATCACGAAAGGAACATTGTAAATGTTACACTGACATTTCACTGCACCAACGGTAATTACATTTTCTGTGATTTTATTTATTTATTTATTTTTATCTGAGAAGTGAATTAATTTGTAAGACAAAATACTTGTCCTTAAGTAGAATCGTCTAGTTAGCCAACATGGATAGGACTGTGGCAAATACTTTACAGTACCAGGTAGCCACCAATGGTTTACGGGAGAGGACTCCAAAGACGACAGATGGTGACAGGTCACATGTAGTATTGAAAGGGTAAAGCCCAAAGTTGGTCATACACAAATGAACGCTAGATCGGTGACAGCAATCTCACCTGATACCCCCCATACACATGCATGCTTGGTTTAGCCAAGCAGTACATGTGCACTGAATGGTGAGAAGGAAGGAAACCATTACTAGACACCTCTATCGACAGCTTATCTCTGAGAGTACAAAAACACTGGGCACCCATATATGTTAGATGGTTGGCCAACAATCTAATGTGTATGGCCAGCTTCAGATATGACTATTTGATACGACTTAACTATCCTGTTTGGCTTTGACCTCAGTACTTAGACCTAGTTATACTATGCAATCCCTATTGCAACAGCAGGAGGCGCAACAGCTTGCTGTGAACCAAATGGCCCGAGAGTTGCTATATACATTGACTATATGTAGTGGTCAACAACGGAGATAGACAATTCCTCCAATTCACATGTAATTTCAGCCTGCATGTTAATCTTTTGGTGGAAGGAGTTAATGGACACGGCTTACACAGATTTTCTTGGGGAAGTCTCGATCAAACTGGAATAATTTAACCTGACAACAGTTTTGGTTTAGAAAGCTCTAAGAAGTCTTATTTTGGAAACCCAAAATGTAAGAAGGAGATAACAGCAAATTTGCATATGTTCATGTGATGTATACAAACGTATTGTTTCCATAGCTTCATATGGGGCAAAAATATCAAAAGCTTCCGACGTATACTCAACAGGTTTATACAGTGTTATGAAGGCATGAAGAAGCTGCTTGTTATACAGAACTGCAAATAAATATACCTGAACGCTGCACATGGATGTATGTAAGTACCCAATGAGGTCTATCTATGATTAAAGCAGTTTTCCTATGAAAATCTAAAGACAAAAGATAAATGTTTTTTTCAATATAAATAAAAAACATTTCAGAGATTTAGAAATTTTCTCTAATCATCTTAGTGGTGACAATCTGTGAATACCGAAACTTTCTATGGTCTGGGGCTTGTCAAAAAACCAGCGACGATGTCCTTATTGTGGTCAGGTTATCTTCTCATACATGTAGTGTCCTCCTGATAACCAGCCATGATGTCCTTATTGTGGTCAGGTTATCTTCTCATACATGTAGTGTCCCTCCTGATAACCAGCCATGATGTCCTTATTGTGGTCAGGTTATCTTCTCATACATGTAGTGTCCTCCTGATAACCAGCCATGATGTCCTTATTGTGGTCAGGTTATCTTCTCATACATGTAGTGTCCTCCTGATAACCAGCCATGATGTCCTTATTGTGGTCGGGTTATCTTCTCATACATGTAGTGTCCTCCAGATAACCAGCCATGATGTCCTTATTGTGGTCAGGTTATCTTCTCATACATGTAGTGTCCTCCTGATAACCAGCCATGATGTCCTTATTGTGGTCAGGTTATCTTCTCATACATGTAGTGTCCCTCCTGATAACCAGCCATGATGTCCTTATTGTGGTCAGGTTATCTTCTCATACATGTAGTGTCCTCCTGATAACCAGCCATGATGTCCTTATTGTGGTCAGGATATCTTCTCATACATGTAGTGTCCTCCTGATAACCAGCCATGATGTCCTTATTGTGGTCAGGATATCTTCTCATACATGTAGTGTCCTCCAGATAACCAGCCATGATGTCCTTATTGTGGTCAGGTTATCTTCTCATACATGTAGTGTCCTCCTGATAACCAGCCATGATGTCCTTATTGCGGTCGGGTTATCTTCTCATACATGTAGTGTCCCTCCTGATAACCAGCCATGATGTCCTTATTGTGGTCGGGGTATCTTCTCATACATGTAGTGTCCTCCTGATAACCAGCCATGATGTCCTTATTGTGGTCAGGTTATCTTCTCATACATGTAGTGTCCTCCTGATAACCAGCCATGATGTCCTTATTGTGGTCGGGTTATCTTCTCATACATGTAGTGTCCTCCTGATAACCAGCCATGATGTCCTCTTTGTGGTCAGGTTATCTTCTCATACATGTAGTGTCTCTCCTGATAAGCAGCCATGATGTCCTTATTGTGGTCAGGTTATCTTCTCATACATGTAGTGTCCTCCTGATAACCAGCCATGATGTCCTTATTGTGGTCGGGTTATCTTCTCATACATGTAGTGTCCTCCTGATAACCAGCCATGATGTCCTTATTGTGGTCGGGTTATCTTCTCATACATGTAGTGTCCTCCTGATAACCAGCCATGATGTCCTTATTGTGGTCAGGTTATCTTCTCATACATGTAGTGTCCTCCTGATAACCAGCCATGATGTCCTTATTGTGGTCAGGTTATCTTCTCATACATGTAGTGTCCTCCTGATAACCAGCCATGATGTCCTTATTGTGGTCAGGTTATCTTCTCATACATGTAGTGTCCTCCTGATAACCAGCCATGATGTCCTTATTGGGGTCAGGTTATCTTCTCATACATGTAGTGTCCTCCTGATAACCAGCCATGATGTCCTTATTGTGGTCGGGTTATCTTCTCATACATGTAGTGTCCTCCCTGTAATTTCCTCCACTGGCGCCGCAGACAAATGCAGCATTTCCACCAAGATTTTTCACAGGTTAATGACCACATGAAAAAAGAACAAAACGTTTCTTTCAGAAAACACCTGGCCCAGCTGTCAGACCTCCCGTATAGGATATATACCAGTAATGTGACAAGTATTATACTAGGGATGAGTTTTCACTGAACTGTGTTTAGAATACATAAAATAAGTAAAATTCCCCGAGTTATGACCTATCAGTATCAGATCCATGAGAATGTCCAGATCACACTGCAGGGGAAGGGATGAGATCTGTGTGTTACATTATTATTATATTATTTGCATGATGCTAGTATTGAATAAATTTGCCGTTAATGCCATCAATATGGTCCCACCATTACGTACTCTGCTGTACAGATACAATATGGATCCAAGGAAAGATCCCTAAACCTCGGTGTTTTACAGTAACAGCAAATTAGCAAATCTCATCCCACTTTGCAGTAAAATACACACAGCGGACACGCCGCGATTTAAAAAATCACTGCAGATTTGGAAATCACAGCATGTCAATTATACCTACAGTAACGCCGGCGGTTTCCCTATAGGTATAATGTAAGCAGAAAGTTCACAGAGGAAACCTCTGTAAACTATCTGTGCAAAGTGCAGTGGGAAGAATCACTTTTTTGCTGTGGGACGCTACGTGGAGCCTTAGCCTTAAAAGGGGCTTTCAGGCCCTAATTAAATTTTTCATACTGATGACCTATCCACAGGTTTGGACTTCTGTATGTGATTTGTGGGGTTCCGATATCCGGGCCCCGCACAGATCAGCTGTTGCAGCAGCCTCTGAGTGCTTGAAGCTGCTAGTGGAAGGAGCACGCAGCTCCATTCCTATACAAGTAAGAACAGCAGCGCTGCAATTTCCCAGAACCACCACTATACAGTGGACACAACTGCTGTGCCGCTCCTATTACTTGAATAGGGGTGGTGCTGCATGTACTGCCTGTCCGCTAGCAGCTTCTGGCACCCTGGGGATGCTGCAACAGCTGATCAGAGCAAGTTCCGGGTTTCAGATCCCACAGATCATATACGGATGACCTTTCCTGTGGATAAGTCATCAAGATGAAGAATCAAATTTGGGGCTGGTCCCACCACGTTTTTTCCCAAAATGTACATATCGATGACCTATTCTCTTACCTCTCTCAATGACATCACGTTCAGTCGTCATATGGTACAGCAGAAGCTTACTTCTATTCAAGAGAATCGGGCTGAGCTGCAATACCAAGCACTGCCACTGCAGAATATATGGCGCTGTGCTTGGTATTCAGTGAAGAGGCTGCAGTGCTCAATTTTAACCAGTTGATCTGTGGGGTTCTCAGGAGCCACCTATTTCTTAATGAACTAGTCTTTGTTACCCATAGTAACCAATTACATTACAGCAGAGCACAGGTCGCTATAGGTAACAAAGCCAATTTTTCCTTTTCGAAAGTTTTGATACACGAGGCTGGATATGCTGGTGGCATGTATCTGACATATTCCCCGAGCACTTCTGTATCATCATATATTCAGTATTAATGAGACATAGCCGGACACGCATCAGTGGAATTAAAACTAAACTGGACAGAAAATCTTTTTCTTAAGAAATGAGGCTGAAAAGCTTCTTCTCGTTTTACTGACTTGGAATTTACGACTAATTACCGGAGGAATCCAGTGAAAGTAAAAGCGCGATGTCACCTAGACAAAAAGACTCTTCTCTTTATATAGTTATTACCCTCACTACAGCACATCCATACATGTACTGAACACGCTTCGTCACATGTG
This sequence comes from Leptodactylus fallax, assembly GCA_947044405.1. Taxonomy (NCBI): domain Eukaryota; kingdom Metazoa; phylum Chordata; class Amphibia; order Anura; family Leptodactylidae; genus Leptodactylus; species Leptodactylus fallax. The sequence goes on along the minus strand of CAMRHE010000028.1, from coordinate 7,329,168 downwards.
CTAAACACGCCTTAGACTTGTTAAAGGAAATGTATCGCCAGAAAATGACTTATACACAAGTTTTATGTTAAACATATTTTTAAAGAATTTTTGGTGAGGTTTGTAAAAATTTTTCCATATTATGATCTATATTAGAAAAAAAAAAAAATCCTAAAATTCCTACAGTTCTGGTTTTGCCCACTAGGAAATGTAATATGCCGAGACTTCCTGTTTCCTGTAGGAGATTTCTTTGCAGCAGTCCCCTCACTTACCGCAAACTGATGATCACAGTGATCGTGTATATGTAGATAAGGCACAGAATCCACCAGTCACAATAGGTGATGTCACATCTTATCTACTCCCCTCTCTACACAGGTCACAGAGCAGGCCTAGAAAACTCTCCCATAGAAGTCAATAGGGAAGCAATAGGGAGATCATAGCTGCAGACCATTGTGTCTATAGCCCATGGTCCGTCTCCAGGAGACGGGAAGTCACAAACTATTTTAAGCTTAGTGGCAAGAGTTGGAGTGTCAATATTGTTAGGATTTTTTAAAATATAGATATTAAATTTGGAAAATTAAAAAGATCCCCCCCCAAAAATTCTTAAAAAATATACTTAACATAAAAAAGTGATTTAAACAACAGGTCATTTCCTGGCGACATTCCCTTTAATTACTTCCCTAACCCTTGCAGCATGCGATCTTTTCTTTATCCTCTAAGCTGCGTCATCAAATAGAAGTAAAGAACTTTCAGACATTACAGGATTAACTTTTCCGTACCTGCTGATCTCCAAGGAAATGACTTTTCGGTAGAGCTGAAAGAGAAAGAGAGAAAAAAAAGATTTAATGAACAGTCGAAACACCAAGTCTTAGCTTGATGCGAGCATTGCGGACGTAGTGAGCAACTTGGAAACTAGACAACTCTGGGGGGGGGGGGTATTATATATAGGGGCATCACACCACCTCACATGATCAATTCATGATCAATTGATCAGTAGCTGCCATTCCACTGATTCCGGCAGAGTTAGAATTTATTCTCTAGCCCCCACCATCCCAGAGCAATCAATGCTATTATTTCCAGCACCTAATATACTATTTATGCTCCCCACTGTCAAGTGGGCGGTCCTGACCTGTAGTTCAAGACCACCCAACTAACAGTAGAGAGCCTAATATATCGGGTGCTGAAACTACCGGCACATAATGCTCGGAAACTGTGGGGGGGCTACAGAAAAAATTCCAACTGCGTCAGAATCAGTGGAGGGCTATTAAAGGATACAAGAGATGGTTTTGGTGAAGATAGTGAAATATCCTCTTAAAGTGCTAAACATGGAAAAAATTTGAAAAATTTATAAGAAAACAAAAAATATTCAGAAGTGCAAAGAAAACTGTCAAATCCAAGTATTCTCGTCTTTCCTCGTAAAGGGGATTGTCTGGTTTGGACAAAGCAGCGGAAAGGTGTGAAGTTGTGATGATTTTAACCAAATTAGAGTTTTCTTTAAAAGAAGCAGCGACATCCAGCTGTAGACGGGTATTTAGGGGTTGTCCCTCATCAGAAATGAGTAGGGATCAGCCGTCTACAGGTGGGCGTCTCTTCCTTTTAGCGCAGATTCTGGTTTGGTTAAAATCCAAAGTCACGTTTCAAGACAGGCAGCAACTAACAGGCTAGCTTCCTATAGGTGGCGCTACAGAGACTTCAGTTTCCATCTGCAGGACAGCCAGTTTGCGTACATTTTCCCCAGAGAGCCTGCAAGACTTTCTCCACCAGTTGGCTCTCCTCGAGGAGAACAATCTACAGTTTATAAACTAGAATATAGTTTGCTGATGGGATCTCATGGCTGCCATACTTTTACATGCTGTTAGTAGTGAAAGTCTTCCAGACACCGATTTATTCGGCGTTCACCCCTTAGGCAATTTCCGTATATTTCAGTGTTTTCTTTTCGGCAACGCTATGGAGTCATCCGCACAGACACGTATATGCAGTAGCAGCAGATTTCATTAGCAGTCACCTCTAAAGTGCTGACAGTCTTCATACTGGCAGATGAAAGCTGACTCTTTGCAGCGCGGTTCCACTCGGCGCACACAATCCACGAAACGCACAAATGCATGATGTTAAAACTTTAAAACATTGAGCGACAGAACTGAAGCTCTAAGAGGAGAGATTTACCAGCCCCCTCCTCATACAAAGGAATAAAAGATACTGATCCATCCATAAAAACTCCAGTCACCGAGATACTTCCTCTCCGAGATTACACATTAAATCGGGACACAATAGATGGCGGTGTCCGCCGCGTTCATTGACTGACATTTGGTTTATTCCTCTGTCCGTAAATGACACCTTAGAAGCCAGGCTGACTTCACGAGAGCTACGGGGGTGGAGGATGGGAAGTCACTTTCTTAGGAAATCATTTTTATGGAATTTTCACAAGCTCAAAAGACGTCACCTGGAAAGAGCGGGAATGTGTAGGTGTATAGATGGCTATCAAGAGGTGAATGGATTCTTAAAGGGAAAGTGTCGCCTGGAAATGACCTATTGTTTAAATCACATTTTTATATTAAACATTTTTAAAGAATTTTTTGTTGCTTTTAATTTTCCATATTATCTATATTTTTTTTTTAAATCCTAACAATATTGCAATTCCAACTCTGGCCACTAAGTCTAAAATAGTCTGTGACTTCTTGTCTCCTGGAGATGGACCATGGACACAATGGTCTGGAGCAGATCCTATTGATTTCTATGGGTTAGTTTTCTAGGAATCCTCTGTGACCTGTGCAGAGAGGGGAGCAGATAAGATGTGACATCCCCTATTGTGACTGGTGGATTCTGTGTTATCTACATATACATGATGTGTTCATCAGTGTGCTGTAAGTGAGGTGACTGCTGCAAGGAAACATATAAAGAAAAAAAAGAAGTCTATATCTATTATTTGGTTTGGTGGCTGGAGTCAGAACTGCAAGAATTTCAGGATCGCTTTTAAAATATAGATAATGTGGAATATGATTTAAAAATATGTTTAACATTTCATCATGTTTAAATTTGATTAAAAAAAATAGGTAATTTTCTGGCGATACATTCCCTATTAAAGATCAATGTAACGCTTGGGTTCCCTTTGTTAAGAATGGGAAGCCTTCTTTAAAGATGTTCTTTATGCTGCAGAGTAGGAGACCTAGAAGCTGGGGACCTAACGTGGATCTCACTTTGCAGCGGAATATAAGATAGAAGACATTCCTATCATAAGGCGACATCACACATTGTATTCTTGGAATCTGCACCGAATATACAGGACAAAGGTAGTAAATTGGGTTGTAACAAACTCCATTCACTGTGTAACAGATTCTCCTTGGAGGTTTCGTTATGTGATCAGTGATTGGCTAAGCAGGCATTTCCTGTGTGTCGAGAGATTCCAGGAAGTAGTGACCAGCAGGGAGCATGGCAGAGGTGGAAGCAGAGCAGCAGCGAATTGATGAAGGAGAGGACCACTTTATTTTCAGAGTCATTTTAAAATACGTTTTGAATACGGTGGAAAACCCCATTAAAAAGGGGTTTTATGAGATTAGGATTAAAAAAAAAAAAAAAAAAAAAAACAAAAAAAATAAATCTTAAATAAATAACTCTTTTTTTTGCCCCCATAAACAGCGACGCTTCTCCATGGGTTCTCTCTCATATTGCTCAATTACAATACCAGCAATACTAGCACAGTATCCAAAAGGAAGCAGAACAATTTTTTCATCTCATTCTTAAAGGGGAGATTGTAACAATTCTTAAAGATTTTTCCGGATTTTTCAAATGTGAAGTGCAACGTAACCTCAATTTCCACTCATCTGTATTGGCGTGGCGTAAGCTATTGTGATCTGCGGAACCGGGAACATCCAGAGGAAGCGACAATCGACTGCGGCCGCTTCCATTAAATTACAATGTCAGTGTCACGGACTTTGCAGCTTTATTCTACCCCTCCCCTATTCGCCACGGTATCTAATGTGTGGATTTCAGCTTGAGAGATAGAAAAGCATAAAGGAAATAAGAACATTGATTGTATCCCTGCTCCTGTTTTGTTAATTTCAGGGGGCACAGAACAGAGGTGACCTCATTTACTGATAAACACTTACCTATCGCATCAATCCAAGTGACAACATTGCTTAGCTCTGCTGTAGAAGGTACCGGCCAGTGCCTCACATGCCGGCAGAGGAGGAAGAAGCGCAGCATCGGTTTATTTTAGCAATAATGTATTATTGATCTGCTGTACTGAGTCTATACAGACTTCTATAAATAATAACTGCGGATGTGAATGTTCTGTATTCTATAAAACGTTTATTAAAGGGGAAATATTCATTCCAAACCAATTAAGAGAAATGAAATGTAACTCAATCCCTCATCTATCTGCATGTAAACAGCAAAGCGACTGCACACAATACTGCGGGTACATTAATGCCACAGACGGCAGCATAGCACGGCCCTCCGAAGGCGAATTACCAGGGAAAAGCCAAACAGCTGCACAACAATGCAAAGAGAGAACACTGAGCTTGTGTAAAGGAAGAGCGTACCAAAGAAATGAGAGGAAATACTAGAATAAAAAAGGTTTACATGAAATACATGAAGAAGTGAATCTGTCAGGTGATCAATGCTACCCTATATGACCACTGGATATAATACAGGGAGAGAAGCTGAGCTGTGTAATATATAGATTATAGGATAGAGGAGAGAAGCTGAGCTCTGTAATATATAGGATTATATGATAGAGGAGAGAAGCTGAGCTCTATGATATATAGGGTTATATGATAGAGGAGAGAAGCTGAGCTTTGTGATATATAGGGATATATGATAGAGGAGAGAAGCTGAGCTCTGTGATATATAGGGTTATATGATAGAGGAGAGAAGCTGAGCTCTGTGATATATAGGTTATATGATATAGGAGAGAAGCTGAGCTCTGTGATATATAGGGTTATATGATATAGGAGAGAAGCTGAGCACTGTGATATATAGGGTTATATGATAGAGGAGAGAAGCTGAGCTCTGTGATATATAGGATATATGATAGAGGAGAGAAGCTGAGCTCTGTGATATATAGGTTATATGATATAGGAGAGAAGCTGAGCTCTGTGATATATAGGGTTATATGATAGAGGAGAGAAGCTGAGCTCTGTGATATATAGGGTTATATGATAGAGGAGAGAAGCTGAGCTCTGTGATATATAGGGTTATATGATAGAGGAGAGAAGCTGAGCTCTGTGATATATAGAGTTATATGATAGAGGAGAGAAGCTGAGCTCTGTGATATATAGGGTTATATGATAGAGGAGAGAAGCTGAGCTCTGTGATATATAGGGTTATATGATGGAGGAGAGAAGCTGAGCTCTGTGATATATTGGTTATATGATAGAGGACAGAAGCTGAGCTCTGTGATATATAGGGTTATATGATAGAGGAGAGAAGCTGAGTTCTGTGATATATAGGGTTATATGATAGAGGGACAAAAGCTGAGCTCTGTGATATATAGGGTTATATGATAGAGGGAGAAGAGCTGAGCTCTGTGATATATAGGGTTATATGATAGAGGGAGAAGAGCTGAGCTCTGTGATCTATAGGGTTATATGATAGAGGAAAGAAGCTGAGCTCTGTGATATATAGGGTTATATGATATAGGAGAGAAGCTGAGCTCTGTGATATATAGGGTTATATGATAGAGGAGAGAAGCTGAGCTCTGTGATATATAGGGTTATATGATGGAGAGAAGCTGAGCTCTGTGATATATAGGTTATATGATAGAGGAGAGAAGCTGAGCTCTGTGATATATAGGGGTATATGATAGAGGAGAGAAGCTGAGCTCTGTGATATATAGGGTTATATGATAGAGGAGAGAAGCTGAGCTCTGTGATATATAGGGGTATATGATAGAGGAGAGAAGCTGAGCTCTGTGATATATAGGGTTATATGATAGAGGAGAGAAGCTGAGCTCTGTGATATATAGGGTTATATGATAGAGGAGAGAAGCTGAGCTGTGTGATATATAGTGTTATATGATAGGAGAGAGAAGCTGAGCTCTGTGATATATAGGGTTATATGATAGAGGAGAGAAGCTGAGCTCTGTGATATATAGGGTTATATGATAGAAGAGAGAAGCTGAGCTCTGTGATATATAAGGTTATATGATAGAGGAGAGAAGCTGAGCTCTGTGATATATAGGGTTATATGATAGAGGAGAGAAGCTGAGCTCTGTGATATATAGGTGATATATAGGGTTATATGATAGAGCAGCTGAGCTCTGTGATGTATAGGGTTAAATGATTTGGAGAAGGATTACCACCACCCACACTGGATGATTGACAGCCTTCTCTCTACAGAGACTAATACAGGGAGAGCTGTCAATCACTGTGTGGGTGGGGCAATCAGGACTCTCACTTTCTCATAGGAGTCTTGCCAGGATTTACTCTGCGTATTTCTTGGGGCTTCTCGTCTCATATCTGTTTAATAATTGTGTTCTCATTATATAACTATTCTGGAGCATTGTTTTTTAGAATGCTGCTTTTATGCGATTCCTCTTTTATTCCTACTAGAAATCTTGTTTATGAATAACTGTCATCTGGGTGTTTCCAGTTGGGGACACGTCCCTCCACACTGTGACATTGTCCACTCAGTACTGTCAGTGTCAGAGTGTAAGGATGTCCTTTTTTGACAAGGACAATGGCAACACCCTATTGTCTATTTATTTTAAATTATTCAATAGGAACAACAGAGGAACAGCACAACACAAAAATATGAGAAAGATGCCCAGGAACGGTTATTGAAATAATGCTTCGTTCACACCTGCGCTTGCTGTCCGTCCGTCTCCAATCCAGTGAAAATCTCGGCGAACAGGATTGGCGTCGGATACAGACCGGTCAGCGGCGCATTAGTTAAAAACCCATTCATTTGAATGGGTTTTTAAAGCAGTGCGCAGGTGTGCGCTTACACCCTCTGCGCTGCGAATCCTTTTTTTTTTTGTCGGACACGAAGTCCTGCGTGTCCGACTTTGTTTCCGACGAAAAAAAAAGGATTCGCAGCGCAGAGGGTGTAAGCGCACACCTGCGCACTGCTTTAAAAACCCACTCAAACGAATGGGTTTTTAACCAATGCGCCGCTGACCGGTCTGTATCCGACGCCAATCCAGTTCGCCGAGATTTTCACTGGATTGGCGACGGACGGACACCAAGCGCAGGTGTGAACCCACCCTTACTGAAAAAGATTTATCAGGAATAGCGACAGGTCTTTAATATATACATTACCCTGGTGACCCTTATAGTATAGCTGGGAAGCCCCCTAATGCATAAGCGGGGTTCCCCCTAACTGGGGGCAGATCTACATCTCCAAATCCCTTTCAGCCATAGAATACGACAGAAAGATCATGACATCGAGAAGACACATCATGGCTCGGTACTGAGCAGTCAATTCTGCAAACCACCAGTACTGTATCCGCAATGCAGAAATACCCTGCCACCACCGCCATCATTGTCATCACATTTCCAACGCAGAAATACCCTGGTAAGAGAAGACGAAGAGGTGACAGTCTTGTAGGAATCAAAGCTGCAGGTTGGGAATTTATTGTATGAAAATCATAAAGCAGTAAAAATATGTCCGGACTCTCCATAATCCTCGAAAACTGTTTCATGTCATATCAGGGACAGCTAAGCCCGGCCGAGGAACCAGAGGAATCAGCAGTTCTCCAATTCAATTTCTGCAGGTTCAGAACACAGGGCGAGATTCAGATCTAGTTGTAGAAAGAAAAATTGATTCCCCCACCCTCCCCCCCCGATTTATTCCAGATGAAGTGACATCAAAGCGAGACCGCCACACACCCGGCCGCTCCACCAGCTCAGATCTGCAGTCTCACCACCAGGTATATGAGCATTTGGATGACTTTCGATGAAAGTTTTGCAATTTGGTACAATACTTGGGGGCTATTCACACGGCGGAAATATTCCTAGCTGATAAATTCAGCTTCAGGAATTTGAAGCTGAATTTTCCATTTGACCAAATTCCATGTCAAGTTCCGCACCAGCCAAGCCGTATTTTCTGCCTCCCATTCCCAGTGCTAAGTTCTTCCATGTGAACATATCCTTAGAAGAACAAGAATGTGATAATTATTTGGCAGTACAGTAGGTATTTCTCCACCCCCCCTCACATTATGTTCAGACGCCCTACAGGGGATCCTACCCTCAGAATTCATGGAAGAAAAAGAAGGGCTCAAAGTTAGCCGGGCAAATGGACCACAAAAACTCGAAGCTGGTGGGCCGCATACAGAAGCTGGTGGGCCGCATACAGAAGCTGGTGGGCCGCATACAGAAGCTGGTGGGCCGCATACAGAAGCTGGTGGGCCGCATACAGAAGCTGGTGGGCCGCATACAGAAGCTGGTGGGCCGCATACAGAAGCTGGTGGGCCGCATACAGAAGCTGGTGGGCCGCATTCCCTATGTTTGCCCCATACAGTGGCCAGGTGTTCCCCCCATCACTGCTGTCATGCAAAGGTGATTACTAATATAGTACTTACCTCTTTGCCATGGGCACACTGTTGAGACATGTCTTGTGCAGTCAGAACAGGAAGGAGCGGGAGGTGTCAGGGAGAAGGAGTAGGAGGGTTAGGGAGCAGAAAGGTAAGTACTCACACTGCCGGCAGCTTGAAAACCTACAAGTCAGAAAGTGGTAAGGCAGGAAGCTTAGAGCTTTGTGCTCTGCCAGTTTCAGAACCAAGTCGGGGGATCCTTTTCTCTTCGATTCTGCGATCCATTTGTATATTTAACAACCACCAATTAAAAAGTACTAAGGCACATTCCAAAGTGGCCACACGAGGCACTGTTCAATACATATATCACATGGATGTTTGACTACAATGATATGAAATAGTCATTTTCTCTTATTTTTAGAAATCTATAAATCCTTATTTCACTTATTAATTCATCCAGACAAGTAAACCAGGGAGTCAAAAAGAGATATTATGCATCAATGGAAGTATTAACAGAAGACAAGTCCATATGGCAACTGGGAAAGACATTTTCTGCTTCTGAAAGTCTTATCTGCAAAGTGAACTCGGCGCATCTGATACAAGATCACTAAGGTGTCACCCCTGGGACATCCTGGGAATAATGGATTGTGGTCAGGCAGAGCGAGATACAAGTGTAGCCCATCTGCTTTACAGCACCCCCGCCTCAACAAGACCCGGCGTCATGCGTGCAGCGACAGATGTTTCTCACTCAATGTCCTTTTTGCCACCTCATTTTTATTATGAAGCAAAACCAAAGGGGATCATAATAAAGAGACTTTAATTAAACAAATGAAATATTAATGAAGGGTTTGGCGAAGAGACAAGGCATCGAGCCGCAATGTGGAGAATTCGGTCTGAAGAGTTTAACCTGCGGATCTGTTGCTGCTTATAGCTAACATGGATAACTTGGGAGAACAGCTACACGGAGCACTGGATTGGGCCCACCAATGATTTAAAGGGGTTGTCCAGGTGTTATAAAAATCATTTTATTGATCAACTCTTAAATTGATCAACTCTTGATTAGCTCTTAAAATTTTGTAATACACTGTCAGTATGAAATCTGCGCAGTTCTCAGGATAGCGCCACTCCTGGGCACAGGTCTCTAAATGTGTCAAGTTCTGGTGGTCGCACATGCTCAGACGCTCACACTCACTTCCCAGATCCTTTTCTACATGGGCAATTTAGTAATTTTTGCAATTCTCCAAATTAGGCAGCAGGAAATCAGTACATTAGATGTAGTGTCTTGTCACCAGGACCGAACACAAGTGGACATTTTGGAGGGGGGGGGGGTTTGTTTCAACTTTTATAGTACTGTGCAAAAGCTTTAGGCAGGCGTGAAAAAAAATGTTGCACATTAAGAATGCTTCCAGAAATAGAAGGGTTAATAGTTTATTTTTGTCAATTAACAAAATGAACTGAAAGAAAAGAGAAATCCCGTCAATATTTGGTGTGACCTTTGCCCTTTGGAGGAGGAGTCCTGGAAGTGATGATCCGGCCCCCACAGATATAGCCCTGATCTCAACATCATCCAGTCTGTCTGGGATGACATGAAGAGACAGAAGGATTGGAGCAAGCAACATCCACAGAAGATCTGTGCTTAGTTCTCCAAGATGGCGGCGGGAACAACCTCCCTGCCGAGTTCTGCCAAAACTGTCTGTACCGAGAAGAAGGCAAAGGGCAAAGGTCACACCAAATATTGATGAGATTTATATTTCTCTTTCCTTCATTCACTTCATAAAATAAACATTTAACCCTTCTATTTCTGAAAGCATTCTTACTGCAGCATTTTTCCACACCTAAAACTTTTGCACAGTATATATCTAGATTTTTTTTTTTTCTTAACTGACTCCAATGGAAAACTTATCCTGTTTTGGGTGTTCTTACAGGCTGTGTTTGAGACATCTGGTCATTTATGGCCAACGTATTTATTTTCGGAACAGATGAAGGAGAAAATTAAACTTCATGTAACATTTTCATCTCCTTATCATGATCTATTTTTACATCCCCACAATCCCATTCTGTTGATGATGAGAGAAGCTGCTTCAGTTTTCCGTGCTTTGTCCTTGAGTCATTAAGCCTTCATATTCGCCACCCGCTCTGTACATAGAGTGAATAATGTTATTAATAAAGCAGGGGCCGGGGCGGCCGCTTCCTCGCTTGTGGGTAAACTTCAGGAGCCGGCGATTATCTCTCCGCTAATCATCAATTCTCTGCAGCCACTGGAAGAGACCAGGCAGAGCGAGAGCTAAATGGCAATTTCACGCTGGAGATGAACGCTTGAAGAGGCGTTCCATAAGTAGATAATGGAGGGTTAATTTTACTGAGCAAGCCTTAGCCCAGTAACACTGTGCATTGTCTGGCCAGGGGGCCACGGCCTTAGGTTATCCTCTGAGATCCTATAATGATCACATTGCAAGTGCACAAATATCTCAATGCATGAAGTGCACTCGGGGTGATCTTATAGTCTACTGAAATATAACAAGATTGGCAACCGATATAAAAAAAAAAAAATTACATTCTGTCGCTTACTGCATTCAAAACTGAGAAATATATTGAGATTTTTCTATCAGGTCCCCCCTTTAACCAACCTCTATCAGGCTGTAAGGCATCCGGCTGCAGAAGGAGCCTCCCCATCTCCGCTAAAAAGCTAAACTCAGCTGAAGGGATCAGAAGGGAATGAAACTAATCTTGGAGAAATCTTGCAGACTTTTGTTTCAGAAACCTGCAGGATTTCCTAAAAAGGTCAAACAAGTACAATCATATCCAACCATGTGTAACTGCATCCTTAAAAGGTGACTTTCACCACCGCCACCAAGTCCGTCTCTTTGCATCCATTAATAGACGCCCCTCCACTGATTCCAGCATAGGTGGAATTTTTTTTTTCGAGCACCCGCAATTCATGAGAAATCAGTGCTGTTAGTTTTGGTGCCTGATATGCTATTTAGGGTCTGTACTGTCAGGTGGAGGTACTGAGCTGGAGCCACTAGGCAGTATGCATGCTATGGTAGTGTCTCTGGAGCAAATATCAGAAATTATAGGAACTGGCTGACAACAGAGAGAAGTAAAAACAGCTGCTCAAATATGCAACGAGAGATTCCAAATGCCTTCACCAGCCACAAAGCTAGATGGACTTGTGCTGAATTTACTGGTATAAGAAATACACATTCCACAATCTGAAGTCAAACCAGAACCAACAATAAACTTACAAGGCAGATCAGAACAGGGAGGATAAATCAGGAAAGAGAATGTGCCAAAGCCAAAAATCAGTCCGGAGAGGTAACGTCAGAGACAAAGTCAGGAGACAAGTGGATATCCAGTAACAAGCCAAAAGATCAATGTAGATCAGTCCAACACAAACAATCAGGGTATGGAAGCCGCACTAAGAACAACCAAATAGCAGGCACCTGAATGAGGAGGAAGAGGGTTTAAATATCCCTCCTCAGCTGCTAATTGGATCAGCATAGGAGAGGCCTGAAGATTACAGAAGCTTCACAGGTTGGCACAGTTACCTTAAAGCAAGAGCAGCTAAACTGAGATTTCTGACAATGCACTATTACTCTACTATGCCCCAAACACAAGACGGACATTTGTTAGTCAAGGATCCCCTTAAAAAGGTAAGGTATACATTTTATATGATCAGCATAGACTACAGTCTGCAGTAATACTAATATGCTGAAATAGACCGTCACAAAGCAGAAAATGTTATTCCACTGCAACACTGGCAAAAATATACATAAACCGCATGAAAATTACCATGAAGATAGAACAAAGCTATTGTAGATCGCCGAGGGCTGTGCGCCGATGTAAATGAGATTAAATGCAAAATTGTGATGATCTGTAAGTTTTAAGCACTTCAGACACTGGGTACATTCATGAATCCATAATACAATCCTTCACAAACCGCGCTGTCTGTTCTCGCACATCCACCAAAACATCAAATGCAAAATATACAAAGTAACGCTTATCTACGCCCGGAATCGCGATTGCAAACCCAGACTGGATAGACAAGCCAGCGACGGTTCCTTAATAAAGTGAATGGAGGCCATTAAAGGCGGTTAATGAAGTTAAACCGTCCTCAATGTCGCTCTCTGTATGGCGGCCAATGAAGCCAACGGGAAAATGACAGTCAAATTTGCCGCATTATGAATAATGGAGCGTAACGGAGCTAATTCTGCATGTGATGAACGGATTGGCCATTCGCACTGTGGTCGGCTTTGTAAAACCATTTGTTGCTGTGAATTTCATACGCTTTGCTTACACAGATAGATAAGTACATGGTAATGGAATATCCGGCTATAAGCAGTACAATCTGCTGCCATGGCCGCCGCTCAAAAGATAATAGACAAAGTCTGCCGCAACACGTAATATAAGGATTATTAAGTATCTGCAGAGCATCGCTCAGGTCTGGGCCAGGCAGGGACTACAGGTAATAATCTGGGAAAGAGAAATTCGCCAATGTTACATGATCTAGGTTTACTGCCTGTGAGTGGGAACATTTTTTACTATATCCAAGGGCTTAAAAATACCCTAAAACCCTGAAAAAATATAACAAAAAATTACAAAGTAATGTGAATATGTATCAGTCTGGTTCCGAGTAAACTTTACTAGGCCACCAAATAGCAAATTTACCTTATATTGTGATTTCCATCTATTCCCATATTACTACTTAGCCAAACACGTGTGCACCTTAAAGGGGTTCTCCAAGAATAAGATATTCATGATCTAGCTTTAGGATCGAGAGGGTCCGACACATAGCACGACATCATTCAGCTGAATAGACTGCCGCAGTGGGATGGGCGATGTGGCCATTCCACTGCTTACATGCCTGGTATCACAGCTCAGCCCCATTCACATGAATGTGACCGATGAACATGGAGTTTCCGGCCAGTGAAATAAAAGCAACACTTAGAGTCTTGGAAAACCCCTTTAATAGACACTGTTAGAAGAGGTGTCCATATGGTTTGTCACTTGGCTTTTTTGAAAACAGATGTCTGAAAAGCCCAATGACATCCATCATCTGATCGGCGCTGTCACCATGAGCATTCTGGTGTTTTGTTTATCCAAATCTGTTCAGCCGTTCCACAGATATAAGCCTTTTTAGTGTGGATGCAAATTAGGGTCTACTAAACAAGTGGGCGGTAACTCTGCATTACATACAGCACACAGAGACCCCGCCCCATCAGAACCGCAGTGTTACAGCCCACTTGGCTAGATGACCCCAATTTGCATCAACAATAAAAGGGCTTACATCTGTGGAATAGCTGAATGGATTTGGACAAACAAAACACCAGAATACTCAGGGTGACAGTGCCGATCAGATGATGGATGTCTTTAGGAATTTCAGACCTGGCGACAGGTTCTCTTTAAAAAGAGGGGCTGCCCACAAATAGAAAAACATGGCTGCATTCTTCCAGAAACAGCACCACCCCGTCTATAGAGGTTGCATTTGGTATTGCAGCTCAACTGCAGTAAAGTGTGTGTGGTTGTGCTGTACTATCACATCTAAGCCACCTTGTAAAGCCATACTGCAAAAAATAAATCCTTAAGGATCACTTGATGGGTCTTAATTATTTTTTATTTTTTTTTATGATACCTGGAACTTTTGCATAGTCAAGTTTTTTTGGTTCATGAAGGTCAATGGTCGACAAGTTAACTTTTATTTCATCGGTTTAGATCACTTGTAGGCCAAAAGACACATTTTAGTTGTCGACGCTCACAGATACCTAGATATGGATTTCTAAATGAAATGTTGGAGTGTTTGCCCCAGGAAGTGTTTAGAACTTGTTGGCGATGGCGCTCGTCACCACCGCAGCTCTTTTTTTCCATTATCCTGTGCCGGGTCGGATGGAGCCTGCAGTGTCGATGGGATTAGCAGCTGCAGAAATTCTATCTGAAGGCTTCACCTGCCATTTATTGAGTTACCGCTATTGACTTTGTTTTCTTACCTGCAGGCTACATTGGCGGACGCTCGGTACAAAAGTCGGACTGTGCTTGCCATTAATGCCGTGTCTAGCAGATATTTATGGTTTTCTGGACACAGAAGTAAGTGTGAATTACTCCTATATTAGTTTATAGATTTACTGCAGGCAGGAACATTCAGCCAATACGTAGGACATGTATATGGACTAGTCATACCAGGCAACTGCAAGAATTTACCTAACATATCTTTAATAGCAGAGAAAGATACAACAGGAGGAGAATCAAAATTCCTTGAATTTAATGCAAATTTGAAAATTTTAAATTCCTCTTGGGATTCTGGTTCTCCTTGAAGAAGACAAGATGGGGTAATAAGTTTTAAACTACCATACACAGACTTTTCGTCAGCAATGCAAGCCAACGATTGACCATGAAAATACTTTGAATGGCCAGCTTTAGTCTTTATGGCTGAGGCCCCACATTGCAGAAACGCAGATTTTATTTGTTGCAGTTTTTGCAGCGGTTTTTGAGCCAAACTTGGAATGGATTGAGCAGAGGGGAGAAGTATAAGAACTTCCTATATATTTCCTATTTCTTTTGTAGCCACTCTTGACTTTGGCTAAAAAAAAAAAAACGCAACAAAAAAAGCTGCGTTTCTGCAATGTGAGGCCTCAGCCTAAAGGGGGTTTCTGGGCCTTAGATCGGTTTTTATGTTTATGATCTATTCACAGGACAGGTTATCGGTATCTCATCAGTGGGGCTACAAGGTGCGGCACCGCAAATGTTAACTCCTTAATGACTAGGCCAGTTTGGTCCTTAATAATCAGCTTTTTTTGCCTCTCTGCATTTTTTAATTTCTTCCATTTACATGGCTGTTATTGGCCTTATTATAGCAATGAGAATTCCCCCCCCCTACTGGTGAGGGTGTAAATGGATTGGACTCCCACTGATCAAACATGGAAGGCCTATCAAATCAATCGAGATGTCCAAAGATCAATGGATACCTGAGTTCTCCGACAGCCACCACTTGAAAGGGCCAACTCTTTTCCATTAGCCCTACTCCATTGCACTTCTATCATGACTCACTACAAGCAGTGACTCCCAATTTGGAGGATCTGGCGCAGGTGTGCACTATAACTACAATACATTAGGCGCAATCCTTTCCACCACAATCCCGTCTTCTACTGTTTGGAGAGAGAGAACATATCATGGTGGTGAAGAAAGGCTGGAGTCTTTTTGGGAGACCCTTTAATCAACATTAAAGTTGTCCAAACTGGACTCCTGCTTTAACATAAAGAGTCCCCGTCATGAGAACCTTCAGTATCAGCTTTATATTCCCCACTATGGTTATCAGAAGCAGATTTTTATGCCAGATAAATGCCTGAAGGCATCAAAAAATTCCTTCATTGCGAATTGTCAGGCAATAAAGATAGAAAAAAAAAAGGTTTTTTGCATGGGAATAATCACGTATTACATGGACCATCAACGCAGATAAATCGTGTCCATGAGACGTCCTACTTACATATTCATCGCATATAAAAGGTTATTTGCAAATGTCATTGTTATTTAAAAAAACACAATTCATTATGTACTCCGGCTGAGGACGTCCGGGATAGTCATTTTTCTTTCAAGTCCCCTTATCGTTACAAACCCACAAATGTCCTTTTATTAAAGCAAACTCCGACATGCAGCTGCTGGAGGAGGGCGACACGTCACGGGCGCCGCCGCTACAATAAGACCACTTTATGTTGCTTCATTTCTTATATTGTCATTTATTTTTGCATATTGATCGATTCAAGGGATACAATTTATTAAAATTATTGCATCCTATACATGCAATGTTTTACAAGATCTTCTGCAAAGTCAAAGGAGGATATGGGAGCTCATGGGCATAATTTAAAACGGGTGGTCTAATTTAGAAAAAAAACATTTTCATACAGCCTATGTGGGATTTTGGCGTTATTATACGTCAGTCCACTGTTCATGATCCTCGTGTCCCGGACAGATAGGAGAGTGGTTACTAAGAAAGTCTCTCAATTTGGAGGACCACTCCCGTATTACACAGGCAACCCAATGATTTGAACGGGTAAGGTCAGAAGGGGTCCTATTTCTGCTTAAAGGCATACTACCACCTCCCCCCAAGAATATTCAACTGTTACAACTACACAACATAGCACATTACACCTCTGTTACATAGGTGGGGTGGGCCTTTAGCCCTGGGAGCACTGCTTTTGATGGGGCTGAGTGGCAAGAGCAGTGCTCCAGGAAGCTAAAGGTCCGCCTCCAGTGCTCCCTCATCACTGCCTCATTTGCATAAGACTTCAAAGTTTTTTTTTCAATTTTGCAATAGCCTAGGAAAGACCAATGGACAGCACGTTGTCAATACACTGTGTTCCAAATTATTATGCAAAAAGTGTTTAGGAGTGATAAGGTAAGAATTTTTTTGTTTGTCAGTTAAACTCATTGATGGTGATGTGTCAGAGCGCTTTATATCACTGAAAGCAATTGCAGACACCTATGCTAATTAGTTTGGCAGGTGTGTCCAATTAAATGCAAGACTACTTAAGAAGGCTGTACCACATTATTAAGCAGCCTACATTTTCAGCCAAAATGGGAAAGAAAAAGGATGTGTCAGCTGCTGAGAAGCAACAAATTGTGGAGTGTTTAGGTCAAGGCATGACTACAATCAACATTGCCAAGACACTTCATCGTGATCATCGCACAATCAAGAAGTATGTAGCTGATTCACAGTACACACGTGTGCGTGCTGAGAAGGGAAAATTGAGGACTCTTTCCAACAGGCAATTACGTCAGGTTAAAAGAGCAGCTTCAAAAATGCCTTGTCATAGCAGCAGACAAGTTTTTGAAGCTGCTGGTGCCTCCAACGTCCCCCGAACAACAAGATGCAGGGTCCTTCAGAGGTTTGCAGCTGTGCGTAAGCCATCCTGTCGACCTCCTCTATCCACTGCACACAAGCAGAAACGGCTCCAGTGGGCCAAACAATACATGAAGACTGACTTCAAAACTGTTTTGTTCACCGATGAGTGCCGTGCAACGCTCGATGGTCCAGATGGATGGAGTGGAGGATGGCTTGTTGATGGACACCCCATGCAAACACGGCTACGGGGTGCCAACAAGGAGGAGGTGGAGTAATGTTTTGGGCTGGAATCATAGGGAGAGAGATTGTCAGCCCCTTTAGGATCCCTGAAGGGGTAAAGATGAACTCCATAATGTATGTGGAGTTTCTCAAACAGCACTTCCTGCCATGGTTCAAGAAGAAGAACCATGCATTCTGCAGAAAGATCATTTTCATGCATGATAATGCACCATCTCATGCTGCAAATAACACATCTGCATCTCTGGCTGCTATGGGCATAAAAGGGGACAAACTTATGGTGTGGCCCCCATGCTCCCCTGACCTCAACCCCATTGAGAACGTCTGGAGCATCATCAAAAGGAGTGTCTATGATGGCGGGAGGCAGTTCACATCTAAGCAACAGCTCTGGGAGGGTATTCTGTCCTCATGCAAAACAATTGAAGCAGAAACCATCCAAAAACTGACAAATTCAATGGACGAGAGAGTTCAGAAGCTTCTTTCGAACAAGGGGTCCTATGTGCAAATGTAACATCACCTCGAATAAAGTTTTGGCTGGAAAACTGTTTGATTTCAGTTTGTAATAACCTGCTAATGCTTATAATTTCACAATGACCATTTTTTTGTTCTTAATAAAAATGAAAAGGTTGCAAATTCTGCTGTGCATAATAATTTTAAACATGCATTTTGAGTGTTTATTTTTTTTTTTTTTTTAAATATACTGTTATCATAGGCAGTTTGTTCAAAATCCTTTCAATTATACTCGAATAGTTGATGACTGGAAAATTACAATGACTGCAATTCATATAGGTAATTTTGGAAAATATGAGAAAATATTATTTGCATAATAATTTGGAACACAGTGTACGGCAACCTGAGACCGATGTATTTGGAGATACCACTGTATGGTTTTACACTAGATGGATTCTTTGGTGACTGAGGTGTGTCTTGATCATTTCCAGACAGTCTCCATGTCCCCGTACACCTCGCGATGACGTCTCCGTAATGAGACATAGAACCTCTTGTGACCAAAGTTGCATTTATAGAAGAAACCAGACAGGTGCACTTTAAATGAAAAGTACGATCAGTCTGTAGCGCCCTCCATCTGGCCCTATATACATGTTATTTCTGAAAAGTCACAACAGTAAAGATTGCGAGGAGTGATGTGTGCGCCATGTCTCGCTCTGAACCGCGCACTGATGAAACCTTCCCATCACTGAGCCACCCACGCAGTTATTAAACAGAGGAAGGAAAATACTTGTTAGTGAGCCGTACGCTCTGCAGATGAGCAGTATTTTTCTCTTTAATTCTGTTTACATGATTATACTTGTGTGGCAGCACAAACCCTCCGCCACCGCTACTTGTATCACCAGGCATTGCTAATTATCAGTGGCGGGAGCAGAACGTATTACGGCAGATTATAACCTGCACGATTGTGCTCTACGTGATCGCTGTGATCAGAGATTCGCTGCCTGGTGATACTAATAATCTGTGAATAGATCACTTACACAATAATGACAGGAGCTTCAAGATTTCTATCTGGATTGATGTTTTCATCAGATTGTAATAAGAAACTGATTTACTGCTGTGGGGGCCAGGCGTTCCGTTCCTGGCCGCTGGTTTCTCTCTAACAGTCCAATGTGAATATGTCCTAAATTTTAGCAATAAGGTCCATTAGTTGCTACTGTTACAACTCTGCCTGTTCTCTTACCTGCTGCCTGTCCTGACCTCTGCCTGGTCACCAGCTATGACCAGACTCCACCTGACTAAAATTCCAGTCTACTGATCTGATACTGCATATGGGGAGCTCCTGTTTGTCGGCGTGGCAGCCATTGCTAACATAACTGAGACCACTCCAGGAGTCGAAGCTTGGGGATTACCAATGGATGTTTAGAAAACCCTTGAAAAACCTTGTACAAGTATGTTAGCACAGCGGAAAACAGTTTTGCTCGTTAGAGAAGCTATAAAACTGACCTTCCTTTGAGCTAGTTGAGAATCTGGAGCATTACATTTGTTGATTCGAATAAACTCGAAAAATGGCCAGAAAAAGAGGACTTTCATGGGAAAAGCGACAGTCTATTCTTGTTCTTAGAAATTAAGGCTATTCCATGCGAGAAATTGCCAAGAAACTGAAGATTTCCTACAACGGTGTGTACTACTCCCTTCGGAGGACAGCACAAACAGGCTCTAACCAGAGTAGAAAGAGAAGTGGGAGGCCCCTGCACAACTGAGCAACAAGACAAGCATGGTGGAGGTAATGTGATGGTCTGGGGTTGCTTTGGTGCTGGTTAAGTGGGAGATTTGTACAAGGTAAAAGGGATTTTGAATAAGGAAGGCTATCACTCCAAATTGCAACGCCATGCCATGCCCTGTGGACAGCGCTTGATTGGAGCCAATTTCATCCTACAACAGGACAATGACCCAAAGCACACCTCCAAATTATACAAGAACTATTTAGGTAAGAAGCCGGCAGCTGGTATTCTATCTGTAATGGAGTGGCCAGCGCAGTCACCAGATCTCAACCCCATTGAGCTGTTGTGGGAGCAGCTTGACCATCTGGTACACAAAAAGTGCCCATTAAGCCAATCCAACTTGTGGGAGGGGCTTCTGGAAGCATGGCGGGAAATTTCTCCAGATTACCTCAGCAAATTAACAGCTAGAATGCCAAAGGTCTGCAATGCTGGAATTGCTGCAAATGGAGCATTCTTTGACGAAAGCAAAGTTTGAAGGAGAAAATTATTATTTCAAATAAAAATCATTATTTCTAACCTTGTCAATGTCTTGACTATATTTTCTATTCATTTGGCAACTCATTTGATAAATAAGTGTGAGTTTTCATGGGAAAACACAAAATTGTCTGGGTGACCCCAAACTTTTGAACGGTAGTATATATAGATATATGTGCAATCATTCTCACAGTATGCAGCAGTTCTACTTTCTGAAAGGGATATTCAAGGATACTCAGTCATTCAAGACTAAGACTATCCCTTTGAACATGTAGTGGTGTGGGGGCTGGGAACCATTAAAGCCAATAAGATTGATTGTAAAATTTAAAATAAAACAAAAAAAAAAACTACAGGCCTCAGCAGTGATGCTTGTATGTATGAACAGTGTTTGTCTGCAGTGGGCACAGGCATGTACTGTATGGCGTATACAACAGGGTGGTTTCAAGGTTAAAAGCACCCCTTTGGTGAATCTGGCTGTCCACCGCTCTCCTGAACATTGATGGACATCAAGACAGTGGCGGCTCATTGGTTACTGGGCCTTTAAACTTGGCCTTAGGACTAGTCATTTACAAAAGACTGTTGTGCTATTGGGCTCGTTTCCCTGTGGTTACACCTCGTACCTGCCCCTGACATTGCTGATGATCTGGTTACTGACATTTGGTTTGCTTTCCTGGATTACTCCTCTGTTTCTGATTTGTCTACGGCTTGGACTCTGATACATCTCTGGTTACATTTGGGCAGTTCCACACCCCCTAGGTCCGGCATAGGGTTACTGGTTGGGTTCTTCAGGGTCACTTATTTTGTAGCACTAAGTTTTGACTTTGCAACCTGGGTCCTAAGCTGCTAAGTCCAGTATAGATAGCTGCTTAATTGCCGATAGTGGACCTTGTTTCCTGCAGAATATTGGGAAATTGCTCTAGTTGTAATTCCAATGCAGATCAGGGAATTGCTTACATAGCAATCCCGTAACTATACTGTGTTTGTGGAGCACCTTGGACCGATGTAGATAACGATGAGGTCACAGCATTTGGTTGAGTATTGCTATCCCTTTAAACGGCAGATGGACAGGAAAACAGAGTCCCACTAATTTGATAGAGATGGCTTATCTTAACTACAGTCCAGCAATATTTTGATCCCAGAAAACCCCTTTAAGTTATGCACTGTCCCGGGGATTATAAAAGTATAATCCGTTATATACCAGTTATTCCAGGTGTATTGTTTGTGCAGTATGTATACAGAGATTACCTGCCAGAGCGTGCATATATCCTATACAGGTTCCCAGGCAGCTCATAAGAATATCTGCTTGGCAGCGCAACACGCAGACATAGTGAAGGAGTCGCCCAAATGTAGACCTGACTATGGACTCGGCGACTGCATTTCAACTTTCTCTCAGTTCATTTTAAGGACATTAAAATTCTTAGAGAGTTCCCCATGAAGACTGACGCCCTGCTCGCTGCTCTGCTGACACGATATTAACAGAATGTTCCAGTAAACTCCAATCCTCCCGTAAGAAGAGGACACGGCTGGAGCAAACACCTTAAGCGTGAGCCGGTCCTTCCGCGGATTAAGACATGCATTTTTAATTCCAGCTGATGGGCAACATTCCCTACTTGGAAATTCGACATCCTGGCCGAAAATTGACTTGTGGCAGAAATGCGTGTGAACAGAATGGTAATGAGCAGAAGTAACGAACAATGGCACCTCGTGCGTTGCGAGCCCGTAAATCGTAGCACAATAATAATAAAAGTAACAGTAGTCCTGCAGGCGCTGAGTGCTGACCGGTGATGGATCTTCTGGGACTGCACTTAAGAGCTGGCGTGTGCCGAGGTGCCTGGTACGGGGTGTAATAGGTCAAGATCATCAACAACTAGGAAAGCCATAAGAAGCATAAAGAACGTAAGAGAAGAGAAAAAGAAGGAAAAAAACGAGACATAAACAAGGCGCCGATATAAGCCAGAAATACTGGCCCCGGGCCACGCACAGTACGGACAGTCAGCTGACGCTCTTACATTGTGAACTTTATGTAACCTCCAAACCCACATAATAAATGCTCTGTTAACTTCCTCATAAAGATTTAAAGGGGAAGTACAGAAAGCTGTCAAGTTCCTTGAATACCAATTTCTAAAAATTTACAAGCTAAATTTTAGTTTTTATTTTCAACATGATTCCCTGCACGTACCCTGCAGAGGCTATGCCTCAATTGTGACAAGGTCCACGCCTCTTAAAACAGGTGCAACCTCCGCCGGGCAGTGCACTTGCAATGAAATCTAGTGGATCAATAAACTGGTGTAAATGATCTTAAAGTCCACTTGATCCACCCCTGCCAAGTCCCTTCCAGGAAAGTGGTGAAGGCAAAGCAAAAGTGAAAAAAAAGTCAAATTTTGTTCAAAAACCCACTCAACTTTTCCACGACTGGTATACCAGGTATGATAAATCACTTCCAATGTGTTGGAAGCAGGTTTAAAATTAAAGGGGTTTTCTATCCTCCTACCTGACACCAGGCTGCAGCCAGGCCAGCTGATCGGTGTAGGATCCAGGTGTCAGAATGATAACTTATCCTGTGGAGGTCATAAGTACTGTCAACAAAGCGGCTGGGAGGTCCAAAACCTTCTTTAAACACAATGGTATTAATGGGCAGAAAGGATTTCTTTTAGAAACAGCGCCACTCATCTATGGGTTGTGTCTGGTATTGCAGCTCATATGCATTCAGATTAAAAGAACTTGAGCTGCAATACCCAATATATCCTGAGGACAAGAGTGGAGCTATTTCTGGAAATAAAGCAGATCTTTTTGCCTAAGGTCTATAGTATTCGTTCATAGGTGGCTCGTCTATGGAGGACTCCAATCTAGAAAACTATAAAAATCAGAAGCCAAAATCATAAATGAAAGCAACGTAAGACTGAAATGCAGAGTAACAGTGCACTGTGTATGGTGTATTGTGCAATCTGCAGATCCGGTCAATACTGAGGCAGCATTTCCTATTAAAACCACTAAAGACATTATTGATAAAGATGATTAGAGACTTTATTACATCACAAGGCTATGTCCACAGAGGGAGCGGCGTCTGCTCCAGATCGGTTTGGTTTAGTTTAGTTTAGTAATTGCAAGTAATTGCTAGTAGAGGGTAAGAAGAGGAGGAAGGTCTATTATCTGGATCTTTCCATATGGCCTTTTAATTGTGAGATTATGGCTCCTTAAAGGAATCATATCCCAAGAAAAGTCCATTATTTAAATCTGTTTTAATTTTAATATTTTTAAAAGAAATTGGTGATTTTTTGTTAATTATACATGAACAGAAAATTCTGGTAGTTTTCATGCTGGCCACAAAAAAGACACACAATCATATATAAAAATACATATTATAATACAATATATAGAAAGATACAATAGGCTGACACGTCCTGTCTCCTTAGCTTTACTGTGTAGACCAGGGCAGCATAAGCAGAGCCATCCCATAACTATTAGAGGATGTGCAAGTTACTGACTGTTCTGTTGTATATCTCAAGTCGGCTCTGTCCAACGCGAAATGGCCGAGCCGACTAAGCATGTGTGAGATTTGTATCTCGATGACTAAGCGAATGATGCGGAGCGGCGTCAGAAGACGACGAGAGAGGCGGAGCTGGAGTTTGAAAACTGCGTGTGACGTGAGCACAGGGGACGCCCCCTGTGCATTTTGCAGACCGGTGGAGCGGCCCCTGTGCATTGTGCAGACCGGTGGAGCGGCCCCTGTGCATTTTGCAGACCGGTGGAGCGGCCCCTGTGCATTTTGCAGACCGGTGGAGCGGCCCCTGTGCATTTTGCAGACCGGTGGAGCGGCCCCTGTGCATTTTGCAGACCGGTGGAGCGGCCCCTGTGCATTTTGCAGACCGGTGGAGCGGCCCCTGTGCATTTTGCAGACCGGTGGAGCGGCCCCTGTGCATTTTGCAGACCGGTGGAGTGGCCCCTGTGCATCCAGAAGAGTGATTTGCAGAATCAAAAAAATGAAGAAAACGGTGGCATGGATGAAAAAAAGAAAGGTAGGAGATGAATAGCCTTTTTAAAGGCTATTACAACGTGCTGTTAGATAAAAATCGATTTTGTCAATGATAGAATCCTTTTAAAATTGACAGAGAGAAAAGTCCTGCAAGGAGGATTTTTCTCTCCACCGGTATCAGTATAAAAATCGGCAGAAATTGGGTGGAAACCTGGCGGACCCCATTATAATCTATGGGGTTTGCGGGTTTCTGTGTGTAACCTTTTGTAAAGCAGACATGAAGGACAGAAACCCAAACGCTAGTGTGAACTTAGCAGAAGACTGCTGCTCGCAGGACAAGTTCATCTCTGGTGAAGACAAAGTAATATTTGAAGACGTCAGGAATTGAAGGGGAAACTGAGCCAAGTTCAAGGAAACCCAGGCCCCCTATAGAATACTGTAGGGGGGGGGGGGTTTAGGCATCCGACATGAGACGTCTCCACAAACCTCAGTCGGAATTCTTGCAATTAATATTTGCTAAAATTCTGGACTTACCAGATGGTAAGTGATGCAAAGCGGACAGGGCAGTAAATATTGTACCAGGGGTCGTCATGAAGAATTGCTGAGCTATGATAAGCGATCAGGAGACATACGGGAGTATTCAGGGTTTACTTCATAATGTGCATGGTCGTACCATTCCCAGCTTTACTGCCAGTGTCTGCTCCACTCCCACACACTGTGTGTCCATGGGCACGGGGGATTATCATTTCAATGAGGCTTTCTGTTATAGGCAATAATGAGGGCGATTTATTCAGATTTATGTACACAGAAGATGGATTTTGATGAAGTGCCATGAAGCGCTCTGTGATGTCTCCTCTCCGCAGTCAGCTGCTTCAATGTGACTGAATGACCCACCATGGCTATGGGAAGGATTCACCGGAGATTAGACGGATAATACAAGACTCCAGCCTAGCAAATTACTTCAAGAAACTTAATACTGCAATATGGCGAGAGGAGAGAGATCAGCCCCACTAGTCAGGTCTATTTCTGGACACATTATTAGGCTGTGATGGGGTGCGAAAAAAAAACTTGGATCAAAGACGCAGATACAGAAGTTTGTTACCAGCTGACATTGCGTATTCGCACCCGGCCCTAGACCGGCTTCACACAACAGGACAACAGAGCCGCATGGAGGCAGGGACTACTAGTGTCATAGATGACTATAATACGCAAGCCCGGCTCATTATTTGGTCTGGGAAATATGGCCGATGTCTGGTCTGTATCCACCATTGTGAAGCAGGCCTTAGGCCACATCTACGCTACAAATTGCCGGGTTCTCAAACTATAAAACAGCAGCTCCTGGCACAAACACGAAACATATTCATGGGCCTCCGATTAATCCAAACCAGGCCAAAAGAGTATACTCCATCAGGCTGATGTACTTTTTCTATAATAAATAGGTAAAAACGTAGTCTGCTGTGCTACCCCCCACACAGACGTCTAGTAAAATATGAAAGTATACCCAGTCTAGAAGCCACTATACATATACAAAGGCATTCAACTGGAGTATATGTACAGGAATCCTCCGACAGACACTGAAAAAGGCAGTTTGATGGCAGTCCTATTAAAGACGTACTCCTAGACATGGATTGGTGGGGTCTGACACCCAACAACCATCAATCAGCTGTTTAAAGAAACAATGATCCCCAAACACAGCGCTGCACATTGTATAGTGGCTATGCTTGGTATTACAGCTCAGCCCCTTCACCTGAATATTGACTGATCTGTAACCCCAATACATGACGATTGAATGTAACCTCAATGGCCCATGAAACAGAAGCAGAAAACACTGGAGGGTCAATCAGCTGATCTGTGGGGGTCTCAGGGGTCAGATCCCCAACAATCAGACATTGATGATGAATCCTAAGAATAGGTCACCAGTTATTATATCCCAGTAAACCCCTTTAAAGTTTACATGGTGGGAAAGGTGGACCCCAGTGCTGTTCTTTTACTGGCTCCAGAGTTTATACACCCTCCATGATCTTACAGCTAAGCCCCATTATTGCAAGTAAAGCCCCTTAGTTTGTGTGATGTGGGGGTCGCAAGATAACGGTCACACCCTAATGCCATGTTATGTGATTTGTTAACTTTCAGCATGCCCTTGTGTTCTTCATAGATTATCCATAAATATGATCTTGATTGCTGTGGCCTCTAACCTGTAAGTGCCCTACATTATATAGTGGCTGTGCTTGGTAATGCAGCTCAGTCCCATTCCTTTGAATGGGACCAAGCTGCAGCATAGGTGTGATGTCCCTTGCCTGAAAGGAGGAAGTGAAGCGAAATAGCACAATCCCAGACAACCACAGATGATCTACAGTATGCTTAGAATAGATCACCCATATCAGATATATGGGGGTCTGTCAGTGTCTCCACCGACCAGCAAATTGAAGGATCCCGGGCAGAGTTTATAGAGCTGTCCCTTCTCTGGAACGCCACTGGCCTTTCAAAAAAGCTGATCGATGAGAGTGCTGGGTGTCGAATGCCCACTAATCCAGGGATGGGCAGTCAATATAAAAACCCTTTAGCTGCTCACTTGACAATTTCAATGTCATCCACCAATAATATCACGTGTCAGAAAGCCAAAGATACCCAAAGTGAAGTAGAATCAGAGGTAGATGGCCACAGTTTATCACCATACATGTGACTTATCCTGGACCGGTTTATGGGAGATCACAAAAATTTTTTAGTATATCAACTTGCCCGGGGCCGACGTCCCAGAGATCTCCCATGTACGGACTCAAACACCAATTTTAGTACTTTATTAAGAAGATTTCTGTAACGTCTGATCTATCCTACATGTAGTCAGCTGAAGGCTAGGTTCACACCTGCACCTGTATTCCGTTCGGGGTTTCCGTCCTTGAATCCGCTTAAAACATGCGGAGATAGAAGTCCTGAAAGTAGGATTTTTCTCTGCGTATTTTTCGGGTAGAAACCTGGCGGACTCCATTATAGCCTATGGGGTCTGCGGGTAACTACTTTTTTTAAGTGGATTAGGCTTCCTTTCATTGGGTCCGCTTGAACGGAAACTCGAACGCAGGTATGAACCTAGTGTAAGATTTCTGTCTGTGACGGTACGCCACCTGTCAGATAGCGATCAGAAAATCTCCAAAAACTTGCAAAACTAGGAAGTGAATTTATAAAATATATCCATTCTACATCGCCTCTGGGCAGCCCACACGTCTACCATTAGTGGTAGTCTCTGAAGTGTAGCCTGTACTCCTTGGTATATAAAGAGGGAGGGAATAATTCTGGTATAAAGTGGTATCGACATTGTTACCAAAAACATCAGGCCAATAAATTTGACCCATTCTCTCATCTACCCAGAAGGCACTGCTGAGCCTTGTTATCTTCAAACGCCAAGAGGCCATAAGTCACCTACCTTGATCCTACCGTAACATGCAAAGAAATAAGGCACAATTAGATTGGGGTGATGGAAAGTCAAATTTATTCGGAGATAGCTCCTCCATTAGCCGATAAAGACTCCCAATGAGAGAGTAAACCGTGAAATAAATTATGCACAGTGGCAGGCTCGTGGAAATGGCCGTTTCACAGTATGGGAGCAAACAGAGTCATTAAAATCCGTACCTTACGCTGGCGATGCTTGGCGACTCGGCTCCCAGCCTGCATCTTTCTAGCTGATTGGCGACAATTTGTCTTTCCACCTCGAGCTCTCTGGTGAGACGTTCAAATTGCAGCTCCTGGAATTTCAAGAAAATGAGAAAGAAGCCTCAGGTGATCTGCAAATACACAGAATCATGCAAAGACGACCAAGGGGGAGAATCATCAACGCTCCGCTGCTAGCGAGGGGCCACAACCCATCTGCCTGCAAAACTGCTCACAGAACACATTTATTATCAGTTATATAAGGGAGCCTGTCCTGTCAGATCGCTGCAGACGGAACGTTTCATGGATTATTATTGACCTTTATCTGCAATTCACCAGCCTGGCGTTTCCTCCTTAATGTAAGAACCTACCGGTTAATCTGTGGACAAAAATTCATGACACTGCACGCGGTGAAATTTAGGGATGGAGGAGATACCGGGCAGAGAAATGAAGAATTCCATTAACAAAACTAAAGGGTTTAAGCTTTAGTGGTGGTTTACACTGTGTAAATACAGGCGGCAAACAACAGGTGGCGACAAATAGGGATCTGCTTGCGGGGATAGAGAAAAATAAGGAGTGGGGAAAAAGTCTTGAATATTAAAATAATATGTACAAGTTCACAAACAATTCTTATTTGTTTGATATAACTATGCAGATTAAAAAAAAAAAAGTTCTCTCCCCTCAACTCCCTATGCACCCCCGATTTTTAGTGTAGGAATACTGTCTTGAACCTTTTTCTATTCAGATGGACACAGTAAAAGGAAAAAACCACAACTCCATGGTAGTCACTGGTCAATGTATACTACTGCAATTGTATACAGTCACATATGTCCAAGGTTTATACTGGAAGTATGTGAAGAAATACAGTGCCATGGGATCGCCAATTCCCAAATCCCCCTCTGCTTTCATCTAATATAGCCTCCAACTTTTCAGACTACCCTATGTACAACCTGCTGTTGTGCAGTGCAGAACTGATGACATCACCACTGTGTTTCCTGTCTGTTTTTACCCATGCAGGTCCCGTGACCATCCGCAGCAGCAGGGGAGGTGTAAACCCTCTGCATAGTGCTCTGCAGTAGTCTGGCGGAGAATCCGGATAAAATTGGGGGTCCATACTAAGGCCCGGTTCACATCTGTGTTCGGTTTCCGTTCGGGGAGTAAACTTTGGGACCCCTCCAAATGGAAACCTATACGCATTGCAAGCAGTTTACCTGGGAAACCACACGGATCCCATAGACTATAATGGGGTCCGTCTGGTTTCCACTCGGTTTCCGCACGAAGGAAGCGGAGAGAAAAAGTACTGCAAGCAGCACTTTCCTCTCCGTATGT
>CAMRHE010000028.1:6905000-7297500 GCA_947044405.1 Leptodactylus fallax | reverse complement strand
GTAGGAGAGGTGAGTTACAGTGTTTTTTATGTTCCCTCACCTCCCCCGGGCCCCCGATCGTTATACTCCGGGGTCTCAAAAGACCCCGTAGTATAACAACAACAGTGTTTGTGAGGTTCCCGGTAGCGGCTGCCACAGGGCTCCGGGTTCCGAGCCCCATAATGTTCCGGGCCCTGTGGCAGCTGCTACCCTGATATTTACGCCCCTGTATAAGGGGTAAGATATTGCTGTACTGGATCTAGTTGAGCAGGGCACATAGCTACAAGGACTTGTGTCATGTGATTGTGGGACACCACGGTACCAAGGAGAGATGGCCTTTTTTTTTTTTTTTTTTTTTTTAAATTGTGTTTCATGAATAAAAAAAAAAAAAAAATATCACATGGGTATTTCATGTTCTTGTCACTCTCATATGACTGAGAAGGAAATAAAAAAAAAAAAATTGCACAACTTTTTTCTTAACTACAGAAAGTTCTCATTGAGTTGCAGCAGATCAAACTCAAAGTTTACATGTGTAAGAACCGGCAGTGTAGGAGTCTGACGCTCCTCAGCTGATCCTTCATAACACAGAAAGTTTCCACTATGTCCCCATTACAATTACTTAAAGGGACCTTTCACCACCTCCACCTTTTTGCCTCCTTCAATAGGCTCCGCTCCACTGATTCTGGCACAGTTAGAACGGTTTCTCTAGCCCCCACCTTTCCAGAGCAATGCCTGCAGTCTGTTCCAACCAGGACCTCCCACCTGACAGAGAGCCTAATTAGCATATTTTTTTTGCATCATCTTGTGTACACGCCGCAGACAATACTGCAAAACTCACTTTATAGTAGTGAATATGTGCTCTGTGTCTTGACAGAACTATGTGCTGGATGTAAATGTAGATCTGGAATAACCTTGGTAGCCATATTGTTTGCTGAATCATTACGCCCAAAATATTGGAGGAGTAACCAAAATGCAAGGTGTTTGGGGGTATGTGGTCTCCATGTAGACACGTCAGATGACGTGAATGTAGATAGTGAGCCCTATATGGGACAGTGACCACAATGTCTGTAAAGCGCTGCGGAATATGATGGCGCTATATAAGTAAGCATAATAAATAATAATAATAATAAATAAATAATGACCCCACATCAGCAATATGTTATTAAAGTGATTTCTCTCTCTCTCTAGATGCCACGTTAAAAATTATATTACAGCAGCAGAAAGAAATGGATATAGCATTGGAATGGCTTTCTTAAAGGGAAGATCCACTATGACCTATACTTTTTGTGTCTCTGCTTCTTAAGCAAACTTGTGTCTCCATGGTAACAGACTACAAACAAGACCCCTGTAGTCTGATCTTGCATTCTCATTTCCTGCCATGTAAAGCGCTGCGGAATATGATGGCGCTATACAAGTAAGCATAATAAATCGCTCTTCTTTTTGATATCCTATCAGAATTCAGATCTTGTTCCCACTCGCTATCCATCATAGTAATTGCATTAGTTGTAACTAGCCCCCGCAGGGCTCAATTCTTCACCACATTCATTGGTCTAGGAAATTGATCAATCTATATTTTTCTTAGATTAGCTAATGGGTAGTGTTATTACATCCTTGTATTCGTGTAGCCCATAACGCAGCAGGTTCCATCAGCGCTGCCGTATATTCCAGGTGCTATGTCGGCATATACAGTATATACTTGACATTCCACGCTTGTCATTTATCTGGTGCCAGGCAGCTAAATAGAAGATTTCTATGAAGTAGATGATCTCTGGGTAGATGAGGGCTATTCCTATCATCAGCAAAGGGTTAGACAAATGCAGATTGAATTTTCAACCCTGTCATTATGAATATTTGTATCCACCATTCTGTTCCACGGGGGAGGCGAGTGACTTCATTATTTCCAAGACGTATTCATGAGATGATACAATGTCAGCAGCACTTGGTAAGTCAGGGCTTGTATGGAATATTGATGTGCGATAAGGGCTCTCCTACAGGCGTGTGACAATTCTGGGCAAGGATCACACGGGACAAGATAAGATCAGGTCTCTGCCACAACCGGAGGATGGGAACGGCCTGTAGACATTACCTACTGTGATGAAACTTTATTGTCTACAGTAACACATTTTTAATGTGACTATATAACAAATAGATCATGAAAGTGATCGTCAGCTTAACAATAAATGCAAAATTCTAACTTAAAGAGGACCTTTCACCACCTGCCAAGTCCAGCTCTGTGTGTCCTTTAACAGGCTCTGCTCCACGGATTCTGCACAGTTGGAATTTTGTCTCTTGCCCCCACCATTCCTGAGCAATCAATGCAGTTAGTTTTGGTGTCTGATGTGCTATTTAGACTCGCCAGGTGGGCAAGGTTAGGCAGGGGGTGTGTGATTTAGAGCTCCAATCAGAGACAGCCAGTGTCAGAACTCTGAATTACACCCCTTGCCTTCTTCTGCCTGACACCGCCCACCTGACAGTACAGAGACTACATGTTATATCAGGCACCAAAACTAACAGCATTGATTGCTAGCAAAAGGAGAAAAAAAAAATCTGTGCAAGGGACTGAAGATTCTGCACATCTCACTATAAGCCAAGTCTTCTATGTTCTTCTCTTGGCTGCTTGTGTGGTTACAGATGGGATATTATTGACAGACTGCTTTACTGATTGTGCTCATGGATTGTCTTTTTTCTCTGTGTTTTAGTTGCTTGGCTGCATGGATTTTGACTGTATTAGCCCTGTATTTTCAGTTCAGGGTTCCTGGATCTCCTATATTATGGTCACTTGGGCTTTTCTTAGCTCTTTGTTTGATATACAGTTACTCCTGGCAGAATAGTACCAGTAATGGATAGGGGAGAGGGCAAACTGCTACTTATTGTACTCGCCCCCTGCTTCAGAGAGAAATGCAAAATGTGCTGCAGCCATAATGTGATTATCAGCAGAAAAACTGATAGGACACAATGTTTATACGGTCATAGAACAGATTGCCCAAAAAGACCCTGCATTGCAACACTTCATGAAAACTCAGGTACCCTACAAAACTAGATCATCTGCTTTTTTTTTTTGTTGGGCGTCATGTGCCTATGATACGGTAAAGTGGGATATATCACTATATACCTAATAAGACATGCCATTCAGGACTCTGGGAAAGTATGGCAATCCTTTAAATCCTCTACAGGCTTGAAAGGCGATCATGTACCATGTTGGTAAATAACCAGGCACAGATAACATGTCTATCTAGTTGTGCCTGGAATACTGAATTACCACTTAAAAGAGCGACTTATTATATATTCTATACGACCTTGATAAGTCATGTGACAGCTCAGCGCAGATTATAACGCCGACCGCATTCACCTTATTATGCTAATGTAAGTTTACAGAACATGGGCCTGACATTATTTTCTGTAAATGAAAAGATAGAATCACATTATAATAATCAGGAACCGAAATGTAAATTCCTATTGAGATATAAAAAAATAAAATGTATATTAAAAGGGACGCTGCAAAAATATCCTACACTGCGAGAAAAGCTGCGGGAAGCTGCTCTGACTATATTATTATGTTTTGCCTTTTTATAGCGATGGGTTTGAGGTTGTCAGATAAAAATACTGAACCATTCCCTCTGCAGAGAAGAAAATCATCTGAGAGTGAAGTCCAAAGGCGGTAGGAGAAGCGGAAGAGGGCGAGGGACCCGGGGAGCAGTAATGGACGACTGCTGAGTAAATATAGTAACTCAGCATCTCTACAGAGGGTAGAAAAACCAGAAAAAGCGGATCAATAAACTGCCTTAAATTGCTACATAGGACTTGTCAGCCTTAAAGGAGTTGTCAAAGACTCAATACTGATGACCTTCACTTGGGATAGGTCATTAAA
Source organism: Leptodactylus fallax (assembly GCA_947044405.1). Lineage (NCBI taxonomy): Eukaryota > Metazoa > Chordata > Amphibia > Anura > Leptodactylidae > Leptodactylus > Leptodactylus fallax. The sequence continues at coordinate 7,293,653 of CAMRHE010000028.1, read as the reverse complement.
TTCAGTGAAGGGTCTGGCATTTGGCACCCCCACCAATCAGAATTCACTTTAATGGAGCTTAAAGGAGTTATCTAGGTTTAGAAAACATGGCTACTCCATTGGTCACATGGTCATTCTGCAGTTCAGTCCAATTTATTTGAATGGGATTGAGCTGTAGCATTAACATGTGACCAACGGACCTGATGTCACTTCCTGATAAGAAGAAAGCAGCTATGATTTCTAAACCTAGATAATTCCTTTAACTGCGGTAGGGCGGCATGGCTAGTACACAGTGTTGCCAACTTCACATATACTGCTGAAAACAGCTGATTAGTGGGGGTGCTGGGGTTTGGACCCCCAACAATCTGATATGGATGGCCTATCCTATGGATTATATGGATGATGAGTCTTGGAGACCCCTTTAAACACTAAGGGCATATTCACGTGTCAGATTTGATTGTAGCAAGTTCGACATGTACTTACAACAGGATCTTCATCAAGTCTGACATGTATGAACATACCGTTAGAGGAACTTCCCAAACATTAACACCGCAACATTTTAGTTCTATGTAATTGTTATAATATATGTTTACATTGGCCAGGGGTCTGTCTTTTCTGATACAGAGTGCCAAAACCCCTGCATGTAGAGAATTTATGACTACCGGTCGCCAACAGTAGAGGGCGCCTACTGCATTGTTTCTGTACAGTGACCGCTAGATCACTGGATTATTAATGATATTAAAGAATTGTATAATTATAATATTGTATAATTCGATGTATAGCTTGTTACATATTTACTGTCATAGGAATCAGTCACTGGATTATTAATGAACGAGAAGAGTTTAAGGCCTTTGTATGACCATGGTTGTCAGCCATTTGTGACGGACTGTGGAAGAATAGTTAATCTGTGGTTTAGCCTGCCGTCTCCACAGCCTTGGTTGTCAGAACTATTAGCATGGGGTGCTACATTTTCCTAAAATGTAAATTCTTCAGCATGATCTTCATTTCCTGGTAGATCTAACGCCTGAGGCCACTTTAGTGGGACACGTGACAACACAATTAGTCACGGCCCTGACTACCTGCGGCACACACATACAATGTACACAAAACGGCTGCATTTGGTAAATAAATGATTAACATGGAGCATTTATAGTAACCCGAGTGCAGAGAAAAACCGGAATAACCAGAATTGACACTTTTTCAGCTTTACGATGTAGACCGCACTTCTACAATAGAAGTCTCTTTCCATATTTGGGTCTACCGATTCCTAATACTTGTATCAAAGAACCAAGATATATAAAGTTACATCACAATTATTGCCACTACTTTAATTACATCACTTTGCCAGACTTTAGGTCATGTGATCATGACAAGGCTCACTCACTGGTGGCCACTAGTGACATAAAAGATGATGCCTATGACACTATGAACAGACCAGACATTGCATGTCCAAGATCTCTGTTCACAGTAGGTCAGAACTTTTCCATTAGACAAACATCTAGAATTCTGCCAGATATTTACCCCACACAGAAGGCTACGACATGGGACACTATAGGCACGAGCTGACTCTTATGCCGGCCACACATCTCAACGTGTAACTGGTTTGCAGATTTGTGGGCAAAAATCAGAGAGATGATCCATAGTAAACTGCACAACAATGCTAATGCCTTTCGATTTTCTTACAGATTTTTTTTTTTTTTTTTTTAATATATTCCCTATTATACATCAGAAGACAGATGCATAATATATTTAGGCTTCAGGTGAAAAATGCAGATATCAAAGGGGTCAGTAAAACTTCCTGCAGAGACCTAATTGATAGGTGGCATACTGTGCCTGGTCACCCCCGGCATATAACACACAGATCTGCTGAAAATTATTAAAAAAAAAAAAAAAAAAAAAAAAAACCACACACTAAACAGGAGTCAGATACTAAGACGCAGGATCTAAGATCTTAATATAAGTTCACAGTAATAAGTGCGCCCCTTTGTGACAAGTGTGAGCTTGGCAGAAGCGATTTCCGACTATTGTTTCACAAATATCCTGTACTAAAACGTACGCAGAATGGAATTTTTTTTTTCCTATTTATGTTTACTAAAATTCACCAGAATTATTTATTACATTTTTACAACTCCCCCCAACATTCCCAACAAAGGTGTCAATTGAAGATCCAGAGCCCCAATGGAGAATCAGTAATGGGGCCCCTACTCATCTTTTGCCAGAGGGGGATGTTTGGGGCTCCCTCAGGGTACAGGGCCCAGTAGAAACTGCTACCCCTGCCCCCTCTGTAGCCACGCCGCAGACTTATAGCATAACCATAGATGGACCGTCAGGAAGGCAGAAGATCAGAAGACAACAGATCGAAGCAATACTAGCCAGGTCTGCAAACTGATGTCATAGAGTGGGCGTGGAGAGGCGGAGGAAAGCCAGAGACTGCAGGTGGTGCTGAGCGAGTGACGTCATGTAGTTTACAGCTCACTCACCAGAGGCGTAAATTGAAAGCAAAATCTGTAAGGGGGCCCCTACCTACCAAGTGACATTTAGGTATCTTTTATGTGGCAGATGGACCTTTGGGGTCCCTTCAGGTTTCGTGGCTTGGTACATCTGCACCCCCTATAGCTATGCCCCTGTTACTGATGCGAATGTCTAGGTCAGACCATGGGACTGTTTCTACAATAGTGTAATGTAGATCTCATCATACACTTCTCACTAATGTCAAGCATCCATGTACTATTGATTTGGGTGCAAAAACTCTCCTAGAGGACCTCTCATCACCTACACCAACTCCATGTCTTTGCGTCCTTCAATAGCTGCTGTTTCACGGATTCTGGCCCACGTGGAATTTTTTCTCTAGTCTCTACCATTCCTGAGCTGTCTGCGCTCTTAGTTACAGCACCAAATATGCCGATTAGACTGGCTAGTGTCAAGTGGGCGGTCCTGGGATGTTGGTTCCAGGCTAGGACAACCCCCCTGACAGTAGAGACCCATAATTAGAATATCAAGCATTAAACTCAACAGGACTGATAGCTCAGGAATGGTGGGGGCTAGAGAAAAAAAGTCCAACTTTGCCGAAATCAGTGGAGGGGTGGCTATTGAAGGAGACAAAGTACTGGAGGTGGTGAAAGGTCCTCTTTAATGGCTCCCCCAGTAGCTTGAAACAAGTATGTGAACCTGCTGTTTTCCATCCAGATGGTGAAGCTATAACCTACATTTTTCTTCACCCTGAAAATTTTTCCTGCAGATTAGAATTAGTCGGCTTTGCATGTATAAGAGCTAATCAGGAGGATCCATAATGAAGATCCGCGAATATTTATATCTCAACGTCGTCTTCATAAACAAGTTGCTACGGAGCAATCACTGGGGACTTGTTAAGCCGTGACTTCACATCAAATGATCTGTCACTGACTCGAGCGTCCCCAGGGTAACTGGAGCCTGGAGCTCAAAACTTCTAGAAACATGCAGGATCCCTATAAGAGAACCCGGACATTATATTAAAGAGGAACTTGTGATTTTCTGGCAGTACGTGTGTCAATTTTGTAATATACTTTACTAGCACATTTTGCCTCCGTTCTGTGAAATCCTGCAGTTTTCACTCTTTCCCTTCCTTCTCTGATATCTGTCTCAGCTTCTCGCTGTGTATGGGGTTGGGGGGACACTTCAAGCAGGCACCATAAAAGGTAGAAACTTTGGTGTCATATGGAAGACAAGAGTCTCATCTTTCATATGATACTAAGCTGCTATTCTACCTGTATGATTTCCAGAGATATCACTGGTTGAAAACACAGTTGGGATTGGGATACGTATAACCGCAGCAACAACTATACATATCCCAATCCCAACTGTACTTTCAACCAGTGATATCTCTGGAAATCATACAGGTAGAATAGCATCTTGGTGTCATATGAAAGCTGAGAATCTCCTCTTCCATATAACACCAGAAGCAGGGTTCTACGTTTTATAATGCCCTGAGATATTGCTGTTTAAAGTGTCCTTCCATCCCCTCATTTTTCTCTTCATTTCACACAGCCATACTGAATGAGAAGCAGAGACAGCTCTCTATATAGAGCAGTAAGGGAAAATAAAACACTGCAGGATTTCACAGAAAGGAGCCAAAATGTGTTAACCAAGTATATTACAAAATGCCAGAAAATCAGAATTTGTCCAAAAGTTTAGTTACGCTATAATGGGATGCAACATCCTAACTGGTCTGCACCATAATACACAGTCACCCATCATCTATACTGTGGCAGGGTCCAGATTTATTCTCTTCTTATAGCGCTTTCCTCAGGACAACCTGAACTCACCTTGGTTTACGGTGACTAGAAATCGCTTGTATATGACATTCTGTATCTACACGTGGTCACAGACACTCGTGCCTGCTGTACATCAGAATGACTCCCCATGATCCCTTAAGGGGCATTATAATTATATATATATATATTATATCCCATAATGCTATATATGTAGCTGTTACAAGTTTGTATTAATAAAGGAGGACTAACATTGGAGCATTATATCGGTTCTTATGTATTTGATGTGTTTTGATCTTAATTATTATAATATACTATATAAGTGAAATATTTTTAAGCCTTCGCTGTCTCATTTACATAAGACTTCAAAGTTGTTTTTCTCTAGATCTACAAAAGTGACCTACATATGAGAGATATACCGTATAACAGTGCAATGTGCTCTGTAACATGGTGGTAGCGGTTGAATATACCAGGGGGGGGGGCTGCCTTTAAAGGGCGGTCTAGGATTTTACTATTGATGGCCTATCATCAATATCGGATCGGTGCTGAAGACTAAACACTTTGCCAGATAGTGTTGTACATTTGTACATGTAGTGCAGCTCAACGCTATTTAAGTGGATGTCACAAAGCTATGTGTAGTACCAGGCACAGCCACTACATAATGGAGGGCACTGTGCCAGCTGAGTCACGGGGCTGCAGTGCTCTGGAACAGACACAGCTCTATACACTAGTGGCCGTGACTGGTACTGCAGTCCTGCCAAGGACCCCTCAAACAGTTGATGGGGGTATCAGAAGCAGGAACCCCACTGTTCAGAAATTGAGAGCCTATCCAAAAGATATTAAAGTCATGGAAAACCCCTTTAAATGTCTTCTATTTGTAAATTAATTCAGTAAGACAAAGCACTGGGGTGTATAGAGAGGAGCACCGTACTTAATAGTGATACACAGGGAGGGGATACGGGCGCTAGGATGGGTCAGCGTTTACTTGTATACAGGAGGGTGAACTGGGGGCTAAAAAGCTTTCCGGTGTCTGTATAATAACTAAATCCTCTTGTCAGTGTCCGCTCTGGAGCACAAACTGCTGCTCTATAATGAGGACTTATTATTTGGGTGGAGATCATCAAATCCCAGTAACCCGGGCAGTGATAACATTGTGGCCAATTACAGACATTACTATCAGATCTGGAAACAATTCAGTGACAGTAAAAAATGTAAAAGAGTCAACATAAAAAGTCATTCACAACGATAAAATATATGATATGTGAGATAAGTGAGCAGCGCCATTCTGTGCACATTACCAGGCGGTATTAGTCATTTACTGCAGCACTTCTAGGACCCCGCAGAATATTGAGGCACTTCAGTAGATTTCTGTAGTACAGATGACACGGCCGGGCAGATGATGGATATAAGGACACAAGTGTGTGCCGGCTCTGTATATGGGTACCGCCTGCGTCTTACCGGAACCTTCAATTTCCTTCATTGAACCCAGGCCACAAAACAGATAGGAACAGGACCCGGACTCACCGCACCATATACGAACCTGTGATATACACAACTGTGTGTATGAGGCCAGTACAATATAATGGCCCAGTGTGCTAGATAGGAAAAATGAAACAATTAGCGCACTGGCAACGAACACTGTTGTGTGCAAGAAGCCCAACATTGGGTAACTCTTAGATGTGATATATATATATATATATATATATATATATATATATATATATATACACACACACACACACACGTTATACTATAGATATTATATATAGTAAAAATATACAGCTAATACGTAGTAATATCAATTATGATATACACACTATCTATATATACACACACACACTATATATTACTATCTAATGACTATTATATACCTAGCAATGTTATAGTCTGGCATGTATATCCACCTAGTATTGTTAAATTGTTACTATTATAAAGAGATCAATATATATGGTTAAACTATAGCCAATGATCTCTCTCTCTATAGTAATGTTATAATATTACATCGTAGTAGCCGCAGCTTCCTCTGCACAGCGGCAATGTATACATCATGGATAATATATGCAGACAGGCTCCCCAGATACTGTTGCAAAGAGAACAATCACCAAGGCCGCAGACCATGTGAGCACTATAGAAAGTACAACGTGTGACGCATCATCTGGAAGGTTGAGATCTCATGAGCTTTCAGACCATCGTATTTGCCTTGGGGAATGGAATTGCTTAAGGAAGATCACGGCTATAGGGTATTCTGACCCATAGATAGATATAGATATATACACAGATGTGTGTGTAATATATATATATATATATATATATATATATATAAGATATATATTTTAATTTTCTGCAGGTCTACACCAGATGAGGTATATATTGTGGAGCTGATGGTGAGGATTCTGTCATACACTGGCGCTGAAATCTCAGTCTTTCCTTATAAGTAATGGCCATGTGCGGCCTATCAGTCTCCCGACACATCGGGCTGGTCAGATAGACGCCTACAACATTGCAGAAGATATCAGCTCAAAGATGTATGGGAGACGGTGACTGAGGCCAACGCTTTGTGTAAATCTCGAGAATATGGAAAAGAAATCTTAAATGTGATGTCACTCTGAAAACATAGAGCAGGGGGTATACGGGACGGCAGAGGGAGCGCCATCATCACCAGGCGGGGTAGTACTCACGTGTTACTACATGCATTCACCTGCAACTTATACATAAGAAATACTTTATTATTTTGGGGCCATGAGAGCTGTGCAATCAGGGAAATTACAAGAAATGGGGAGATAATTGACAGTCCCCAGGCTCCAATCCTAAAAAGAACACAATTGCTGGGCTTCAACTGTAAAATGACTACAGACCCCAGGAAGCAACCCTAAAAAGAACACAGTCCCCAGGTTACGACCCTAAAAAGACTACAGACCCCAGGTTCTGATCCCAAAATTAAAGCAGTCCCCTAGCTCTGACCCTAGAAAGGACCACAGAAAAACCCTTGAATTCAGACCCCAGACAAGACACCAAAAATTAGGGTCTACTTAGCCAAATGGATGGTAACACTGCCAGTAGACCCTAATTTCTGTATCTGTGGAATGGCGGAACAGATTTGGATAACCAAAACACCAGAATGCTCAGGGTGACAGTGCTGATCAGATGATGGATGTCATTGGGATTCTCACACCTGGTGACAGTGCTGATCAGATGATGGATGTCATTGGACTGTTCACAAATGGGCAGTTCTTTAAATGAACAGACACAAGCTGCAATACCGGACACAACCAATGGACATGAGTGGTGCTGTTTCTAGAAGAGAGCAGACATGTTTTTCTGATGAGACTACGAGACCGCTTGCCGCCTCTGCCCATGTGGAGTCCCAATCATCGTCTGATTTTTGGGTGGAGAACACTTTAATTTCTGAGTAAATCAAGAGTCTGGAGCGCGGCCTTGTGATGTAATCATTGTTAAACTGTACATTTACTGCTCTTTTATTCTATCTGCCTTTTTAATCAATCCCTGGGATTTATAAGAGCTTCCTAAGGGCCTATGGAGCTCCGCGCGACATCAAGTCACACAGTGAATACCCTCTTGTGCCGCTAAAAGATGGATTTAATCTGTGCCGCTCCATCCTCAACGACATAATTACCTGAAGAGGCTGCAAGGTTGTTTTATTTGTACGTGAGTGTGCGGGATCCACAGGTGCCGAGAAATAAAGGAGACACCTGGGGATTAAAATGCAGCAAGAAAAACGCAAAAAGCTAAAATCCGGATGAAACCAACATATGGCCACCAATGATTCAAGATTATACACGTAAACACCTGCAATCATGGCGGCCGCATGCAGCTAGCGCATCATTGTCATGTGGCTGCTGCTGCGATAAAACACAGATGCTAAAGTATATATATATAAGTCCACAAAACCCACATCACAACCATGAACCATTTAAAGGGAGTGTGTAAAAAAACAAGCAGCTTTTATCCCCTTGTGAATCGGTGCCTTCATTGCCAAGATATTGCAGTTTGTGTAACTATGCAGATACGCTCTTTGGTGCAACAAGGGTGGTGCCATTGCTCCAAATAGCTCATCTGCATAATGATGGAGGCATCGACTCACAAGATAAAAATACTGTCAGACAGGTTAGGGTCACCTGAATGAATCTGCAGGGCTGGGGTGATATGCTGGTTCTGGTGACACTAACCTATCTATCTGCAGGACTGGGGTGATATGCTGGTTCTGGTGACACTAACCTATCTATCTGCAGGGCTGGGGTGATATGCTGGTTCTGGTGACACTAACCTATCTATCTGCAAGGCTAGGGAGATATGCCGGATCTACTGACACTAACCTATCTATCTTAAGAGCTGGGGTGATATGCTGGTTCTGGTGACACTAACCTATCTATCTGCAGGGCTGGGGTGATATGCTGTTCTGGTGACACTAACCTATCTATCTGCAGGGCTGGGGTGATATGCTGGTTCTGGTGACACTAACCTATCTATCTGCAGGGCTGGGGTGATATGCTGGTTCTGGTGACACTAACCTATCTATCTGCAGGGCTGGGGTGATATGCTGGTTCTGGTGACACTAACCTATCTATCTGCAGGGCCCGGGGTGATATGCTGGTTCTGGTGACACTAACCTATCTATCTGCAGGGCTGGGGTGATATGCTGGATCTGGTGACACTAACCTATCTATCTGCAGGGCTGGGGTGATATGCTGGTTCTGGTGACACTAACCCATCTACCTGCAGGACTGGGGTGATATGCTGGTTCTGGTGACACTAACCTATCTATCTGCAGGGCTGGGGTGATATGCTGGTTCTGGTGACACTAACCTATCTATCTGCAGGGCTGGGGTGATATGCTGGTTCTGGTGACACTAACCTATCTATCTGCAGGGCTGAGGTGATATGCTGGTTCTGGTGACGCTAACCTATCTATCTGCAGGGCTGAGGTGATATGCTGGTTCTGGCTACACACTCCCTTTAAAGGGTTTATGACACCATACATAGCACTAGAGGTTAGTAAAACTGAAATATATTATATACCAAACAGCCTTAAGACCTCAAGGCAAATCAAATGTCCTGCGACACCTGTATAGAGACTCTTAAGCTGGTTAATTTATCCATTTTGGCTGACAAACGGACGGCTATTTGACATGTCGATGCTGCAAATCACCACAAGTAGATGGACAATGGCAGTGTTTAGTCTGCCAAAAACAGATCGCCCATGCTGGATTTTGTCAGACAAATATAAATATATCAGCCAACTTGCACAGACCCGCTGCGCTTCTATTTTTATACAAATTCATTTCCAGGAGGAATAATAGGGGGATGGCATAAAGCATTATTCTCTGCAAAAATGGTTGAGCTGACATAACTATACTAGATAAGAGCATTGACATCTAATCAAAATTACCAGCAATGCATTAAATTCAATGTAATAGAAGATGTTTTTATAAAATCCTCTTTTTTTCTCATCTTTTGCATTTCACTTTCCTGAGACAGAGACATTTTACGGTGTAATAAGAGGACGTGAAGTAGTAAATGGAAGATGATGAAATTACACAGGATGATAATATACAAGAGGAAGAGCCGGTTTAATCATCAGCTCGTAGACGGGAGGGAAATCAAAAGGTGAGAAACAAAATTACACTCCACCAGATTACACCCGGCTCCTCTCCTTTATTGAAAGACCAAAAAAGATGCAAAAATTGATTTCAGTTCAGAAAATTGGGTAAATTTGTCACAAACTTACTAAAAATTTGAATGAAGGAAAATGAAATCCATCGGACCATTTAATTACATGGGAATAGGTGTGTATGGAGGACGATCCGAAGTGCCCTTACACATGAAAAACAGGCATACATGTCTACAGGGAAGCCTGGGTTCACATAATGGGGGAGTTTATAAAGACTGACATTCTGTACTCCAGTCTTAGAGGGAGTTTATCATTACCAAAACGAATCATCTTGGAATTGGCTGGGAGAAGAAAACAAGGAAAGTTAGGAGAAGAATGGCCTTCTTAAAGGCCATTCCAACGTGCCATTAGCTTAAAAGTGGTTTTGTGAATGATAGATTCCCTTTAAACCATTGCCGGGCTGGCGTTAACTCCACCTGCATTATTAAGAGGCTCCCATGCACCAGGATGGAGATCTAGCGTGGGTTTCCCATATAACTCACGGCAATTTTCTGACGTGAATTATAGTAAAGTAGTTGGGCCACTGCATCCCCGTCCCGGCCCGCCTTGGTCTGCCTTTGTGTGCCCTTTTGCAAAAAGTGATGAGTGGGGCACACAAAGTGGGAATCATCATCAAAAAAGGGCTGTGCACCAAAACTGCATAGCAACTATTCCCATCTACACCCGTTTTATGGCACAAACGGAACAAGAAATGCCCCCCCATTGTGGAGTTTGGTCTGTTGCCCCGTTTCATCACAGGAACAGAAGAACAGACTAAATAGTAACGAGAGATCCATCTGATGACTAACAACAAGGGATCCTGAGGGATCCCACTGACTACAATAGGATCCACTGGTATCGGCAGCTTTATCTCATTTCGTCAGGGAAAAAGTTGTGCTTTTGGGATTTTTTTCCCCATCTACAACCTTAGATTGCGAATGAAGCCTCTGACACAAACATGGAGCGTAAGGCTAGGTTCACATCTGTGTTGGAGTCTCTGTACGAGACTACGCCGCAGATTGCGCTTACAATCGGGGGGAGAGAAAAGTCCTGCAAGGACTGAAACCGTGCGGATCCTATTATAGTCTATGGGGTCTGTGGGCCTTTGCGTGTAACTGCTTTTTAAGTGGACAGGGTTCCCATCTTTCTGGTCCCCACTGTACCTATCACTATTCTCTGAACCTTTGCACATGTGCACTGAAGCCAAAGTGAAGCATGGACCGGGTTTCAACGGGGCTATTTGGGACACTAAACTACCAGTCCACATATATGTAGGTGGTATAGTGTCCCAAATGGACTTGACATTTTCCCTTTAAATCTCATCCACTTCACTGGTACTGCACCTGGCAGTGGGTCAGCGACTAATATTCTGCGAATACGCCCTCTAAGTCACCAACCTAAATGTGTCTAGGAGCAAAGCAGGGTGACGCTTCCTGAAACAAGCATGCCTTTAGGTATTGGAGCCGTCGTCTTACTGGTGACACTCGGGGTAGACAATACTATAAGGACTATTAATGATGTAGGTAAGAAAAAAAAAATAAACCTAAAAATGCGATTGAGAACAAAAAAAAAGTAAATTGAATTAGAGCTACAATGTTGAACATAGTGACTCGCCCTACACGAGGATTATCATAAAAATTACCTTTAATATTTCAATTAAAATATGAAAATAAATTGACTGCGAACAGTAAAAACCAAAGTAATTTAATAAACCATTCACAATTCTGTAAAATATCACAGAGCTCAATGACTACAGATTAAAGGGAATTAAGTAGAGAAGAAGATACACTTAATAAAGTCATAATAGTGCGGTACGGCTGCCAAGAAGCCATGCGAGGAGGGGAAAAAAATCTGCGGAGAAAGAGTGTAGTCAAGAGGGTTATCAAAGCTCTCTGGATCACCTTTAACCCTCGTCCGGCTGAGTAGGTACAATTGTACCTATTCCTATGGAGCCTGTAATGTTGTAAAATTATGCAGCCTGACAAGGGTTAAAGAGGACCCTTCACTAGGACTGAAATGACATCCACCATCTGATTGGCGCCGTCACCACGAGTATTTTGGAGTTTTGTTTTTCCAAATCTGTTCAGCCATTCCACAGATATAAGCCCTGTTAGGGTTAACGCAAATTAGGGTCTAATAGTCAAGTGGGCAGCAACACTGGTTTCTATGGTAGCGGGTTCTCTGTGTTGTATGTCAAGTGTTGCCGCCCACTTGGCTAGCAGACCTTAATTTGTATCAACTCTAAAGTGGCTTATATCTGTGGAATGGCTGAACAGAATAGGATAAACAAGATATCAAAATGTTCAGGGTGACAGCGACTCCCCTTTAAATGGTAAATAGCAGAGAACCTTGTAAAATTATGCTTAAAGGCATTGTCTTGTTCATTAAAAAATGTTCAAAAAAAAAAAAAAAAAGGTGTAAAATAAAAAAAAAACAAAAAAAAACATACCTCATTAACCCCATCCCTGCAATTGTGCAGCTCCTGTTCAGAAGCTTCCAGGTCCTTTTTGACAAACAGGAAACATTGTTTGGCCAGTCACTGTGTGAGGCGGGCTACTGCTATGGCCAGTGACGGAATGACATTCACATGTGAAACTTGACATCAGTTTTATTGCTTGAGTACAATAAAAGGAAAAAAAAAAAAAAAAAAGCTGAAAAAATGAGTTTCCATCAGCAAATTCCTGGGCTCAATGGCTACCTGGGATCTACATAGTCCCCATTTACAGGCGCCACCATGATATCATTTACATAGGGCTTTATGTAAATTGCCTTCACTGTGCACAAGCAGATGCTTCATTGTTATCAGTCTGATAGGCAAAGTGACAAATCCCATAATCCAAGTTTTTCTGGCCCCCATGATGTCATAGAGGCAAAGTCTAAGGGCCACACCCAGCAGTGGGACACAGGTGACGAGGATCGGTACTAGTGATGACCGGGGCACAGTCCGTCAGCTGGATCCTCCTTGTGGCTGCCGTCTCTGCAGCTCCTACTATTGTCCTGAAGTGCCCGGGTATATATTATGTAAAGCCAGCTGGTTAAATACAATGAGACAGATAGCGACTGCCGCTCCATCAATGACATACACCGCATGATGAAGAAGCGATGAGCAGTCCAAGGCTGACTACATTGTGTACACGCTGACAACCACATCTCATCTACGCACCACAAGTAGTAGATTAAGCCTGGTAAACTAAGTAATAACTCCTGTCCTGCGGAGTCCGAGCATCTGTATACGGCCGTGGGGACAGGATATGAAATATAATATATAGGAAGGCTATAGAAATAGAGCAATGGCAGGAAAGGAACCCGGGCAGCCTGGCGTATGTGCGCCGGACATAGACCTTACTGATGTGTAATGAAGAAGCGAAGGGTATGTATGTATTATATAGACGACGTTTTTCTGTTTTAGTTGCATTGGTGGAGTCCTATCGGGTTTGTCTGTGCAACGTGGATTGCTTAAGAAGCAGTAGGGGCGAGCGGCGGCCATCTGTGTCCTACTCATATCAATTAGGATGCGCAGAATTTTACAATGAAGCATTTTCATGCTGTAAGAAAACTGATTTTCTGTATTCATGGCATTAAATATTGTTATGCCATATAATGCCAAGATAATACCACCGTATAGAGACATAATGGCACCATACAGTGCTGAAATAACAGCCCCATACAATGGCCAAATAATACCAATATACAGTATCATAATGCCGAAACATAGTGCTTAAATATTACCGCTATACACCCAGGTGATGTCCAGGCAGGGCTGTGGAGTCAGTAGGACAAAGCTCCAACTCCCAATTTTCCACAGCCTGACTCAGATTCCTTCATTAATGGCCGAGACCCATGGTCAGACAGAAACAATAAAAAAACGCTAATTCAGGAGAAAATGAATCAATTATTCCTATAAAAGTAAATATGTAACAACTAAGTATCTAATTAATTATACAATATTAATTATTTATTTGACTCCGGCTTCCTGGAGAGTGAGATTCGGATGTCTATGAGCTCCAACATAATACTTGTGTGAACAGAGACTACAACAATGTTTGACCCCCTTGAAACCACTAATCTTAAAAGGGAACCTGTAAAAGGAAGCCCAAAAATCCCAACCAGGTGAGCCATAACAGAGAGCCATCCAGGGAGTTTCAGAGAATGGGAACAAGTCCGGCCACGGAAGATGAATCCACTGTGTGGCGGCCTCTCTGCCTCACTCGGCCTTGTTTGTTTGGGGAGAGACCTGTCAATCATGCGGAGCAGGGCGGGGAGAAGTCGCTTATCCACCTATTCCCAATGCTACAAACACAACGGGGACAATTTATCAAGTCTTGTATGCCAATGTTTGCTGCACATGCCTGTTTTTTTGCATAAAAATAGCTACTTTTTCTAATTTGTGTCCTGCTTGTCACTTTTCAACAAAATGGGCAAAGCAGTGAGGGGAAGAAGGCAGGCCAGTGCAGAAAGGCCTCAGCCCAACAAATGTATTATAGATGGCCCAAATTATAGCTGAAGCCGGCATAGATTCCAGTTACAGCCACACTGGACAATGTCACCAGAACCAGCATATCACCTCAGCCCTGCAGATAGATAGGTTAGTGTTAAGAGACCCCAGCATATCACCCCAGCCCTGCAGATAGATAGGTTAGTGTCACCAGAACCAGCATATCACCCCAGCCCTGCAGATAGATAGGTTAGTGTCACCAGAACCAGCATATCACCCCAGCTCTGCAGATAGATAGGTTAGTGTCGCCAGAACCAGCATATCACCCCAGCCCTGCAGATAGGTAGGTTAGTGTCACCAGAACCAGTATATCACCCCAGCCCTGCAGATAGATGGGTTAGTGTCACCTGAACCAGCATATCACCCTAGCCCTGCAGATAGATAGGTTAGGGTCACCAGAACCAGCATATCACCCCAGCCCTGCAGATAGATAGGTTAGTGTCACCAGAACCAGCATATCACCCCAGCCCTGCAGATAGATAGGTTAGTGTCGCCAGAACCAGCATATCACCCCAGCCCTGCAGATAGATAGGTTAGTGTCACCAGAACCAGCATATCACCCCAGCCCTGCAGATAGATAGATTAGTGTCACCAGAACCAGCATGTCACCCTAGCCCTACAGATAGATAGGTTAGTGTCACCAGAACCAGCATATCACCCCAGCCCTGCAGATAGATAGGTTAGTGTCACCAGAACCAGCATATCACCCCAGCTCTGCAGATAGATAGGTTAGTGTCACCAGAACCAGCATATCACCCCAGCCCTGCAGATAGATAGGTTAGTGTCACCAGAACCAGCACATCACCCCAGCTCTGCAGATAGATAGGTTAGTGTCACCAGAACCAGCATATCACCCCAGCTCTGCAGATAGATAGGTTAGTGTCACCAGAACCAGCATATCACCCCAGCCCTGCAGATAGATAGGTTAGTGTCACCAGAACCAGCATATCACCCCAGCCCTGCAGATAGATAGGTTAGTGTCACCAGAACCAGCATATCACCCCAGCCCTGCAGATAGATAGGTTAGTGTCGCCAGAACCAGCATATCACCCCAGCCCTGCAGATAGATAGGTTAGTGTCACCAGAACCAGCATATCACCCCAGCCCTGCAGATAGATAGATTAGTGTCACCAGAACCAGCATGTCACCCTAGCCCTACAGATAGATAGGTTACTGTCACCAGAACCCAGCATATCACCCCAGCCCTGCAGATAGATAGGTTAGTGTCACCAGAACCAGCATATCCCCCCAGCCCTACAGATAGATAGGTTAGTGTCACTTGAATACCCAGTGTTTTCCCCTTGTGAATCACTGCCTCTGTTTTTGTCTTGAGGATTTTGTCAATATGCAAATTTAGATATTTGGTGGAATGAGAGTGTTGCTGTATACCTCCTTGGAGCATTAACGTCCTCTTTGCTCCAAAGAGCTCATTATTGACAAAACTGATATATTTGCAACTATACTATGAGATTTCATCTAGAAGGGTCTTGGGGTGTATTTACATGGCTCTATAGCATGTAACGTGGTAATGTTGTACATATTTGCCTGCAGCTTTTACAGATAAATCATGAAATTTACCTACAGCAAATCTGATTACAGATACAGCCTGTGTAAATACACAATTCGATATGGTGGTTCTGGATCTCTGACTCTCTAGATATATAGATATTTATTTATATATATATCTATATCTATAGATATATATATATATATATATATATATATATAGATCTATATCTATATCTATATATATATATATACAGTATATATCTATATCTATATATATATATATACAGTATATATCTATATCTATATATATTATACACACATATACTCACACACTGTCAGTTTTTGGACACCGCTTTGCAGTGAGATCATTTCCTTAAATCAACATTCATACAGTTTCTTAGAGCAGGAGAGATAGTCCCGAGATATTGCAGAGACATGTAAGACTGGGATTCGACAGGAAGAGCAGATGAAGGGCCGCTGACTGCTGAGTACAGAGAACATAGTTTTGCAGAAATCACAGAGATAAAAAGGATTTGTGGGCAAGTCTATACAGGAGCGAACCTGAAATGTTCTCCTCACTGCGCTGTAATTACCAGGAAAGGCGCCGCACAAAACATCAATGGATTGTGGACAATATGAGAATTGTAGGATAGGAAAGACTGAATTCTGTACACATTGAGAAGGAGCAGATACCGGAGCACACACAATGTCCTGCCTGCTGCACCGTGTATCCTCCCTGCCTATCTGTAGTCACGTCATCCCTGCCGCAGGTAAGTGCTGTGACTTATCACCCCTGAAGGTATACAAAGTTAATACTCAAGAGCTGCTTGACTCATAGTTCACCGGGGTCAAAAGTTGTCAAAAATGCAAGGGGGTTAAGAAGGCATTTTGCACCAGTGTTAAAGGTGTAGGAAAATAGCAAATTTCTGGTGCACGATCACTTTGGCTTTTCTCAAAAATTGTCAAGGAAACATGACAGGGTTAACCAAACTGTAGTGTAAATCGCCGCCTGCCATGTACAGCCTGATTCAGCCACAGCCAGCGGCCACTACAGGGGAAATGTAGTATTACATGATGGCAATTCAAGTAAGTGACTGACCATGTAAGTACATTGTTGGATCCACCAAAACGTGAGAGACTGTTCTGGCTCATCGAGGGGGTCCTGAGGAGAAGACACGTTTTGACATCCATAAGGCGGCCTATGAGCAGGGGCACTCTCTGCACCCTATGCAGGTGGATGAGGTCACAAATCCCTGGAGCGAATGTTTCCTTTTTGAAAAACTGACACGTTCTCCTTATGTAATATTTTAGGCTCAAATCCAGTCGAAATGACCTTGTGATATGTCTCACATGCGCATAAGATGATCACATTGAGGTCAGTAACACCAGCAAAGGGGGCAGATGAAACTCAACTGCGGGAATTTATTAACCCCTCTACGCCAGTTTTCTGGCATAGATGGGTGATAATGTGGTGCACAATGTCTTATCTTGCACCAAATGTACGTTCTGCGCCTCACATACCACTTTCTGTGAATATGTGCAGAGTGCGGGGCGGAGTGGGCTGGCATAGGCACGCCTCGGCCCGACCCATTTATTATAACTCCTGACTCCTACATTCCCATTCCGGTACAGGGTCACGTGCCAGATTTATCAAGAGGCCGGAGTCTCTACAGAAATCAGCTGTGCCTTGCGCCTGTGCAAAATGCCAGTCTTAATAAATCTGCCCAATCTCTCTGCCACCATACACACACTCCAAGTGCCGCCATATTGTACCCACATGTACCCATGATACATTAGAGGATTATTTGGAGTGGGCTACCCCTTTAAGGTCAAGGTAAATTCTTCCAATCTGCAGCCAACCCATTTATCGTGGGGCCCCTAGTCCCAAGATATAACGTATAGTATATAATAGACTCTTACATGGCCGCCAGAATAAAGACAGAACTCTTGAAATTCCTCCTAAACACTTGACATTTGGAGAACGTTGCAGTCCGAGCGGCTTTATTGAAATCCCTTTTTTATTCCTAGTATTTATCGTCCTATTTAGCAGCCACTCATAGTGCCGCAGCTTTCCCCTAAATCACCGGTGAGCGTTCATTACCGTATACCGTCACCATACGCTCCGAGCCCGGGGCATAAACGTACAGGAACAGAGAGAGAAAATCTAATCAATGAAACATTACCAAACAATGATGTACAAACCCAGGAGGGAATGCCCAACATTTCTGAAAAAAAAAAAATCCCTTGAAAATTCTTAGTTTTTTTTTTCTATATCTTTGAGCTTGGAGGCCTATAGTTAAAGTGGTTTTCTGGGACGTGCATATGGATGACCTATGCTTAGGGTAGGTCATCAAAGTGAGATTGGTGGGGGTCTGATGTCTGGGACCTCCACCGATCAGCTGTCTGAAGACCCACAAGCGCCATGACATCACACTCATCATCTCATGGTACAGCGGCAGTTCAGCCCTATTCAAGCCTACACAAACCTTATAATATGTACAGTGCAGTACTTGGTATTCAGTGAAGAAACTGCAGCCCTCACCTGAAGGCCCCGGTTCCTGGGTGTAGGGCCCACAATCACATATTAATGACCAAACCTCGCAAGTAATGTGTCGGGGCTGTATACTTTATGTTCAGAGGGGATATGACCTTTACTACCATAAATAACATGTCCTGGCTCTTATCATAGGCCAAGGAGGAATCTGCGATATAATCATTTTATTCTACGTATGTCTTAGTGTTACATACAAGCTATAAATCATGGTCAGAGCCCGCACACACACAGCCTGGCACTTACACATTTGCCTTTTGGCCGTGTTCACATCTGTGTTGGAGACTCAGGTGCAGATTCCTATAACTGAGCAGAACAATGGAATTATTTAGTGCAGATGTGAACAGAGCCCTAACAACACTACTAGCTATGACTATAGAACAAAGTGTTTGGCTTTGTATCTAGTATTCAAAAGGGCACAAAGCCAGATAGAAACGTGCCCAGCAACAAAACCAACTCCAACCGTTCCATGTTTATTTGGGAAATAAGGCGGATGCGGTGCAGGTACATGACCTAATTCCATCCTCTTGCAAAGAAATCCAGAGGAAACTTTAGTTATAGCGAAGTAGATTTCTAATGGTCAAAAGACCTGGTGAATCTCCAGTGTTGGTGAACCTACAACTCCCAGCATGCCCTGACAGGCACAGGTTCTCCGGGTACGCTGGGAGTTGAAGATTTTCAATAGCAGGAAAGTCACAAATTGAAGAAATGCATACTATGATAAAGAGAAAACTGGCGCACCGATTTACATCTAGTGCAAGGCTTGGGTGGTGGTGCAAGACGCAAGGAACCCAGGAACATTCTAGAGCATCCGGGTGTCACTGCATACTGAAAAGCTCCAGAAACTTCCATTATACTTCCTGCATCGATTCATTGCAGTTTCCCAGCTCTCTATACTTGATGTCAATCTGAACCTGTCCTTGCCATGTGATGTACTTACAGGTCCTAAAACTTCCCTTGTGTGTTCATCCTGTGACCAGTAAAGAAACTTTGCCATTATTGTCACCCAGAAAAGATCTTGAAAAGTGCAAGAAATTGATACAATAAATCATTTTTACTTGCTGAAAATGCAGCGAACCCTTTAATGGGATGTTCTGGGATCATAATGTTGATGTATTATCCTTAGGATAGGTTATCAATATCACATTGGTGGGGTCTGATGAAAAGAAACAGCTGTGTTTGGATAAGCATTGCAGTCCTCTTCTCCGAATATCAGGCACAGTGCCATATATTGCGTAGTGGCCGTGATTGGAATTACAACTCATCCCCATTCACTTCGATGTTACGGAGCTGCAAATGGGCCATGTGATGAATGAACATGTCGTCACTGGTTTGGGAAACACAAGACACTCACCTTGGGACCGCTGCCGACTAAAGCAGCTGATCTGTGGGGTTACTGGGATCCCCATCAATACTGAAGACTTATCTTAATTACAGGGGAGGGCATTATAAAGGACAGGGGTCACAGGGGAGGGCATCATATATACTGAGGGAGGGCAGAGGGGTAAGTATCACATATACTGTGTGGGGTGCCACTGGGGAGATAATCATACTGGCTGGGGGGTCATTATACAGTGTGTGGAGCCACTGGTGAGCATTATACAGTTTGTAAAAAAAAAAAAAATTATTTGTCATAGTAACATAGTAGATGAGGTTGGATAAACATAGGGGTCCATCTAGTCCAACCCGACACGAGTCCAATCTAAATTTTTCCGTATATTTGCCAATGGCACCTAAGTATTTTGTTTCTTAGTCTGGTGCACTGCACATACAAGGTATATTGTAAGCCTGAATTCACATGCTGCTGTCAACTTTCGGTTTTTGCAAATGGAAGGAGCATGGCGTCATGATGTGACCACGAGGCGTGAGCCCACCCAAAGTGGTAATTCCCTAATACTTGACACACAGGTCCTCAGAAGCCGTCACATTTACTTGCTCTTTAGCTTTCTGGCTCCTTTAAGCCGTTGCTGTGGTTTTCGGAGCTGATGACCTAACGCAGTAACGTTTCCCTACAATTACAGCAGTCAATTCTTCATTTCGCACACAGCTTCTCCGTAGGAACAGTCAAGCTTTTCATAGAAATTATACTAAAATCATTGTGTGGGAGAAAAACCAAGCATACCAGCAAACCTCCGTTTTTCCACTACGAGTCTCCGACTTGGCAGAAGTCGCAGTTTGTTTTCTTAGCGCTGCCGGCTAAAACAAATTCAGAAGACTGCAAATCATTCTGCTGCCACAATGCACAATGGGGTTCGGGGAGAATCTGTCCGCTGAGAAGCTTGGACTCCGGAGTACTGAGCAGGAACAGACGGGACATTATTAGATCAGGTGCAGCTCAGCACAGATCCCCATAGTCATAATGGGCCGAAATAAATTATCCAAGAACATGGCGAACTATTTGTACAAGAGAAGTGCTATTAACTAGGACTCCAAAACTGCTGCAACCGCTGCTCTCTACATGGACACTATTATTACTGGTTCATATACAGTACAGATCAAAAGTTTGGACACACCTTCTCATTCCAAGAGTTTTCTGTATTTTCATGACTATAAAAATTGTAGATTCACGCTGAAGGCATCAAAACTATGACTTAACACATGTGGAATTATATACTTAACAAAAAAGTGTGAAACAACTGAAAATATGTCTTATATTCTAGGTTCTTCAAAGTAGCCACCTTTTGCTTTTATTACTGCTTTGCACACTCTTGGCATTCTCTTGATGAGCTTCAAGAGGTAGTCACCTGAAATGGTCTTACAACAGTCTTGAAGGAGTTCCCAGAGATGCTTAGCACTTGTTGGCCCTTTTGCCTTCACTCTGCGGTCCAGCTCACCCCAAACCATCTCGATTGGGTTCAGGTCTGGTGACTGTGGAGGCCAGGTCACCTGGCATAGCACCCCATCACTCTCCTTCTTGGTCAAATAGCCCTTACACAGTCTGGAGGTGTGTTTGGGGTCATTGTCCTGTTGAAAAATAAATGATGGTCCAACTAAATGCAAGCCGGATGGAATAGCATGCCGCTGCAAGATGCTGTGGTAACCATGCTGGTTCAGTATTCCTTCAATTTTGAATAAATCCTTAACAGTGTCACCAGTAAAGCCCCCCCACACCATCACACCTCCTCCTCCATGCTTCACGGTGGGAACCAGGCATGTAGAGTCCATTCGTTCACCTTTTCAGTCGCACTAAGACACGTTGGTTGGAACCAAAGATCTTAAATTTGGACTCATCAGACCAAAGCACAGATTTCCACAGGTCTAATGTCCATTCCTTGTGTTCTTTAGCCCAAACAAGTCTCTTCTGCTTGTTGCCTGTCCTTAGCAGTGGTTTCCTAGCAGCTATTTTACCATGAAGGCCTGCTGCACACAGTCTCCTCTTAACAGTTGTTGTAGAGATGTGTCTGCTGCTAGAACTCTGTGCGGCATTGACCTGGTCTCTAATCTGTGCTGCTGTTAACCGGCGATTTCTGAGGGTGGTGACTCGGATGAACTTATCCTCCGCAGCAGAGGTGACTCTTGGTCTTCCTTTCCTGGGGCGGTCCTCATGTGAGCCAGTTTCTTTGTAGCACTTGATGGTTTTGGCCACTGCACTTGGGGACACTTTCAAAGTTTTCCCAATTTTTCGGACTGACTGACATTCATTTCTTAAAGTAATGATGGCCACTTGTTTTTCTTTACTTAGCTGCTTTTTTCTTGCCATAATACAAATTCTAACACTCCATTCAGTAGGACTATCAGCTGTGTATCCACCTGACTTCTGAACAACACAACTGATGGTCCCAACCCCATTTATAAAGCAAGAAATCCCACTTATTAAACCTGACAGGGCACACCTGTGAAGTGAAAACCATTTCAGGTGACTACCTCTTGAAGCTCATCAAGAGAATGCCAAGAGTGTGCAAAGCAGTAATCAAAGCAAAAGGTGGCTACTTTGAAGAACCTAGAATATAAGACATATTTTCAGTTGTTTCACACTTTTTTGTTAAGTATATAATTCCACATGTGTTAATTCATAGTTTTGATACCTTCAGTGTGAATCTACAATTTTTAGTCATGAAAATACAGAAAACTCTTGGAATGAGAAGGTGTGTCCAAACTTTTGGTCTGTACTGTATATACACATTTTATTGTAACGATACACTATTACACACACACACTTTATTGTATATATACACATTCACTACAGAGTCTTTAGGGGGCGTTCACACTACCGTTGGTGACCGTCAGTAGTGTCCGTTGCTATCGTCCGTTACAAGATTTTAGCATCGGACACTAGCTGAACCGTCAGAAATCCGTTAAAATTTCCATTCATTTCAATGGGTTTTTATATTGTGTCCGTTTACACCCAATCCGTCAGAAGTTCGTTTTTTTTCCGTGGACAAAAAATCCTACATGCAGTACTTTTTTGTCCATTTGGAAAAACGGATTCTTGACGGACAGCAAGTGTCCGTTATTTTTTTTTTTAACATTGAAGTCTATGGGTAACGGACTTATAACGGACAGTAACTGAAAGCCATCAGTTATTTCCGTTATTTTATGTCCGTTTTTTCCGGTGAATGCTCAGAGAGCAGGAAAAAAAAAAAAAAAAAAGCAGACAGCGTTAAAAAACGGACACTAACTGATGCTAATATGTCCGTTTTTTTAACTAATCCATTAATTGGATCAGTTAAAAAAACGGACACATTAACATCAGTTAGTGTCTGTTAATGTCTGTTATGATAGGTGTCTGTTTTTTTTTTTTTTTTTTTTTAACGGACACTATCAGAACGGACATCAACGGTAGTGTGAACCCTGCCTTAGAGGACGTAAAAGCAACGACTGGAGAGACCCCTCTATTGATGCAGACGACAGTGTGGAGGGGGATTATTTTCTCAATTGTACCATTCTTTTGTGGCATTTGTGGATGAAAGGGTTAAAACCCACACCTCTCTGATCCTCTAACACTGCCATTCAGATACTTAATGGGTCCCAGTTGGTGCCTACAGGAGACGCCCGCTCAGGTCATTACCAGGTAATGTATGTCAACAATGTGGCCAGTGATTGGCTGAGACACACATCCTGCTACTTCCTGTGTACTGAGACCAGACCAGGAAGTACAAACTAGCAGGGACCTGGCAAGTGTAGGAATCAGTGAGATGGGTAAATGTTCATTTTAAGTTTATTGTGCAGGATCAAAAAATATAGCATATTTCTTCTTCACAAGAAGTGACATCACCTCTCTTGGTCGCACGGCCATGCAGAAGTACAGACCCATTCATTTTAATGGAACTGAGTTGTAGCACTGCTATGTGGCAAACATGCCAGGTCACTTTGAAGCGGCTGTGTGGTTTGGTTTTTTTTAATTCCACACAACCCGTTTAAGTGAAAAACAAAAACACAATAAAAACAAACACAAACAACACACCTGGGATCACTGGCACATACAATAGCAGTGTTCTAGGTGGGACTGCAGGAAACCCCTAGAACACACTGGATGGATGGACCAAATACCTGCAGATCGTGGTAAATGCTCCGATCCGGTCTTTGTTCACAAGTGGCCAGCACATGACCTGCTGCAGCCAAACAATGACCTTAGCATGTACGTGCCAAACTACTGACATCCTGGCTCCCAATGCTGAGTGGTGATGGCGGTTGTGCAGCACATGACCAGTGACTGACGGCAGCAGGCGGTATGCCTGTCACTTGTAACAGACCAGAGAGACAGCTAGAGAGTCTGCGCAGGGTTGGGGTAACATGTCTAAGATGTTAATATACCTATATTCTTGATCTGTAGATTCTCTATAGATCTAGGTCATGGTGTATGCTAGCATGAGATGTGAAGCCTCTAGAGGCTTGATAGAGGGTCCAGGTATAGTGGTCTATCTGTAGGATGGAAAGATGGCATGGACAACTTTTAGGCTGAGGCCCCACGTTACGGAAACGCAGCTTTATTTGTTGGAGATTTGGCTGAGGTTTTTTTTTTTGAGACAAACCAGGAGTGGATTGAGCAGAAGGTAGAAGTAGAAGAGCTTCCTATATGGTTTCAAAAAGGAATGGGAAATATTCTTGGCTTTGACTCAGAAAAACGCAACTAAATCTGCAACAACAAAAAAAAAAAAAAACTGCGTTTCCGCAACGTGGGGCCTTAACCTTCTAGACCCTTTCTTGCTACCATACAAATTAGGATTGGTGTCGTCCTAAATTAGATGATGATATTTTTGGTTCCATCTTCCCCACAAATAGAATAAAAGAGCTTTTTCTATGACGGTTATGACATAAGCTGCAGGATGATAACATTAACCCCGGAGAGGTAATGATGCCCTGTACCGAGATGCTAGGTCTGCACGGGCTGCAGAAGACGTGACATCAGCCCATATAAATCTCTCAGACGCAAGAACCTCAAGTGTCTGACTGCTGCACATTTCACTGCCCATCCTCGCTGACGGCAGGCAATCGCCAGGATGACCTCTAACTAGAAAGCTCACAGTATAAAGGCCACGACTCCATCTATTCTATCACCGACATCGAATAAAATAAGCAGGGATATTCTGCACATCTACTCCACATTCATGAGCAGCAGAATGATAAAGTACAAAGAAAACAATATAAAACACCACAACATATGATACAACCCATAAAAGATCCATAAAAGCCAAATTACATCAGAGTGTGATCTTATCCTTAGCCGCCAGCCGAGGATATGACTGATGGATAGATCAGACATCCAGTTACTGATGCAGCAAAGCTTAACTTGAATCTAATAAGTTGCTGCAGCCACTTAAAGAGTCACGTTAAAGATTACTGATATTGTTCCACCCCTGTGGAAGTCGGGGAGGTGTAACCTTTGAACAAATCAAAAATTAAGACACATTCCTGTCCCTCGCATTCGGTTGTGCACCATCTGCGTCCATTAAGTCCTGTGCCATGCCTTGGACAACAGAAGTCCTGGGGCTACGTGACCACTGAGACCAATCTGTGACCTCAAGACTGCTGGTAAGGAATCGGTGACCTTTGTGAGTGACATCGCTGGTCCCTCTTCCATTGGTCTCAGCGGTCACAAAGGACTTTTGTTGGTGTTAGCATTCATATGTACTGTTAACTGTGAGTCCTTACATAGACAAGGGGGTGTGTCTCCAAATCATGTCCAAGCCACTGAATTTACCCCAGGTACACTCCAACCAAGGTGTAGACACATCTCAAAGATGATCAGGAGAAATGGGAAGCCTCAGAGCTAAATACCAATAGTCATAGCAAAGAGTCTGACAACTGATGTGAAATCTGATACTGACAACCTATCCTGTGGATCCATCATCAGACAATCCCTTTAAGAAGGGCCTGTCTACCAGGTTAACCCGATCCTGTGCATGAATGGCTGCACAAATCTGCTATTCACAAGTCTAGAAAATCTGGAGAATAAGCAAAGTAAAGGGTGTCAGAGCAAAATACTGGCTGTCAAACAAAGAAAGAGAGAGAAGGAGGACTCAAAAACTCTTCTATTTACAGTAGACAATTTTTGTAGGAGGAAACGCTCTTAGTCATATCCTGTTGTAGCGGCACCTTATCTATTTAACCCTTCACTTCTCAGTCCAGGTTTATTTCTAATACTTTAAACACAACAGAATAGCACGGTCATCAGCCGACCATAAAGTCATAACCCAGCGTAAAAACTGGGGTTTATTGCAAATGTAAGTAATAAAAATATTGTAGTTGCTTGTGCAGATTATACAGGGCTCCTCAGCGACCACAATGGTTCCCTTAAAAGGCTTGTCCAATTTAAAAAACCTTTAATATATAGACAAGCCCACTTAAATGGACAATATGCAATGCTTCATTTTCCCTGTGATGGCGCTGTAAGGAACGGAACACTTACTGACTGGTTTATGCTGATCCCTGGGGGTGCCATTAGAGGTACTTTATGACCAACTTCAGTCAAAAGACTGTACAAGGACTCCTGAAGATTGTCTCACGGAAAACACTGAGGATGTTATAACCCAAAAATCTATAGTAACTAAGTGCCACAGTCTAAATACCGCCAATGTGATGATATTAGTATTACACACTACTGACAAGCATTATGTTACTTTTTCTGTAAAATTTCTTCTGTCTCTGAATTTTGGGAATCACAAGTACTATATCCTGCAGTTTTCTGGCCATTAAACCTATTAATAGACTGACAATTGCCAATTTTATAGAGGCATTATTTGCAGCAGTCACCTCATTTACATCGCAGACAGTATTACAATAGAAGATAAAACCCCTGTAGATAACACCACTAATCGATTATATCACTACTGACAATGAATGATGTCACATCTTATCTCCTCCCCCTCCTACACAGAGCATTTCTAGAAAACTCTCCCATAGACCTCAATGAGTTGGCTCCAGACTATTGCTGCCTATGGCCATGACATTGCAGTAAAGCAGATCACTAAATGCTGTTAGCAGATCAGAGAAGAAGCTCAGGCAAGATGGCCGCCCCCATAATCTTGTGTATAAAAATAGGATTAAAAAAAAAAAAAAAAAAATTCATAAATGTACAAAGTAAAATAGATTAGGAAAAGGGATAGATAATAATAATAGTCAACGCTCATTGCCGCAGTCGTACATCGCAGTAATGACGCGGGCACAGAAGCTGAGGGTCCAGATCAGCCGCTGAAGTTGGATTACCGCAATGCGGTAACGTATTTTGCTTTCCCCAAAAAAGCGATCAGAAAGTCATACATACAAAACACTGGTACCAATAAAAAGTACAACTTGCCCCACAAATAAAGACCCCCGACATATCTCTGTCAACGGTACAGTAATTAAAGCGTTATAGGCACCAGAAAACTGTGACCCCAGGAAAATTGCAGTTTTTGAAAAAGTGACTTATTTGTAAAAGTAGCAAAACATAATAAAACCAATATAAATATGTTATCGCCGTAATCGTAATGACCGGCTGGACAAAGCTGCCATGTCATTGTTAATGCAGAATGAATGCCGTAAAAAAAAAAAATGCAAAAAATGATAGAAATGTGGGTTGTTTTTTTTGGGGGGTTAACATGGACATCCCAAAAACGTTAATAAAAGCTTGTGAAAATATTATATGTAACCAAAATGGTGGCAAATGAAAGTACAACTCGTCCTGCAAAGAATAAGCCCTCACATAGCTAGGTCAACAGAAAAGTAAATACAAAAAGGTATGAATTTTGGAAGGCGGGGAGGGAAAATACGTCCTTAAAGAGTTAAGACTTGGCCACAGTGGCGTCCCCATAGGGGTTAAGAAGAAATTTATGTTAATATTCTTTGAGTGAAGCAATAACATATCCGTTTAGCCTGACAGATCCGTTGTATGGCCTGCGGGTGTAATGTGAAGCAACTCGCTACCCACACTGGTGACGTCACCGGACAGAATGAGACAGCGACACGAACAATATAAATAAGACAGCTCAAGAAATGCTCACCTGTTCTTTCACCGATGCCAAAATGTTTGTGGCCGTGGACTCTGGCTCCATGCTTGTGGTGGGGGGAGCATCCTGGGGGGCTTTCGGCAGCCCCTCCTCCATCATGGGAGTCTGCTCAGGAGCTGGCATGGCACCTGGAAACAAAAAGACGACATCAAAAATACAAGAAATATAGAAACGCAATAGAAAATGTTTGTCATGTTACAAAAACTTTCAACTTTTTGAAATTTGGCCTGTGTGACTTAATATTAAACGTTGAATCACCTGAAAGGTGAAATGAAGAGGTTTAACTCTTAAGTTTCTACATCCTTACAGTCTCTGGCTTTCCAGGATTAGGGCGCACTCCGTGCAGGGCGTTGTCTGCGTGTAAATTAGACCTGGCTTTACTTTGAATATTTCCGTTGGCTGTTCGGACTCGTCCTGTCATTTACACAACAATCAGAATAATCAGCCAAGGGAAGGAGAAGAAGCCGCCAGTAACATAAGCGCCAAATCCCACCGCTAATATCTGTTAGAAGTGGAGGTGATGTGAATGTCATTGTGGACAGCCCGGGCTGTAGAGAGGATTGAGCAGGAGGAGGTGATGACAGGGTTAGTATTCAGTGGTCGGTGACATCATCATAAGCATGTTCATGCGTGAAACGGCCAAAACCACCAAGTGTTCAGGATCTGTCTTATCTTACACACAGATTCACAGGATGCCCACACTACATTACTCCCATAGATGTAAAAGGAAGCCAGTGCTATATATAATGAGGTCACCTATACAACAACGGAATTCCCAGAGGTGCCATATGTCAAGCACTCCATTTTGGTATACCCCTTTAAAGTTCAATTTCATGGTCAAGCCCAGAAAAGAGAGATTAATGTTATGGAAGAGGCTGGGCTCAAAAGTATAAGATGGTATCACAGGGAATTTCAGTGTTTATTACCGCTGTGCTGTGAGACATTATACTTAGACGTGCCCTTTTTCGCCTCCACTGTGATGTCCGGTGACAACACAGCTTCCTCTGCCCCCTCCACATTGACATCACAGTGTCCCACCCCCATCACTATGACATCACAGCTTCCCCTGCCCTCTGCACTGTGACATCTGTATCTTCTGTCCCTTCCACTGTGACATCACAGCGTCTCCGGCCTTCTACACTGTGGTATCACACGGTGTGATGAAGAGACCCCCAGTTATGTATTTCTTGTATTGCTGCTTGCTCATATTGAGGTGTCTATGACGGTTCTTAGGAATGTTATGGTTAAAGCTGGGTTTACATTGGTGCTCAATTAGTTTCGGTGATTTTAGGTTTATACCATGGGAGATTGCCTTTCTGGCCAGCAGTACACTGCTGATTTTAGGTGCAACTCATCCAGCTGCTACCTACAGAAGTATTCTGACGACTCTGCAATAGTAGGCCTCATCACAGACGATGATGACAAGGAGTACAGAGAACTGAACCGGTTTTTTGTGGACTGGTGCCACCGGAACCACCTGAAGATTAACGCGGGGAAGACCAAGGAGATGGTGGTGGACTTCCGTAAAGGCAGATGCCCTCCAAAACCAGTGGTCATCCTGGGGACAGGCATCGAGATTGTGAACACCTATAAGTACCTGGGTCTGCTCCTTAATAATAAGCTGGACTGGGCAGATCATATGGAGGTCCTGTACAGGAAGGGCCACAGCAGGCTCTACCTGCTTAGGAAGCTGAGAGCCTTTGGAATCCGGGGGGCACTTCTTAGGACTTTCTTCAACTCGGTAGTGGCATCAGCCATCTTCTTTGGAGTGGCCTGCTGGGGGAGCAGTATATCAACCAGGGACAGAAATAAACTTGACAAGCTGATTAGAAGACCCAGTGCAGGTGGTGGGTGACAGAAGGATACTGTCCGTGGTGAGCTCCATGCAGAAGAAGAAGTCCCATCCCATGCATGAGACTGTGATAGCGCTGGGTAGTACTGTCAGTGACCGACTGCTCCACCCTAGGTGTGAGAAGGAGCGCTATCGGAAGTCTTTCCTCCCCACCGCGGTTAGGCTGTACAACCAACACCGACCTAAGCGGAGATCATTACACACAGAGAACTGAAATATCTCTCTGCCTGTTAAATCCCCCCCCCCCCTCCTCTGCTACGTCCTATCTGTCTGTCTGCTATCAATGTAATGCCTCTCACCTTGGAACATTCCTGTACATGTTGTATTTGTATTTGTATCTGCTTATCTTATCTTTGCTGCTGTAACACACTGAATTTCCCCACTGTGGGACTATTAAAGGACTATTATTATTATTATTATTATTATTACCCCTGGACAACAAATGTGAAAGGAGGGAGAGAGGGCTAATGACCCTCAGCTCAACCCCAGATACACATCTTTCCCCAGCTAAGAAAACATCTCATTTCCCTCAGGTCCTGCAGTGGGTTGAGAGGAGGGGAGGTGTAGCTGGACACCAGCCTTATACTGGGAGGAAGGGCTAGATTCTTGGTCACTCAAGAAGGAGGCAACTAGGGGTTAGCTGCTCTGTAACATGCTTAAGGAAGTGCCCTGAGGCCTAACACATGGAGGCCCAAAGAATCAGACTACAAACTCTGTCTGGGTAATACTTTTTTTTTCTCTTTTAATCCCATTTTATTTTCTGTACTGTAGTGTGCTTTTACCTGTATTTGCTTGACCATCCATGGATGTAGATTTCTGTATATGTTAGTGGCTAGTACCGACCCACTTGGGGTTATAAATATATCAAAATTATAAAGCTCGTTTCATATTATCCTATGAACCCGGTCCACTCACAGGCGTGAGTGGAAGGTTAAGAAGGGTGATCACAGGTAGGCCAAGAGGCTTGGCAAGGCGATATTCTTCACACACGGTCTTCTGCCCCCTCCACTGTGACCTCACAGAGTCTCTTGCCTCCTCCTATGTGATATCACAGCATCTCTTGCCCTCTGCACTGTGACATCACTTTGTGCATTATCCACGTTCTGTGATTATAAATTACTTCAAAGTTTTGTCATCGCGTTCTGCGAGTTCAGAGCTGCTGTCACCTAATACGAGATGGGCAGCACTTCCCCAAATGAGGGCAACAGTGCCATAATTATTATTTTGAGGGCCCTGTTATGCCTGGGAACTTCAAAACAACTTCTTGCAAAATAATCCCATAAAAAATACAATAAGATCAGCGAACAGGTCGCTCTACGGAAATAAACGTGGAGTTATAAATACATCATCATTAGTGGCGTTCATTATAACTCGCTACGGCGAAAACGCTTCACAGGAAACATTCATAAAAGTGCGCAAATAAATAAAGCGTGAGCGGCACTTGCCTGGCTGCACTTCTAATGAACCTGGATTGTTCAGTGGTTATATGGATAGAGCACAAGCCTGCAGCCCTCCCCACACACAGCCAGGCGCCCCCTCCCCACAACTTCGACAGCGCCAATTAAAGGAGTTATTCAACTGATTAATCTGACAAATCACAAGCTATTATTTTTAATACACAGGAACATTCGCCTTATCCCGGCTCCTCCAGTGATTCCAATTTTTTACGGTAATTGGCAGAAACACTTACTTAAACTAGCAAATCAGTCCCATCGGAAGAGCCGTAAATCTATCGATGGAAGGGTCTTTATGCGCCATTATGAAATACGCAATATCCCCGTACACCAACCTAGCAGAACTATGAAAAGAGCCCACTGGGAATATTTGTAGACTGTATATATATTTGTCCCATTAAGGAAATTACTTAAAATCTAATTACAGCTTTATGGGTTTCCATAGCAACAGGAGATCTACGACCAGTCCTGCTTCTTGGAGAAAATAATCTACACAATTTGAGAGAAGTCTTGTGTGCAGATACTTTAACTTATGATCAGCCAATGAAACAAAAAACATACAGAAAAAGAAGTTGGCTGGTTGCTGGGAGTTGTGGTCCGCCAATTTCTAAATGCCACCCACTCTGCTCATTGCCACAACCGACACACGGGCATTGGTATAATTCAGATAGTCTAAAGAGGTATTCTAGTAACAAGACGTTACCCCCGAGCAAAAGGGTAGGGTATAACTTGCCGTTTGGTGGAGGACCCCTCCCCACAACCTGATCATGAGAATTGGGGTGCAGGAACCTCTGGAGATGGCTGTACTTCTGCTACCTGTACACACACGGCAGGTTAAAAAGTTGGCATTCGCTACAAGATGGCATAGATTTCAGTGCAGGCGCATGGCCCAGGAGAGGGTGCACCTCCTCATAAATGATGCAGGGGATACGAAGACATTATATTAGATTTACAGTCTATTATTCTGATCCGATGATGGATCAGTGCAAGAGACAAAATGGAGCTGATGTGAACTTAGTCTTATAGATAGCAGTAAAAAAAAAGTTAAACAAACATGAAACAAACTGGAAACAATATATCATGTGATAAACACCCCCCCCCCCCCCCAAATAAAAAAAAAAAAAGATTTCCCGATCGACACAAATACTTGCTCTATTGGTGAACATCATGAGAACATTTAGGAATAGGAACTTTCACACAACCAGGCTGATTTCAGGCCAAAAATAAAGCACTGAAGGGTGACTTGCACTTTTAACCACAAGAGGAAACCACAAGACCCACACACACGGTCACGATGGGAAAACACTTCACGGCTCGAATTATTGACTAGAAGCAAAATAATGACCCACTTAGAGGTTACGTAATAAGCCAAAAATATGAGAGGAGTGACAAAAAAAGAAAAAAAAAAAAAAAAAAAAAGTAAAGATTATGTATGAAAAAAATTAAAAGGAACTGCAGTCATTGCAAACCCAATCCACTCCTCACTCTGTATTCTACCCATCTGAATGTGGCCCAGTGCAAAGAGGAAGGCAACTACTCTATTGCATCCATAAAAATTGTGACCATGCCCATGCCAGTCCTTGGCAAGGTCGTCTTATGTTTAAAGAGAACGTGTCACCAGAAAATTACCTATTATTTTTTTTTTTATTTTTTATCAACTTTTACGTTAAACATTTTAATGAGTTTTTTTGAAAAAATGTTCATATCTACATTTTAAAAAAATCCTAAAAATTCTGCATTTCCGACCACTGGTCAATAGGCTATAAAATAACATAATGATGAGCCTTCCTGTTTTCTGTAGGATCTTTCTTTGCAGCAGTCCCCTCACTTACAACACACTGATGATCACAGCGATCATGTATATGTAGATAAGACACAGAATCCACCAGTCACAATAGGGGATTTCACATCTTATCTACTCCCCTCTCTGCTTAGCAGGCCTAGAAAACTCTCCCATAGAAGTCAGTAAGGTTTGCTCCAGACCATTGTGTCTATGGCCCATCTCCAGGAGACAGGAAGTCACAGACTATTTTAGGCTTAGTGGTAAGAGTTGGATTTTTAGGAGGTTTTTAAATATATATAATGACATGGAAAAATAAAAAAAAAAACAACAAAAAAAAACATTTTAATGTTTAATATAAATATGTGATTTAAACAAATAGGTCATTTTCTGGCCACACTTTCCCTTTAAGGGTGTATTGGCACATGGCAAATTTGTTGTAGAATTTTCTATGGCTGCAGAAATTGACGTGATGGGTTTCCATGGATACCTCCTATACATTTTCCCTGCACAATCTTAGTAAATAAGCCTATGTCTATAAGAGGTGCTGCAGCAGGCTCGGTAACATTTCCGCCTCGGCTCTGCAGTGCCCTTTTCATGCAGCAGTGCCCAGTAGACCAGAACAACAGGAGAGCAATTAATAGCATTGCAAACAAAGCGGATAATATTGCCTGACCTTTTGTGTCAAGACCAGCCGAATGCTGTGTACCTCGGGCTCAGGTACATTGCTAAAGAAATAAATGATGAATTTGTGTTCATTTCCCAAGGACTCAGCAGCAAACAGGTAAATAAGTTATCATGCAATGATTGGATGTAGACAGGGTGGCAGATGTGTCCTGTATTATCTTGTACAATGGGAACCGAAGGCCATACAACAAATATTAAAAATTAAGCAGACACTTATTGGTCTATGTAGTACAGTCTACTTAACCGGACAAGCAGAGGCTCAGAGCAGGAAAGCAATTACATCTCCATCAATGGCTCAAGAGTGGAGAGCAGGCATGAGATAGGTCTACTATAATACTAACTAAAAGGATATTTACACAATGTAGTTAAAATACAAAATGATACAAAATAGTCTTAGGGCCGGTTCACATCTGCGTTCGCTTTCCGTACAGGGGAGTCCGCTTGGAGACCCCCCCGAACGGAAGCCTATACGCAGAGAGAAGCGGTTTACATACGGAAACCTGTGGACCCCATAGACTATAATGGGGTCTGTGTGGTTTCCGCACGAAATATGTGGAAACATGTGGAGAGAAAAGTGCTGCAAGCAGCACTTTCCTCTCTGCATGTTTCCACACGAAACATGCGGGAACCCAGCGGAAACCACACGGACCCCATTATAGTCTATGGGGTCCGCAGTTTTCCGTATGTAAACCGCTTCTCTCTGCACATAGGCTTCCGTTCGGGGGGGGGGGGGGTCTCCAAGCGGACTCCCCTGTACGGAAAGCGAACGCAGATGTGAACTGGCCCTTACTTAAAAATTCTGTTTTGAGTTTACAGCTCCTTTGTAGTCTCCATGGTTACAGACTACAAACAAACTGTGTGTAGTCTGATAATGTATACGTATCATGTGGCACTGTATCCACCGCTGGTTAGAACTAGGCCACGTTATGGGTGATTAAGGGGCATATGGTGCTTTATGATAGGTGGTGCTCTACGCTTTGGGACCCCCCCATGAATTCCTGAGATTGGAATCCTTTACAGTAGTGGTGCCCTGGGGAACTGCAGACCAGCTCCATTTACGTGTATGAAGAAATAGAATTCCTTTATTCTCAGAATTGTGGGAAGGTCAGACCCTCCTGATCATAAACAGATAACATATACTAAGGTCATGATAAAGATAGGTCACAAATATCAAATCTGTTGTAGTCTTACATCCGGCACCCTCATCGACTAGTTATTCTAAGCAGCTGTTCAACAGAGAAGGAAGCAGATAGCGCTGTTCTCTGTGCAGTGGCGGAAATTATGTGTCACTAGTCAGGACCATAAATCACCACCAAATTCCGTCGGCGAGGAAAAATAATCCACACTTACCAAGACGTCTTCATAAAGTTCCTTTATTCAAAACCAGATTACAACGCGTTTCGGAGTTATACAGTGCTCCTTTCTCAAGTGAATATTGGTTGGCAGGCCAACCAACTACTCAAAACAGCCAATCGATACAGCCGTTGGATGACAGTCCCTCACAGATCTGATATTGTTGACTTATTCTTAGGATTGGTTATCAATATTGTTACCCCAGAAAACAGGGCTGTGGATTCGGAGTCAGAGACTGGACCAATTTTAGGTGGAAGAAAAAAAAAAAAAAAAAAAAAAAATTACTACGACTTCAAAATAAAATGATTTTTAATATTATGCCATTATTAAAATCATATTATATACATAGTTTGATACGTGTTTACTGTCATAGGAATCAATTCACTGGGTATTTACTGAATTAGAGGATTTTTACTGCTTCTTTTTGGCCATGGTCAGCTATTTATGAAGGAGTCGGAGTCAGGTTGTGGAAAAATAGAGGAGTCTGAGTTGGTGTTTTGGCCGACTGATTCCACAGGCCTGCAATAAAAAACCCCTTTAGGCTGAGGCCCCAACGTTGCAGAAAAGGAGCTTTTTTGGTGCAGATTTGGTGCTTCTTTTCTGCAATGCGGGGCCTCAGTCTTATTGTAATGTTGCTTTGTATTATGTAATGAATGTAACGCAGTAAAATCTAAGAATTCATCACCACAAAAAAAAAGTTGTTTAAAGCAAATACAACAAGACCTACATTAAACACGTGGGGAATTTATCAATGTGAGCTCTACAACACCAAAGGTGCGGAGGTCTCGGAGGTGCAGCAGATGGCGTACAGACAGACAGCAGATGTTTAGGCTCCCACATGTTTAACACACTGTGATGGAACCAAACACTAAACATCCTGAAACTAGAGAGCGATCGCCGCGATATTTCAGATTCCTCAGGTTAAGTAGGAGCCCATCACTCCTGAAGGAACACAAGCACCTGTAATGTGCGAGGAAGTTGAACCAGTATGGCGGCACTACTTATGGTCCTTCCTGTCTCCAGCTCCATGCACGCTTGGCTGAGAGTGATTGTTTCAACCAAAAACCACATCCTTCTCCAGTCAACATCTGCCATTGCTAGGCATTCTAAAGCCCACCATACATGGGATCAATGGTGTGTATGGCCAGTTTCAGGTGCACTCGCATCTACGTTGTTTAGTCCTTTCTTCTACTGTCTTAGATTGAACTGGACAGGAAAGATGAATCTGTCTAATACTGTAGTAAAGCTGCACATGTAACTAGGAGAGGGGGAAGAGATAGAGCTATTTGGGGCCAAGTGTTGGTTCTGATCACATGACCTGGGGTTGGAATCAACCTGGAACCCCTGGGATTGTTGCTTGAAAGCCCTGACGCTATTGACCGGGATGTTATCTTAAGCGCATACAAGCATTTACTAAAGCTACGACCAAAACATGTCCTCTGAAGATCTTCGCCAATATTGCTCTAAGCAAGTAGCCATTTTTGAAAGGAAGGACTGCCTACGATGACTGTCAATGGGGTGACTACCGGGAAGTCCAAGCAAAAAGTGCCAGGATCCCTCCAGAACATCTGTGTGAGTAGATCACAGCAAATCTGTACCTTTAATGTCCTTCAAAAACGACGTGTCACTTGGATTAAAAGCCCAATGACATCCATCATCTGATAGGGGCCGTCTCCCCCAAAGCATTGTGGCATTTTGTTTTTCCAAATCCATTCAGCCATTCCAAAGATATAGGTCCTTTAAGTGTTGACGAAAATTTGTATCTACTAGCCAAGTGGGCGGTAACACTGGGATTCCTCTGGGGTGGGGTCTCTGTGTTCTGTATGTCAGAACTTAGATCTGTGGAACGACTGAACGGATATGGATAAACAAAACACCAGAGAGCTCAGGGTGACAGCGCCGATCAGATGATGGACGTCACTGGGCTTTTCACAACTGGTGACTGCTCCTCTTTAAAATTACACAAAGAGAAATGAGCAGAGTTAACTTACAAATGGCGCTATGTGAACAGCAGTCACCTCAGACCTGACTCTGTACCACACTGTGATAGTCAGAGGTGCCAGCGGCATGTGTTATGTTTAGTCTTAAACCCCTGTTTCCCAGGCCCTGAGCAGCACCTTCATTACAATACCGAAATCACTGACCTGTAATCACAGCTAAACCCAAAAAAACATGACTCTGCCAAGATCACGCTGCTGACAGACAAAAAAAAAACGAAAAAAAAATTCTCACACTCAAATTAAAAATGAGGAAATTCAACTCTTACCCTTTACCCTTTTTTCTCAGAAGGAGAGAAGCTGAGCTCTGTGATATATAGGGTTATGTGATAGATAGGAGAAGATGAGCTCTGTGATATATAGGGTTATATGATAGAGGAGAGAAGCTGAGCTCTGTGATATATAGGGTTATATGATAGAGGAGAGAAGCTGAGCTTTGTGATATATAGGGTTATATGATAGAGGAGAGAAGCTGAGCTCTGTGATATATAGGGATATATGATAGAGGAGAGAAGCTGAGCTCTGTGATATATAGGGTTATATGATAGAGGAGAGAAGCTGAGCTGTGTAATATATAGGGTTATATGATAGAGGAGAGAAGCTGAGCTCTGTGATATATAGGGTTATATGATAGAAGGAGAGAAGCTGAGCTGTGTGATATATAGGGTTATATGATAGAGGAGAGAAGCTGAGCTCTGTGATATGTTATATGATAGAGGAGAGAAGCTGAGCTCTGTGATATATAGGGTTATATGATAGAGGAGAGAAGCTGAGCTCTGTGATATATAGGGTTATGTGATAGAAGGAGAGAAGCTGAGCTCTGTGATATATAGGGTTATATGATAGAGGAGAGAAGCTGAGCTCTGTGATATATAGGGTTATATGATAGAGGAGAGAAGCTGAGCTTTGTGATATATAGGGTTATATGATAGAGGAGAGAAGCTGAGCTCTGTGATATATAGGGATATATGATAGAGGAGAGAAGCTGAGCTCTGTGATATATAGGGTTATATGATAGAGGAGAGAAGCTGAGCTGTGTAATATATAGGGTTATATGATAGAGGAGAGAAGCTGAGCTCTGTGATATATAGGGTTATATGATAGAAGGAGAGAAGCTGAGCTGTGTGATATATAGGGTTATATGATAGAGGAGAGAAGCTGAGCTCTGTGATATGTTATATGATAGAGGAGAGAAGCTGAGCTCTGTGATATATAGGGTTATATGATAGAGGAGAGAAGCTGAGCTCTGTGATATATAGGGTTATGTGATAGAAGGAGAGAAGCTGAGCTCTGTGATATATAGGGTTATATGATAGAGGAGAGAAGCTGAGCTCTGTGATATATAGGGTTATATGATAGAGGAGAGAAGCTGAGCTCTGTGATATATAGGGTTATATGATAGAGGAGAGAAGCTGAGCTTTGTGATATATAGGGTTATATGATAGAGGAGAGAAGCTGAGCTCTGTGATATATAGGGATATATGATAGAGGAGAGAAGCTGAGCTCTGTGATATATAGGGTTATATGATAGAGGAGAGAAGCTGAGCTGTGTAATATATAGGGTTATATGATAGAGGAGAGAAGCTGAGCTCTGTGATATATAGGGTTATATGATAGAAGGAGAGAAGCTGAGCTGTGTGATATATAGGGTTATATGATAGAGGAGAGAAGCTGAGCTCTGTGATATGTTATATGATAGAGGAGAGAAGCTGAGCTCTGTGATATATAGGGTTATATGATAGAGGAGAGAAGCTGAGCTCTGTGATATATAGGGTTATGTGATAGAAGGAGAGAAGCTGAGCTCTGTGATATATAGGGTTATATGATAGAGGAGAGAAGCTGAGCTCTGTGATATATAGGGTTATGTGATAGAAGGAGAGAAGCTGAGCTGTGTGATATATAGGGTTATATGATAGAGGAGAGAAGCTGAGCTCTGCGATATATAGGGTTATATGATAGAGGAGAGAAGCTGAGCTCTGTGATATATAGGGTTATATGATAGAGGAGAGAAGCTGAGCTCTGTGATATATAGGGTTATATGATAGAGGAGAGAAGCTGAGCTCTGTGATATATAGGGTTATATGATAGAGGGAGAGAAGCTGAGCTCTGTGATATATAGGGTTATATGATAGAGGAGAGAAGCTGAGCTCTGTGATATATAGGGTTATATGATAGAGGAGAGAAGCTGAGCTCTGTGATATATAGGGCTATATGATAGAGGAGAGAAGCTGAGCTCTGTGATATATAGGTTATATGATAGAGGAGAGAAGCTGAGCTCTGTGATATATAGGGTTATATGATAGAGGAGAGAAGCTGAGCTCTGTGATATATAGGGTTATGTGATAGAAGGAGAGAAGCTGAGCTGTGTGATATATAAGGTTATATGATTGAAGAGAGAAGCTGAGCTTTGTGATATATAGGGTTATATGATAGAGGAGAGAAGCTGAGCTCTGTGATATATAGGGTTATATGATAGAGGAGAGAAGCTGAGCTCTGTGATATATAGGGTTATATGATAGAGGAGAGAAGCTGAGCTCTGTGATATATAGGGTTATATGATAGAGGGAGAGAAGCTGAGCTCTGTGATATATAGGGTTATATGATAGAGGAGAGAAGCTGAGCTCTGTGATATATAGGGTTATATGATAGAGGAGAGAAGCTGAGCTCTGTGATATATAGGGCTATATGATAGAGGAGA
Organism: Leptodactylus fallax; assembly: GCA_947044405.1. Taxonomy (NCBI): domain Eukaryota; kingdom Metazoa; phylum Chordata; class Amphibia; order Anura; family Leptodactylidae; genus Leptodactylus; species Leptodactylus fallax. The sequence continues at coordinate 7,253,955 of CAMRHE010000028.1, read as the reverse complement.
GAAGCTGAGCTCTGTGATATATAGGTTATATGATAGAGGAGAGAAGCTGAGCTCTGTGATATATAGGGTTATATGATAGAGGAGAGAAGCTGAGCTCTGTGATATATAGGGTTATGTGATAGAAGGAGAGAAGCTGAGCTGTGTGATATATAAGGTTATATGATTGAAGAGAGAAGCTGAGCTTTGTGATATATAGGGTTATATGATAGAGGAGAGAAGCTGAGCTCTGCGATATATAGGGCTATATGATAGAGGAGAGAAGCTGAGCTGTGTGATATATAAGGTTATATAATAGAGGAGAGAAGCTGAGCTCTGTGATATATAGGGTTATATGATAGAGGAGAGAAGCTGAGCTCTGCGATATATAGGGTTATATGATAGAGGAGAGAAGCTGAGCTCTGTGATATATAGGGTTATATGATAGAGGAGAGAAGCTGAGCTCTGTGATATATAGGGTTATATGATAGAGGAGAGAAGCTGAGCTCTGTGATATATAGGATTATAGGATAGAGGAGAGAAGCTGAGCTCTAGGAAATATATGGTTAAATAATTTGGAGTAGGATTTATGAGTAAAAAGCTGAGTAAAATCCTGCCCGGACTCCTAGAAGAAATAGTGAGCCTTCTCTCTACAAAGTGACACAGGGAGACTTGTCAATCAGTGTGTGGGCAGGGCAGTCAGGACTCTGTGTCCCACTACTAGGAGTCCCACTACTTTCTGCAGCCTGCATTCTGTCAATATGATGCTTACACAATAATGAAGATTGATAGAAATCACAGAGGCTCATGTCAGCAGTGCAGTAACAGAGTACAGACTGCCATAAACAGTGCCTTCATTTAGCTCCTGCACCTCCAAGTCGTTACCAGAGACAAAAGTAATTAACGTAAAAAAAAAAAAAAAATTAAAAACTGCCTGGTCTTTAATGGGTTAAGGAGATTTGCTTTGTCCTTACAGGTCTGATAGGTAGGAGTAATAAAGTAAATCTAAATGTTTACTCTGAAACATTCCAAGGAGGTTTCTGTTTGCAGGGCCTGACTGTCTGCGACACTACCCTGCACGCCCAGATCACTAGTACAAAAGGTCACAACTCTGCGTTCTGGTGTGAGCCAAAGAGATCCAGATCAGATGAGTAACACGACTGGGTGGGGAGCAGACGGGAAGCTGGCAACAAGAAGAAAGAAAATCATCGCTCAATTAAAAAGTATATAAAAAAGGATGTGGTTTATGCTGTTGGCCAATTAAAGGGTTAATTTAAAGTCACCCTAACAATTTTTTTTTTTTTTAATGGTTTCCTGTTATCAGCCACTTGAGCAGCTTATAGCGATTACTGATGGGATAATTGAACAGAGGAAGGAGTTAAAGGACATTTCCGGAATTTATATATTATCTATCCTTAGGACAGGTCCTCAGTAACAGATTGGTGGGGGGTCAGATACAGGGAACTCCCGCTGATCAGCTGTCAGGAGAACTAGCACAGTGTATGGAGCCAGAAGCAGACAGCGCCCTACTCTGTGTAGTGGCCACACAGGGTACTGCAGCTCAGCTCACTTGATTCCCAATATGAGCTGCCTGGTAGCATTGCCTGGGGTTGAACCGTCACTGATCTGACCTAAATCTGACACTGGTGACAATAGGGAATCAAATGAGTCTGACTACCAGATATTTAGGCTGTGTTCACACGTGTCAATTCCGTGATGTGTGAACACAGCCTTAAAAACAGTAAAGAACTGAGGCTGATAAAGTCAATAAAGATTATTGTATTTGCAATGAAATAAAGTTCCAACAACACTTGAGATTTCGAGTCCTCCTATAAATGGCTCCTGCTCCTTTCTAGAAAGGTGATATTCTGCGCCGATATGAATGGATTTACCATGGCGTCCATTGTTTACAGAATGAGCCATTATCCCGATCCAGCGTGCCACAGCTAAGCTGTTCACTGCAATTATACATCCCATAGTCATTGCAATGAGCGCCTCACGATACATATAGGGCATCCTTGAAATGTCGCTTCAAAGCTACATACTCATTACAAGAAAGAAAAGAGAAAAACATCAACTCAATAACTGAGGAAAAGAGAACAATCTCAGAGGCAGAGAAAAGAAGCCACTGATAGCGGTATAAAACATAATAAAAGGGTAGAGTATTATATGATACAGACAGTCTGTGTAACAAGTAACCATAAGGGCATCACAGCAAAACATGGCCGACCCCACCATGACCACCGACAGCAGCAAGGTCTGAGCTTAGGATTATTTTGGTCTCACTAATGTACAGGGATGTCACAGTGCAGAAATAATGCACAGTGATGTCACAGTACAGGGATAATGCACTCCGTGATGTCACAATATAAGGATAATACACACAGTGATGTCACAGTACAGGGATAATACACACAGTGATGTCACAGTGCAGGGATAATACACACAGTCATGTCACAGTGCAAGGATAATACACACAGTCATGTCACAGTGCAGGGATAATACACACAGTGATGTCACAGTGCAGGGATAATACACACAGTCATGTCACAGTATAGAGATAATACACACAGTGATGTCACAGTGCAGGGATAATACACACAGTCATGTCACAGTACAGGGATAATACACACAGTCATGTCACAGTACAGGGATAATACACACAGTCATGTCACAGTACAGAGATAATACACACAGTGATGTCACAGTACAGGCATAATACACACAGTGATGTCACAGTACAGGGATAATACACACAGTCATGTCACAGTATAGAGATAATACACACAGTGATGTCACAGTGCAGGGATAATACACACAGTCATGTCACAGTACAGGGATAATACACACAGTGATGTCACAGTACAGAGATAATACACACAGTGATGTCACAGTACAGGCATAATACACACAGTGATGTCACAGTACAGGGATAATACACACAGTGATGTCACAGTACAGGGATAATACACACAGTGATGTCACAGTACAGGGATAATACACACAGTGATGTCACAGTACAGGGATAATACACACAGTGATGTCACAGTACAGGATAATACACACAGTGATGTCACAGTACAGGGATAATACACACAGTGATGTCACAGTACAGGGATAATACACACAGTGATGTCACAGTACAGGGATAATACACACAGTGATGTCACAGTACAGGGATAATACACACAGTGATGTCACAGTACAGGGATAATACAGTGATGTCACAGTACAGAGATAATACACACAGTGATGTCACAATACAGGGATAATACACACAGTGATGTCACGTTAGGAATAATATACACAGTGATGTCACAGTACAAGGATAATAATTATGTGTATACATTAGATTATAGAGCTGTGCAGTATGGAGCCGTCACACAGCACCTATAGGATTCTTACTGAATACTTCAGAGGACCTCCGATTTTACATGGGGAGGAAATAAGATGATGGTATAGATGAGAATACAATGCCTGTATGTGCCTCTAATGGACTCTGCAATGCAGATGTGAAGGCAGCCTTACACCAGGCTTACTTTATTCCCCGACAGGCACAAGATGCTCCAGAATTAAAAGGGTTGTCCTGTTAAGGACACTTATTCCATATCCACAAGACTGAGGATTCACGTCCAATCGCCGGGAATAAGTGCCCTTAAGACAATCCCATTAATGAGAGGCTCCGACTTCTTAATTCTTGTGCATGTAAATGTGACATAACTCACATTTAAGCCAGTCTGGATTGGCGTAGATTTTTTAGCAGATTTCTGGTATAACTCACGACAGTTTTCAGGTGTGATTGATAGTAGATCCCATGGACTAGAGAGAGTCCCCACGCAGCCCCATTTTAAAAAGTGGCAAGCGCAGGAGCTGGGACGCGCTATCACGTGCCAAAAATGCACCAAGATAAGCACATTTTTGGCGCCAAGTCAGAAATTCTGCATTAGTGTGTGGAACTAAAAAAAAACACAGCTTTTTTGCAACACGTGGCATGTTTCATGGAATTTTTAATTTACTAATAAAAATAAATAATAATAATAATAATAATAATAATAATAATAATATAAAAAAGATAAAATGGAAATAGATAAAAAAAAGCAAAATAGATGAAAAGATAAAAATAAAAATTGTCAAAACTATTTTTAAAAAGGTAAAATGACAAAGTTTTTTTTTGCAGTCAGCTGAATAAAATCTATTTTTTTTTTTTTTTTTTTACAATATTTTTAGCAACACACTGCGTCCCTAGACAAAAAAACACTTAACCTTGAAAAAAATTCCAGCCAGATGATAATGGCCATCTTTTGTTGAATAAAGCCATGAACATGTTTAATTCCCGCTCTCAAACTTCCATGTACAATTGTGTGAGATAAAAGATGAAAAAAAAAACCCATCAATGTCTATTATCAGAAAGCTGTGAATACGGAAAAAAACAAGAACACAAAACCACAATCTGTATATGTATTACAGCAAAGTTCATTGCTTTGGGATCAATAACAAACAATTCTGCCTTTCAATGAAAAAAAAAAATTTGCTTATTGAGGTTATTATATATACACGCCCGAGAAAAGGGGGAAGCGATTAAGAAGTTTCACAATCGCACTATTGAGCGAGCCGCGTCATGGCCGATAAGTGAAGCCTCAACAATGAACTGCTGAATCGAAGATTTTCCGCTCAACAAAACGTAAAGCATTGTTCAGGCGAAAACCACTGGAAAATCCAAGTGGCTCCAGCAACAATGGGATTAAAAGGTCCAGACCAATTATGGGTACAAATCAATTCAAGGCACCCAAACCTGGAACATATGAACATATACAGAATTCTGCATAGATCCTTAGTGTAAATTCACACCTGGCAGATTTGAAGCAGAAATGTCTGTGACTGTCCCATCGCAGTACACATGGTGCAGTCATAACTTCATTCAGATGAATGGGATGTTTTTTTTTTTTTTTTTTTTACAGTAGAAATAATTTCTACGGTTTAAATCACATTTTTAAATTAAACATTTTTTTAAGAATTTTTGGTGCAGTTTTTAACTTTCTATGTTATTTCTTTATACTTAAAACAAAATCCTAACGATCTTGCCATTCCAACTCTTGCCACTAAGCCTATAATAGTCTGTGACTTCCTGTCTCCTGGAGATGGACCACAGACACAATAGTCTGGGGCAGACACTATTGACTTCTATGGGAGCGTTTTCTAGGCATGACCTGTGCAGAGAGGGGAGTAGATAAGATGTGACATCACATATTTATATTAAACATTAAAAAGTTTTTTTTTAATTTTTCCATGTCATTATCTATAATTTAAAAACATCCTAAAAATCCAACTCTTACCACTAAGCCTAAAATAGTCTGTGACTTCCTGTCTCCTGGAGATGGACCATGGGCCATAGACACAATGGTCTGGAGCAGACCTTACTGACTTCTATGGGAGAGTTTTCTAGGACTGCTAAGCAGAGAGGGGAGTAGATAAGATGTGAAATCCCCTATTGTGACTGGTGGATTCTGAGTCTTATCTACATATACATGATCACTCTGATCATCAGTGTGCTGTAAAGGGAGTTGACTGCTGCGAAGAAACCTCCTACATAAAACAAAGTTTCAGTATATTATTTTGCTTAGTGGCCAGAGTGAGAACTGTAGCATTTTTAATTATTATTTAATATAGATAACAGGGAAAATTTGTAAAAAAACCTCACCAAAAACATGATTAATGTCAATATTTATTTATTTTAAATTAAGGCGATTCCATTTAAGCTAACCAAAGTTGTCCGACACGGCCGAATTTCGTCAACCATAGATTGAACACTGATCAATTGTACGCAATGACTGGCGGCAGATTTCTATCTGCTGAAAATTTGAATTGCCAGGTTGGTTGCTTCTTGAGGAGACAATCCCCATAATATGGAAATTTGGGAGACAGGAAAAGCCGAGTAAACAAGCTCGGTGTGAAGTGTAGCGTTGGGAATACTGCTTGGTGCTCGGCATTTGCGAAAACAGATCTAACCAAGGGAATGATTGGCAGGAGGATTTTTAGCTTGTGTAGAGCGGAGGACACGGGATAGCAATTTACTGAACAGAGAGAAAAAGTGGAAGTCAGTGCATGAAACTAAATGCGAGAAGCAGACCCAGCTGTAGGTCAGTGGAGGTCACCGATGCTTCATCCGACATTTCTCGCCTATTGTGGGATTGGTCAGGGTTCTCACTCATCGGCCGTAAGCCGAGCTCATGTCAGCGCACACAGGCAACATGGAATAAAACCAGCTGAAGCTGTCACTCAGCAATAAAACCAAATTCACATGTAGCAGATATTTTTCCCCTGCGGATTTCATTAAAAATATCTATTTGTTCATAGCAAAATCTGCATACACAGTACTGTGCAGAAGTTTTAGGCAAAAAAGCAGCTCAGTAGGAAGGTTTCCAGAAATAGAAGGGTTAATAGTTATATTTTATGAAGTGAATGATAAAAGAGAATGGAAATGCCATCAATATTTGGTGTGACCTTTGCCCTTTGGAGGAGGAGTCCTGGAAGTGATGATCCGGCCCCCACAAATATAGCCCTGATCTCATCATCATCCAGTCTGTCTGGGATGACATGAAGAGACAGAAGGATTGGAGCAAGCCTACATCTCTAACACCTAACCCTACTCTAGCGCTGTATTCTTGCTCCAGATACATAGATACGTTCTATCCATCCTTCAATCCTCAGATATATTTAGAGCAGATATTATATACAGTATAGTACGGTAATATATAATTGGATAGACTAATGTGCAAATATTTTTGCAATAAGCCAAGAGAAAACTATAGCGAGTAAACTGTAATTTACGCGTCATGTCAGTAATAAGAACCTGACGCTAATTTCTATAATTACTTCACTAATTATTGTAACACATTTTTAAATTTCTAAATTATTTTACAATACTGACTTTTTTTTTTTTTTACCAAACTGAGCGGGGAAGGAACCAATCCAACTTGGATTTAATGGACCATGATAGACTTGGTATTCTGTGACATTAGTGGTGGGAAGAGGCGCAGGTCTGTCAATAAAAAACAATCTAAATGTGTGACCAGTTTTCAGTCTCCTCTTCAAGGCCATATTATGACTTTTAGGTGTGTAGTGTACTGTAAAGATCTACAGGGGCTGATGAACACAACCATATTGTGGCGGTTTAGTACGATGCCATAATGGGGCATGTACCCGTCTAATCTCTCCAATCCATCATGGAGGCTTTAAGACTTGGAACAAATTAGATAATTAGAACGGGAAGAGTCATCGGACGCCATATGTCCAGGAGCACTGAATCTAGAGGGGATTATCTCCCTACAAGGGTATGATGGAGCCTATATGACCGTACGCTAGGCTAGACAACCAACCAAAAAGTCCTACAGGATCTGTACCAGTGGCCATAACCAGATGTCATGCGCCATACAGGATCCGTAAGAAAAACTGCACAACCCATTACAAAAATGTCCATCCTAACTCTAGAAGACAAAATGGCCTCTTCGATTTGGCCGACGTCTACGTATCTTAACTATTTGCACCCAGGTGCTCTCTGTCTGATCCGCAGCAGGGTGCCATATGTACTTTATATTTCATGTTTTAGGGTTGTTTGCTTCGTATGCCAGATCCTCACGTCGTCGTCTGTTCTATATTTGACTACAGTGAAGACAGAAGTTTTTGCTTTCATGTGGTTTTGGAGGAATCGATGTCACATCCCGCCCATCCTGACAAATCACTGCAGAGACAGAGCGAGGAGATGAAGGAAACGGCTCAAAGGTCACAACGGACAATACACGGGAAGTTTTATTCTTTACAGAACGTAAAGGTTTTCCACGAGTGACCATTGATAACAATTGCTGATTCTCATAGACGTATCCAACCTACGTATTCTCAGCTTTTCACGGCTGGTCCATTGAACGCACCCAGTGACTATTACAAAGACTCCATAGCAGTATGACTGAAACAAGTTGTGAGGATTAGGCCAGGTTCACATCTGCGTCAAAGATAGTCTGAAATTGCGAGTTAAAAAAAAAAAAGTTGTGCAAGTCTGACTTCTTCCTCCAGTGATGTCAGTCAGAAAGTAAAGGATACTCAACAGCCCCAATTATAGTCAATGGCATTTGCCAGGATCTGCTACTATTTAATATGTTCTTCTGGCCCCATAATGGATGTGCAAACAGCCTTAAAAATGGCTTCTTTCCTCCCAAAACAGGCACACACCTACCCAAAAATTGTGTGTATCATTACAAATCAGTGCGTTATATCGTAAGGGAGATGAGCTGCAATACCAAACACAACCATGGACAGGTGTGACGCTCTTTAGGGAAGAAAATATAGAAGAAGTTATAGGCGTCAGAATACGGTGACCCTCATTTACAAAAAAAATGACGTTTTATTAGTAATGGCGCCTGAACACCATAGGAACTAAATGCAAAAACTTATGATACTGTGAGTATTTTCACAAGGGTGTCCCCCCGCCCAAAAACAGTAGTTAATAAAATCTAATCAAAACATTATATATACCCCAAAATGGTGTCACATAAAAGTACAACTCATCATGCAAAGAATAAGCCCTCACATAGCTATGTGGACAGAAAGATAAAAAAAAGTTAGGAAAATATGAAAAAAATAAATCGCCAAGCTCTAATGTATAAACTACCCTGTGTCCTTAAACAGTTAAAAGACATAATTGCATCTTATTTAGATCTCAAGGAACCTATAATCTATCCGAGGAGCAAACAAACAGGGACACAATGCAGACTTGTGTAGTAAAAGCTGGAGATGGAGGGGTCAGAGCTCAGAACAGAGAACGAAGAAAATTACTATCGAGTAATATTAAAAATGAAAAAAAAAAAAAAAAGTGGCCATATAAGCGGGCAATGAGGCGGGATGTAGATTGGAGATGATTATGGAGATAATGAAAAGTTTCAATCAATGAAAATCCCTCAAATCCTACAGATTTCTACTAAACCGATCCAACCATTATATTCAATTAAGTTGTTTACTGGAGTCTTAAAGGGACCCATCAGCAGTTTTGTGGCGCCCGTGAGAAGATGGGCGTTCATCGGTCTATAATTACTTTTTCCGTAAGTGATACAGGATAGATCAAAAACACCTGATCGAGGGTTCTACTTAACGTAAGAATGGGGCCCCATTTGCAGCCGCAGTAAGAGGGCTGAGCATGGGCTGATTCTTCTACTCGCTTGTACAGACTTCCAAAAACACCTCAATCTGCCTGCTCAACTGTTTTTGAAATCCCTGTATAAGTGAATGAAGTCATCTGTACATGCGCGGCCCTCTTTCCTGTCACAAACGGGGCCCATTCTTTAGATAAAGCTGTACCCCAGATGTGGGACCTGAATCTATCGGGTATTTATGGCCTAACATGTGGGTAAAGCCATCAATGGCAAAATAAGAATACTTCTTTACGAGGGGTGTCTCTATGGCCTATGATCGTCATGCAGGGGGGCCATCACTGTGGATTCCTGAGCCAGAATCGTGAGCCACTGTGTAAGACCCAGCCAATTTATTACAAGAAAAGGGGTGGGGCTTATCAAGAAAAGGGGCAGGGCTTAAGATGTAACACCATGCACCAAAAATGTGCTGAAATTGTGGTGCAATTTTTCGCAGAAACTAGGCCAAAAATAAGTGGTGCAAAGATAGGGTGGACACATTAGGTACTGTAATAAACCTGGTTGTGTATCAGATGGTCTAGTCTACGTGTGCACCATCTAAGGCTCCATGCATGCGACCACCAGTTTGCACCGGCTGGCAAACTGGCCCATTATTTCCTATGTATTATCAAAGGTCCGTGAATGGGACCCCATGAGCCCTGGACGAGTCCAATAGTTGTCCATTTTGCAGCCTGGGCTCACTAAAGAAAATGACCGGGTCACAGGCACGAGCGGCATGCGGATATCATCCATGCCACTTTACCAACACCCCGGCGCATGCACACATTCATGTGCATGCAGCCTAAAACTTAGCCATTATGGTATATACTGGGGCAGATTTACTAGTAAAGTGACTTTCCATTATACAACGAATAAACTTTATTGAGCATAACCCAGAAGAAAAAAGGTTTTGCAATGGCAACAGTCAAGCAACTACTACATGCAGCCCTGGCCTACAAATCCCAGAATGCCCTGCCCGCCACGGCCCGTCAATCTCTCTTCACAAGGCCATTGGAGCGTGAGAAGATAAAACATGTCAAAATAGAAAGTTGGCGCAGGACTGAAGCGCACACATCTCCGGATACCGCCTCTACGGCGAGTCGAATTACTAAGAAGACATTTGTCACACATCTGTCAGCTGCGAACGCAAACAATTACAATTCACGACTCCGGCTCAGGTGGAGGAAAAAAAAAAATCCCGTAGTCAATTCCTTTTTCACAGATGCAATAAAACAAAATTACTCTAGAAATTTGGCCTGGCCAGGCAATCTTATCTACAGTCATGGCCAAAAGTTTTGAGAATGATACAAATATTAATTTTTACAAAGTCTACTGCTTCAGTTTTTCTAATGGCAATTTGCATATACTCCAGAATGTTATAAAGAGTGATCAGCTTAACAGCAATTACTTGCAAAGTCAATATTTGCCTAGAAAATTAACTTTATCCCCCAAAACACATTTCAACATCATTGCAGCCCTGCCTTAAAAGGACCACCTAACATCGTTTCAGTGATTGCTCCATTAACACAGGTGTGGGTGTTGATGAGGACAGGGCTGGAGATCAATCTGTCATGATTAAGTAAGAATGACACCACTGGACACTTTAAAAGGAGGCTGGTGCTTGCCATCATTGTTTCTCTTCTGTTAACCATGGTTATCTCTAAAGAAACACGTGCAGTCATCATTGCACTGCACAAAAATGGCCTAACTGGGAAGAGTATTGCAGCTAGAAAGATTGCACCTCAGTCAACAATCTATCGCATCATCAAGAACTTCAAGGAGAGAGGTTCCATTGGTGCCAAAAAGGTTCCAGGGCGCCCAAGAAAGACCAGAAAGCGGCAGGACCGTCTCTTAAAAGTGTTTCAGCTGCGGGATCGGGCTACCAGCAGTGCAGAGCTTGCTGAGGAATGGCAGCAGGCAGGTGTGAGTGCATCTGCACGCACTGTGAGGCGGAGACTCTTGGAGCAAGGCCTGGTCTCAAGGAGGGCAGCAAAGAAGCCACTTCTCTCCAGAAAAAACATCAGGGACAGACTGATATTCTGCAAAAGGTACAGGGAGTGGACTGCTGAGGACTGGGGTAAAGTCATTTTCTTTGATGAATCCCCTTTTCAATTGTTTGGAACATCTGGAAAACAGCTTATTCGGAGAAGAAGAGGTGAGCGCTACCACCAGTCTTGTCTCATGCCAACTGTAAAGCATCCTGAAACCATTCATGTGTGGGGTTGCTTCTCAGCCAAGGGAATCGGCTCTCTCACAGTCTTGCCTAAAAACACAGCCATGAATAAAGAATGGTACCAGAATGTCCTCCAAGAGCAACTTCTCCCAACCGTCCAAGAGCAGTTTGGCGCTCAACAATGCCTTTTCCAGCATGATGGAGCACCTTGCCATAAAGCAAAGGTGATAACTAAATGGCTCAGGGAGCAAAACATAGAGATTTTGGGTCCATGGCCTGGAAACTCCCCAGATCTTAATCCCATTGAGAACTTGTGGTCAATCATCAAGAGAAGGGTGGACAAACAAAAACCAACAAATTCAGACAAAATTAAAGCATTGATTCTGCAAGAATGGACTGCTATCAGTCAGGATTTGGTCCAGAAGTTGATTGAGAGCATGCCAGGGAGAATTGCAGAGGTCCTGAAGAAGAAGGGTCAACACTGCAAATATTGACTTGCTGCATTAACTCATTCTAACTGTCAATATAAGCTTCTGTTACTCATAATATGAATGCAATTCTATTTCTGTATGTGATAAAAACATCTGACAAACACACATAAAAACCAGAGGGCAGCAGATCATGTGAAAATAGAATATTTGTGTCATTCTCAAAACTTTTGGCCATGACTGTACAATACGCCAATCAGACACATTCATTACACCTCGCAACGAGCGAAGCGGACACTGGACAGAGAGGGAATAGAAAAATATTTACATCCAAATGTGGAAGAATCGCTAAAGAAAGTCGCCGTGGACCCTCCCGCAAGATTTATTCATAACGTATCCAAAGGCTGAAAGGAAGAAAAAATAAAAAAGTACCATTTATGTCTACAGTAGTAAAGTCAGATGGCTGTGTAAGAGCTTATTCACACAACAGGGTGTGACAGACGTTTTCTAGCCGTTTTATTAACAGCCAGCACACAGTCCCATTGTAAATATAGGATCTGTTCACACAACCATTGGTTTAATGGTTCATGGGACCGATTTGTGAAAGAACAAAACAAGAAAAAAAAAAAAAAAACGGATTATCCCAAAGTGTGCACTGACATCACTGTGTGTATTATCCCTGTACTGTGACATCACTGTGTATATTATCCCTGTACTGTGACATCACTGTGTGTATTATCCCTGTACTGTGACATCACTGTGTGTATTATCCCTGTACTGTGACATCACTGTGTATATTATCCCTGTACTGTGACATCACTGTGTGTATTATCCCTGTACTGTGACATCACTGTGTATATTATCCCTGTACGGTGACATCACTGTGTATATTATCCCTGTACTGTGACATTACTGTGTATATTATCCCTGTACGGTGACATCACTGTGTGTATTATCCCTGTACTGTGACATCACTGTGTATTACTCCTGTACTGTGACATCACTGTGTGTATTATCTCTGTACGGTGACATTACTGTGTATATTATCCCTGTACTGTGACATCACTGTGTATTACTCCTGTACTGTGACATCACTGTGTGTATTATCCCTGTACTGTGACATCACTGTGTGTACTATCCCTGTACGGTGACATCACTGTGTGTATTGTCTCCATATATGTGACATCACTGTGTGTATTATCTCTGTACTGTGACATCACTATGTATAGTATCCCTGTACTGTGACATCATATCATTGTGCTTATTATTCCATAGTCCTATGACATCGCCATGCGTATGTCCCCTCTGTACTGTGAGTTCACCATACCACCCCTATTTCAACTTTTAACCATTTTATAAAATAAAACTTTTTTTGTAAGTTTTTAGCAGTGAAATTCATAGATTTTTTTTTTTATATAAAACTGGGCGCTTACATGACTAAACCAATCCATTAAAGCCCCCGGCTCCGCACTGAGTAACCCTGTCAATCTTATTGATATCTGGACTCAAGAAGCAAATAGGTGTTTAGGAGCAGTCGGAGATTTTATGAGCGCGGTACTGCGAGGGAGCCGCGGACCAATAACATGGCACATGGGTCAAGACATAGCACGTCTGCTCAGAGCTATGTGCACATGAATTGATCGTTTCCCGTCCTCAGTTCTCATTCTGACAGCTAAAAGCAGGAAGAACACAATCTGACATCAATGATGTCTATCGGAGAGGTCTGTGCAGCATGTCAGGAGATCTATTATTAATGCTTGTGTGCACAGGGCTCAAGTTTATTCATAACCTGGCACTGCTGTAGTCTGGAATCCAAGCCACCGACATCCAGGATCTCACTATTCATTTTATTTATTACAACCAGATAGTGAAATCTATCAATCACTTTTTTCTAATCTGTTTTTATTTTCGGACTGTAGCTTTTTTATTCTATTTCCTGTACAGGATAATGGGGCAGCCATCTTGTCTGAGCTTCTTCTCTGTTCTGTTAACAGCATTTAGTGATCTGCTTTACAGCAGTCTCATGGCCATAGGCAGCAATAGTCTGGAGCCAACTCACTGAGGTCTATGTGAGAGATTTCTAGACATGCTCTGTACAGGGAGGGGGAGGAGATAAGCTGTGACATCATCTATTGTCAGTAGTGATGTAATGATGGGTTAATATAGGTGTTTTCTGTACAGGTATGAACTTCTATTGTGATCCTGTCTGTCTCGATTGTGATGTGTAAATGAAGTCACTGCTGCAATGAAAACCCTTACAGAATTAGCAAGTGTAAGGCTACTATTAGGCTTAGCAGAGAAAGTGAAAATTGCAGGATAATTTTTTTTTTTCTTCAAATAGCGTTTCTATGGAGCAGATCGGGAATACTGGACATTGTGCTGTAGGAAATAAGGTCCAGTGTCGTTCCTCGCCAGGTGGGTGAGACGTTCCACCAGCTGCACTTACAGCAATAAATAAAACCTTCACTACATCATAGCCCAGGGTGGAGGAGCAGAACAGAAAAAAAAAACGTACATATACAGACCGCAGGCAAGAAAAGACTGAACTATAGGAACTACAAGGCTCAGACTAACCAGCTGGATGATGTGGGCAGAGAATAATACATACAAGTCTGCAGATCAAGTATTGCATTGTGTGTATATGTAATATTAAGGGCATGTTCAGACACAGCAGATTTCATGTGAATGAGGTTATAAAAACCCGATTCACATGCAGCGGTGGGTTCAGACGGCACAATGTGGATTTACACCTTAATTTGGATTATATACGTCACATCCAAACTGCACCAAATGAACGAAGTCAGATGAATTCTGTGAAAAAGTATTTGCCCCCATAATTGCAGATGTGTCACGATGAATAGACATATACTCCAATAACATACAGTAATGAGGACATCTGGAGGGGGGCAAATACTTTTTTGCAGTACCTGCACACACCGATTTGTATCCTATAGACATAGAGTATAATTCCTTACATTAGAAGCTTGAGTCATACAACCAAATCGCAAATTATAGGATCGGCCACAGCGATACATCTGTAAAATAATATCTGAAGAATAATGATAAATAAAATATTAAATATTTGAATAATAATAAAATGTAACAATGTAATAAAATAAAAATATCTGTAAAATATTATTAAAATATAATAAACTGACAATTACACGTTGCCCCCACAGCCCCATTGCACTGCTGTGGGATTCCTCCGTGGCTCCTATATGCCATAGGGCAGGGACACGTCAGGGCTCCTTTGTATATGTTTTGCATGAATTACTTGCTGACATCTCGCCTGGCTCTACATAATGTTGTGTAACATTACAGACGCTCGGCCTTATCTAGTCCTCATCTAGACTTTACATCATATCCTATAATCACTGCCAGAGCTGCGCTCATAACTCTGCTGTTGCCACAATCAGTCGCTCCTGCGTTTACAGGATAGATAACACAGGTTACTACATACAACTCATCAGCCATGAAATCCACAACCCAGAGCCATAACAATATAACGCACTATATACGGGGTATTTTCTGCTCCTGTATATATTTCCCAGGGTTTATTTGGACTGGGAGGTATACATATTACTACTGGCCTGTCAGCCTAGCAACATCACTATGTACTGCAAATTGCACCCTGGCCACTAAGCCTAATAATAGACTAACATTTGCCAATTCTGTAGAGGTTTTCATCGCAGTCAGCATATTTACATGACGGTCAGGATTACAATAGTAGGTAACACCTCTATAGATTACACTACTGAGCCATCATTACATCACTACTGACAACAGATGATGTCACATCTTATCTCCTCCCCCTCCATGCACACAGCATGTCTAGAAAACTCTCCCATAGACCTTAAAGAGTCAGCGCCAGTCTATTGCCGCTATGACTATACTGTAAAGCATATCACATCTTAACTCACTATGCAGTGTTCAGTTTTCCTGCAGCGCCACCACAGGGGACATTAAGCATTACACAGTGTCCATCCAAATCAATCAGTTGTATAGGTAATGGAGGACAGATCGGGTCCTCCAGGGCTGGAGACACACACAGGTTTAGACTAATTTACATGAGGAAGTGAGGTATTACTTATGGGAACTGATCCAAAGTTATTGTCAGTATTACTGCCCAAACTTACATCCACAAATCTCCCGGTTGTCAATGGAAACAGTCAACAAGCTGGTTGTCAGACACACCCTATAAACTTAGCTGAGCCCCCGTAATGTACTGACACCTTTTTCCTTTATACAATGCTTGATGCAACCCATTCGAGACCGCTCTATGTAGACTGTATGTCTGCAAGGTTTTCTGCCCCTATCTGATGAACCCACCAATGGTTGGGCTGCGGAGGGCGCTATGTAGTCACTTTTCTTCTGCTGTTTCCGGAGGTGCCTCGGCCATAGCAGCTCCCACATAACCCTGAAGATAAATGTTCTCCAACAACTGGAGCTGTACGGCCACCGTGATCCTGGCACAGAGGTGTATTTAGCGGTTTATGGCGGCCCTAAGTGTCATTTATAGGCGGCCATCAATATTGCATGGCGTACTGCTCAGAAAGTGCTTTTCAATGTGACAACCCCCTCCCCCCTTACCTTTTAGAAGGACATCACTATGATGTATGACATCTTAAGCTGAGTATTTGGTGCGACTGTTCATGATGAGTGAGCGGAGATCAATCGACTGCCAGAACAATGAGGCCTTCACCACGGCTAGTGAAACGCAAGAGACCAACTGTACATTAGTCACAATATTACTACCACTGGGGGGAGCCCTTTCTGAATAGAATACATGGCTGTGGAAAGGTATCGCAACCTGGGCGAAAACTGACCACAACTCGAGCCAATATGGACCCCTGGAATTCATGTATACGCAATACGGCTGTGTTCACACAGTGCATTGCTGTTGCAGCTTTGTTGCTTTTTTTAATTGCAGTAATGACTAGCACACTTTACTATGCACCGTAGCTGTAACAGTCATTGCAATGAGAACCTTTGGCACATCTTACAATGTATTAAACTGAATAAACTCATTGCCACAATGAACAAAAAGCAACAAAAACTCAACAGACATGCACAGTGTGAACCCAGCCTTACACCGGAAACATTTATTTAACCTGTTTCAACTGTAAATAAAAAAAAAAAAAAAAAAAAAAACTGAAATAATTTTTCCAATGCTGTTTTGATGTGGTTTTAAAGGAGATTTCAGGGCATTATTAATTGATAACCTATCCAGGGGGTAGTAGTGGTAGTGATGTGCCCTGAGCGACACACGGACTGTTTGTAGCCAAGTCCCATTTAAGTTAAAGGGGCTGAGCTGCAATACCAAGAACAACCACTATGCAATATACGGCGCTGTGCTTGGAAAATAATGGAGACAACAGGCTATTGAAAGAGCTGATCGGCCCAGGGGCTCGGGTGTCAGACCCTGCAGATTTTTAATTAATCACCTAGCCTAAGGATAGGCCAGTAATTGATAAGCCTCGAAAACCCCTTAAGTGATTAACATTGATGTCTTGCAGTATTCGGTCTCACATATATGGCCATATGACAGGGGACTCCCACTGCAGTACAGTACATGGCTCAGATTTCATAGGAGTACAGTAGTTAACATTTTTTTTTTATTTTGCATGTTCCATCGGATATTGTGTGTACAGTATTGGGGCAATTGCCCTGCTTCTAAGGACAAGCTTAAGGGCATGTTCACACATTGCAGATTTTGTTGCAGAAACTGCTGCAGCTAAAACTCAGTTCATCTTAATGTGGCAGAAATCTTTGTTTAGGCTCCAAAACAACCCAGAAGAATGGAAATGATTTTCAGTTTCAGAATCAGCCGGGTGTGTACGCGCCCCACAGGCTCAGGTGCAGACAGCTCGGGCGTGTGTATTGAGCCTAAGGCTAAGCGTTTCAGGCAGACACATGTATGGACTTAACATGCTCTCCATGTGACTTCCTTTCAGTTTTTTCTACCAACATCAATATACTCGAGAGTCTCAGCTATGACACTATGCAGGTGAATACACATTTGTACAGCGCTGCAGTATAGGCTGGCACCATAATAATGAAACATCGCCCTAGTGCACCAATCATTCCATATATACTTATGTATGCCAAAAGGGGCCTAACTAAAGGATTACGGGCCCTGGTGCAAGAGCTCAGCTTGGGCCCCCCTGCACAATAACTCTCAGCCATAAGCCACTCCCATCTGTACATTTTAGCATATTTTGCACATCTTCCTTTCCTTCTCTATCCAGGCCCACAATGTGATGAAAACTTGTCTACACCATGTCTGTGCGCATAAGCTTCCCATCAGCGCCCACTTTTTGTATGCGACACCATCCCTGACCAACTGATATTTTTACCATGAAATAGTTAATCTTCTCCTTTCTGACAGTGGCAGCCTATGTATCATAAATCCTCTCACTCCAGTGCACCAGAGGGCAGGGGGAATACATTTACAATGCACAGACTGCCCTCAAAGGATAGCAATGAAGTTTATCTAGCCCTAGTGTGGAGAGGGGGGACCTGTGGGGCCCCCTGACTTCTGGGCCCGGTCACCGTAACAACCACTACGACCCCTACAGGCCTCTGCCCACCCCCATCTACACACGGCAGATCCTCACTAATACCGGCTTGTAAAACTCTACATTGATCGCTGCTCACTTGGTACAGACGTGAACTGCTACAAGATAAACATGTCCCTGGGGACAGACTATGCGACACGAAATAAGTCCCCACTAGGTAACCGCCTGCAGAGGTGGCGGAATCAAAGGCTAAATGAGAATGCGCTTGAAGGCCACCGCCGTGTCTCGGCGCTGACACGTGAAGCCTCGTTACAGTAATTAGTGCCATTAGGACGGGGCCCGATGCATAAATCACGGAGAGAAAAATCCTTGAACTCGCCGATTCCTTCCATGAAGACGAATTAGATCAGTTATTTCCCCTGTAATGTAACAAGGTGCACAGAAATCCTGAAGACCAAGAAAGAGCGGGAATTAAAAGACCGAAAACTAATTGTTTTATGGCCAGAACGTATCTAGGATTGGGCCCTATTCACACGAATGTTAAAACAGCCAATACACGTACTAAGATCAAAGCAGTCCTATGGACCCATGCACATCCTGGGGTTTTATTGGACCATGTCCATATTCATAGATCACTCAGTAGACTCAAGTCTATTGGTGGGGGGTGGGGGGGGGGTCAGGAAAATAGACAGCGAATGAATGCAAATCAAAAATGTCCATTTTGTCCATTTTCAAAGTCAATTTGAATCACGGATATGTGAATGAGGCCCGAGACCACCAGGGGTCACCGGATCAGGATTTGTGTACCATTAAGATCAATATTAATATATATCATTATTAATCTGAAAACTGATAGAAATATGTAGGAGAAAAAAAAAATAAGAAAAACGCACACACATAATGCATGTCGTATACAGTGGTGCGCTCCCCTGGAAGTATATACAGCTGTATACAGTACATCATGAAGGGATCATATGGTGCAAAAGTCCCTATATCTGCTTGGTTAATTCCAGAGCTCTAATCCAAAGGAAACGGTCTGCAGAAAATAACCTAATTTTAAAGAAAGTTTTTATATTAATTTTTGATGATATTATTTATATATGTTACAAAACCACCATGAACCGATCATACAAATAACCGCACCATCGAGCCATCATACAAAGTACAGCACCATGGAGCCATCATACAAAGAACCGCACCATGGAGTCATCATACAAAGTACAGCACCACCGAGCAATCATACAAAGAACCGCACCATGGAGCCATCATACAAAGTACAGCACCATGGAGCCATCATACAAAGTACAGCACCATGGAGCCATCATACAAAGAACCGCACCATGGAGCCATCATACAAAGAACCGCACCATGGAGCCATCATACAAAGAACCGCACCATGGAGCCATCATACAAAGAACCGCACCATCGAGCCATCATACAAAGAACCGCACCATGGAGCCATCATACAAAGAACCGCACCATGGAGCCATCATACAAAGAACCGCACCATGGAGCCATCATACAAAGAACCGCACCATCGAGCCATCATACAAAGAACCGCACCACCGAGCAATCATACAAAGAACCGCACTACTGAGCCATCAAAGAACCGCACCACCGAGCCATCAAAGAACCGCACCACCGAGCCATCAAAGAACCACACCACCGAGCCATCATACAAAGAACCGCACCATCGAGCCATCATACAAAGAACCGCACCATGGAGCCATCATACAAAGAACCGCACCATCGACACATCATACCAATAACCACACCTTCGACCCATCATACGAATAACCGCACCATCGACCCATCATACAAATAACCGCCCCATTGAGCCATCATACAAAGAACCGCACTATCGACCCAACATACAAATAACCGCACAATCGACCCAACATACAAATAACCGCAGTATCGACCCAACATACAAAGAACCGCACCATCGATAAATTTGTGGCATCATAGCCGGCTTTTATCGTTATGGACGCATTACCAATGAATAAAAGATAAAATACATAAAAATAATCCGCCATCTCCTCACCCACAATTCAGGCTATTTATTCCCACTCCACAAATAGCTCCAATTACTGGAAACATTTTACATGTAATTATCTTCAGAGTCGCTAATTTGCTAACTAGTTTTATGTCACTTTCTCAAATTGCGAGAACTTCCCAAGACTCCGAGAGAAAAACAAGGCCTTGAAGACAATTCTGTTCTGTCTTAGTATGAGAGCCTTACAAGACGCTAGGAATGGGAGTCTGAGCTTCAATAGGCGGCTGAGACGGCGATGTCTGACCGCGGCCGGCATTGATGAAGCAGAATATAAATGAACCTTGACCGGGATGGAGATAAATTAAAACTTTTTGAGACACACAAAAGAAGAAAAACCTGTTAAAAGGGAACCAAAGAACTGAATCTATTACACAAAGGAAGTTTACGGCGCAGAGGCTCATAAATGGGTCTGATCAGATTGCAGCTCTCAGTTCTGGTATCCCCATGACAACTCTTCTAGTCGTGTTCTGGGTGTAAACCCGGTAGTCACAGGCACGTTTATTATGTCCATCTCTAAGTCACACCACGCTAGCCATCTTAAATGGTCCAAAACTAAAGCATCAGAGCACAAAGCAAGAAGTGTTGTCATGTGGACCCTGGAGCAGAAGATATGAAAGTCTATGGGAGAATGTTCTAGACATGCTCAGTACAGGGAGGGGGTGAGAGGAGCTGTGACCCCCTGCCCCCGACAGTCCTAGATTACAGGTGCTTTCCTGGTCGATGGGAGGTATGACCCAACCTCAATTTCACATCCGGAGAAACAGGGCGAGTATTTGGGGCACCAGGAGGGGACATACAGTCATATGAAAAAGTTTGGGCACCCCTATTAATCTTAATCATTTTTAGTTCTAAATATTTGGGTGTTTGCAACAGCCATTTCAATTTGATATATCTAATAACTGATGGACACAGTAATATTTCAGGATTGAAATGAGGTTTATTGTACTAACAGAAAATGTGCAATATGCATTAAACCAAAATTTGACCGGTGCAAAAGTATGGGCACCTCAACAGAAAAGTGACATTAATATTTAGTAGATCCTCCTTTTGCAAAAATAACAGCCTCTAGTCGCTTCCTGTAGCTTTTAATCAGTTCCTGGATCCTGGATGAAGGTATTTTTGACCATTCCTCTTTACAAAACAATTCCAGTTCAGTTAAGTTTGATGGTCGCCGAGCATGGACAGCCCGCTTCAAATTATCCCACAGATGTTCAATGATATTCAGGTCTGGGGACTGGGATGGCCATTCCAGAACATTGTAATTGTTCCTCTGCATGAATGCCTGAGTAGATTTGGAGCTGTGTTTTGGATCATTGTCTTGCTGAAATATCCATCCCCGGCGTAACTTCAAATTTGTCACTGATTCTTGTACATTATTCTCAAGAATCTGCTGATACTGAGTTGAATCCATGCGACCCTCAACTTTAACAAGATTCCCGGTGCCGGCATTGGCCACACAGCCCCAAAGCATGATGGAACCTCCACCAAATTTTACAGTGGGTAGCAAGTGTTTTTCTTGGAATGCTGTGTTTTTTGGACGCCATGCATAACGCCTTTTTGTATGACCAAACAACTCAATCTTTGTTTCATCAGTCCACAGGACCTTCTTCCAAAATGAAGCTGGCTTGTCCAAATGTGCTTTTGCATACCTCAGGCGACTCTGTTTGTGGCGTGCTTTCAGAAACGGCTTCTTTCGCATCACTCTCCCATACAGCTTCTCCTTGTGCAAAGTGTGCTGTATTGTTGACCGATGCACAGTGACACCATCTGCAGCAAGATGATGCTGCAGCTCTTTGGAGGTGGTCTGTGGATTGTCCTTGACTGTTCTCACCATTCTTCTTCTCTGCCTTTCTGATATTTTTCTTGGCCTGCCACTTCTGGGCTTAACAAGAACTGTCCCTGTGGTCTTCCATTTCCTTACTATGTTCCTCACAGTGGAAACTGACAGGTTAAATCTCTGAGACAACTTTTTGTATCCTTCCCCTGAACAACTATGTTGAACAATCTTTGTTTTCAGATCATTTGAGAGTTGTTTTGAGGAGCCCATGATGCCACTCTTCAGAGGAGATTCAAATAGGAGAACAACTTGCAATTGGCCACCTTAAATACCTTTTCTCATGATTGGATACACCTGGCTATGAAGTTCAAAGCTCAGTGAGGTTACAAAACCAATTTTGTGCTTCAGTAAGTCAGTAAAAAGTAGTTAGGAGTATTCAAATCAATAAAATGATAAGGGTACCCAAATTTTTGCACCGGTCAAATTTTGGTTGAATGCATATTGCACATTTTCTGTTAGTACAATAAACCTCATTTCAATCCTGAAATATTACTGTGTCCATCAGTTATTAGATATATCAAATTGAAATGGCTGTTGCAAACACCCAAATATTTAGAACTAAAAATGATTAAGATTAATAGGGGTGCCCAAACTTTTTCATATGACTGTATCTACACACACAGACATACACTGCGGGGGCAACAGGAGGACATTATAATGTGAGGCCACAATGAGAGGGGCATTATACCACAGGGATTTCAAGGGGGCATTATACTAGGTTAGGTGCTTTATACGGTGGAAGGGCATCCCTCTTTTAGTCCTTTGAAAGTAGGGAGGTATGAGATAAGCTGTGACATAATCTATTATCAGTAGTATAAGTAATGATGGATCAGTGGTGTTATCTATAGAGGTGTTATCTTCTACTATAATTCTGTCATGTAAATGAGGTGACTGCTGCAAAGAAAACCCCTACAGAATTGGCAAGTATCAGTCTATTATTAGGCTTAGCGGCCAAAGGGAAAATTGCAGGATATAGCTCTTTTTTAAATAATGGGGAAAACTTAAAAAAAATTCTAATAAAATGGGTTTAACATAAAAACTTTTAAAAAATAAGTAATTTTCTGTTGACACATTCGCCGACAATGATCGCCTGGATATACAGTATAACTGTGCGTTCATTGGGGGCCACACATGACTGACAGTACAAGAGAATATACCCTAATGTTACTAAGGATGCAAGTACCTAAACATGTCAAGGGATCCTCTACGTACACAGAAGAATGAGCAGGTTCCTTCATGTGCTTATCATTCAATAATGCACTAAGGTGAGGCTTGAGAAAGATTTGTCTCAGCCAAAGGTCACAATCCTGGCCTGCCTGTACGCAACGCACACTGGATGAATCGATACCTGCTGCACCAACCATGAACGCTGTTAATCAAGGTATTGACTGCAGAAGTCAAAGGAACGAGGCCATTAAGGATATTAGTAGTGGTTCATTATGAGGATTGCAGACTATCACTGTTTTTCATATTGCTATCTTTCAGAGTGTCAGCATTAACTGCTGTACTCACATTCTATTCATGAAAAAAAGTTAAATAGAAAATAAAATCACATACACACAAGTGATTACTTTAGAGCAATTCCAATGCCAATGCCACAGTCAACAATAATACGCAGCATTGAGAGAGTTTGCTAGACATGCTCTTTGCAGGGAGGGGGGAGGAGATAAACTGGGACATCAACTATTGTCAATAGTAATGTAATGATGGCTCAGTGGTGTTAACATTACAATAGAAGATAACACCTCTATAGCTGTCTGTTATGTAAATAAGGTGAATGCTGGAAAAAAACAAACAAAAAAACCCAACACCTTATAGAATTGGCAAGTGGCAGTCTATTATTAGGCTTAACAGTCATAGTGAAAATTACAGCACTGCCGGTAATTAGATATAAACACAGACCTAAGGATTATTGTGGTAATATCATGTCATCCCCTTTCCAGTGGATATGTTATAACTCTCAATTGTGAGAGTTGTGACTGCTGGAATCGCTGATCATAAGAAAAGAGGTTTGGGGTCTCCCGTTTTCAGTGAAGTGGTGGTCACACAAAGGGGTATTCTGGTAAATATAAGTTTTATCCTATATAAAAGTTATTTACACTAGATATATGTTATCAAGAAGGAGGAAAAAGCTGGATGAGAATATGCCTGTAGGATCTGACTACACAGGTTTTGAATTTAGTCTGTAACCATGGAAACACATGGACTTGCATAGGAGCTGCATACACAAAATGGTAGTTTAATATTTTTTTTTTACTATTTATTTAAGACATTTTCAAAGTTGATTAATTTTAGATGCGTTCATACAATAAAAACTTTGCAGACAATGGCGGTGCCCTTTAATACCTATTTAGTAAGGTGGTTGTCAACAGTAATATTGCTGCAGAGGGGAAAGCTCTTCCCATGTAGCATCGACATCTTCCTTAATATATATATATATATATATATATATATATAGGCATTTACTGTACGTGTGAATATGGCACGTGTGACTGACACACACAAGAGGCAATGAACCTCTAACAAAACAGAAAAGTAGCGCTCACAGCGTGCAACAAATAAAGTGCTGGCGTGTGTTTTTCTGCAGGATTAGCCGCTGTTTTGATTCTGCAGGAAGCTCCGTCATGTCCTATTGTTCCTGTCTACGACAGGACTATTATCTTACTTAGTTTGCAAATCTACGGTTCGAGAAACTGCAGCAGCTCGTGTGTTCTGAAACGCTTTGTCAGTCCAACGACATAAAACAAACAGGTCGAGGCATCCTGCACATTTCCAATACAAACCTGTTCTATACAAACATGAATAGAGACGTAGCAGCAAATAGCGCAATCCCCCGCGGCACAGCACAAAGCCCCACAAAACTAAATCACTGCACATACATCTGGTTATCAAAACAACTCTCCGTATGCAAATACCGCGCAGAGCGGGCCATACAACGACAGGAATGTGGGACAATAGTCTGACAGTGTACACACTGCGCAGAATGTAACAAGACAAAAATCACACAAAGCCAGAGCCAGCAGAGCGTGCCCAGATAACTTTTCTGGAAACCGTACATGGTCATTATACCGTGCGACAGGCAAACGTTTGGTTTCATGGTTTCACCAATGGGCACATCTGCTGCACGTCTAGATATTTGGTCCAGATCTCGACCGTATTTATAATAGCAAAAACTCTATTACTTCTGTATATGCTGGGACATATACATTAGATCAGGGGTCTCAAACTCGCGGCCTGCGGGCCAACTGCGGCCCTCACCTCAATATCAAAGTTTAACGTTAGTGCGGCCTGAGTTTGATACGAATGGCACCAGGGGCTCACCGTCTGGGGGCGGCATTTTTTACTATCTAATGTAAACCAGCCCAGGACAGGCCGCTTTAAAAAAAACAACGCTGAGCGGGGCCTGTCCTGGGCTGGCTTACGAGACGTCCGCATCACAGCGCAGGCAGCGATATAAGAACCCAGAGTATAATAATAGTTCTTGGGTGGGCAACTATGGGGCACAATACCGTGTGCAGGGGCCACTATGGAGCCTAATACCAGTGTAGGGGCCACTATGGAGCATAATACCGTGTGCAGGGGCCACAATGGAGCATAATACAAGTGCAGGGGCCACTAGGGAGCATAATACAAGTGCAGGGGCCACTATGGAGCCTAATACCAGTGTAGGGGCCACTATGGAACATAATACCGTGTGCAAGGGCCACTAGGGAGCATAATACAAGTGCAGGGGCCACTATGGAGCATAATACAAGTGCAGGGGCCACTATGGAGCATAATACAAGTGCAGGGGCCACTATGGAGCATAATACCGTGTGCAGGGGCCAATATGGAGCATATTACCGGTGTGGAAAACCTGATGCGGCCCAACCTCACCCAGACTCTACCTCCAGCGGCCCCCGGGTAAATTGAGTTTGAGACCCCTGCATTAGATGGATGCCTACCACATATGAAGTACAGTTGTCTACTCCTCTATGCAAAGGGGGTTTATTTAGCGGTATACTGACCTATACCAGACAGATGGAAGGCAGGAGGGCACCCATTTGGCCTCAGTCAGGGTAACGTATCCCTATGTACATGTTTGGCATATACAGTACATATGGAGCTGGTGTACATGCTAAACATACTAAGCAATCTTTATGTGAATGTGGCCGAATTTATTCACACTTAGCCTGCTATGCAAGTTCCCAGTGAATATACCAAACCTATCCATAGCGACCCTCTCTGTACATCAGCAGTAGTATCAACAGCAGTGCCAACCCCACTACTGGAGTAGTTGCAGCAGAAGTGGCCGCCCCATTAACCCAGTAGTCGTAGTCATAGAATCCACACTAGTGCTCTCCCTGTTACCTCAGCAGTAGCCTCCGCATTAGCCAAGAAGTAGCAGTGGCTGCCTCTTTACTTCAGCAGCAGTGGTCTCCTTATTACATCAGTAGTAGCAGCAGCAGCAGCCACTCCATTGCCTCAGTAGTAGCAGCAGCGGCCACCTCATTACCTCAGTAATAGCAGTAGTGGCCTCCTTATTACCTTAGTAGTGGCCTCCTCATTACCTCAACAGCAGCAGCGGCCACCTCATTACCTAGTAGTAGCAGCAGTGGCCGCCTCATTACCTCAGTAGTAGCAGCAGCAGCAGCCACTCCATTGCCTCAGTAGTAGCAGCAACAGCCACCTCATTACCTCAGTAATAGCAGTAGTGGCCTCCTTATTACCTCAGTAGTACCAGCAGTGGCCTCCTCATTACCTCAGTAGTACCAGCAGTGGCCTCCTCATTACCTCAGCAGCAGCGGCCACCTCATTACCTCAGTAGTAGCAGTAGTGGCCTCCTTATTACCTCAGTAGTACCAGCAGTGGCCTCCTCATTACCTCAGCAGCGGCCTCCTCATTACCTCAGCAGCAGCAGCAGCCACCTCATTACCTAGTAGTAGCAGCAGCGGCCGCCTCATTACCTTAGTAGTAGCAGCAGTGGCCTCCTCATTACCTCAGTAACAGCAGCAGCCACCTCATTACCTCAGTAGTAATAGCAGCAGCCACTTCATTACCTCAGTAGTACTAGCAGTGGCCGCCTCATTACCTGAGTAGTAGCAGCAGCTGCCTCATTACCTCAGTAGTACCAGCAGTAGCCTCCTCATTACCTCAGTAGTACCAGCAGTGGCCTCCTCATTACCTCAGTAACAGCAGCAGCCACCTCATTACCTCAGTGGTAGTAGCAGCAGCCACTTCATTACCTAGTAGTAGCAGCAGTGGCCGCCTCATTACCTCAGTAGTAGCAGCAGTGGCCGCCTCATTACCTCAGTAGTAGCAGCAGTGGCCGCCTCATTACCTCAGTAGTAGCAGCAGCAGCCGCCTCAGGGTTGTGCTCGTCGTCTTCTAAGGAAGAATAACTTTAAAAGTGACCTTTTACTAGAAACCACCTTGGACCAAATGTACCGTACTAGGAGTCTATGAAACAAGTTGTACCAAAGCAAAAAACAAAAACAAAAACAAAAAAAAAAAACAAAAAAACGCAGGCGTCTCAGAACATCTTCTTGGCTCACGAGACGTTCCCAACTGATTTCCAATCTCATTCACACACATTTCTATCAAAGGGAACGTAACGTTCCACCAAAGCCATAAACCAGGCAGGACGATTAATGTGGCTCTACAATGATTTCCTTCAGCCTTTCCGCTTATTTTCCTTATTATTTATGTAAATTGTCCCCGCTCGGAGCAGTTTCTCAGCAGTCACTTATTAACAAAACGCAACGTGATTTGACACAAAGGCTAACATCCCATTACCGCGCTCCGTTAAGGCGACGCCGCAGTCGGCACACCGAGGACTCTTCATATCAAGTTGTATCGTTTCATTCCCCCAACCTTTAACGCCGCATTAAGAAGAAGCTCGGTCTGTTCCTTGGCTTTGTTGTTTTACGACTCGTACAAGACGCCGTTTGGGAAATAAGTTAATTAAAAAATATATATATTGTTCCCAGTCAGGCTTCTCTAATGTGATAGTTTATGGAAAGTTTAGCAGATGTTGCATAATTTATCACGCACCACAAAACGATGGGATTTTTACAAATATTGATATTTCCGTCAGTAAGGAATTTAACCCCTTTTTAATTAAAGAGCAAGAAGTCCTTGACTTGTCCTAATCTGTCAAGACGTTAAAAACTTTCTACTCAGGCTCAAAGCACAGTGCCCGACCCATCTACAACAAATACCAACAGTGCCTGACCCATCTACAATGAAAACCAGCAGTGCACGACCCATCTACAACGGATACCAACAGTGCCCGACCCATCTACAATGAAAACCAGCAGTGCATGACCCATCTACAACGGATACCAACAGTGCCTGACCCATCTACAATGGATACAAACAATGGATACCAATGATGGCTGACCCATCTACAACGGATACCAATGATGGCTGACCCATCTACAATGGATACCAGCAGTGCCCATCCCATCTACAACGTATACCCACAGTGCCTGACCCATCTACAATGGATACCAAGAATGGCTGACCCATCTACAACGGATACCATCAGTGCCCGACCCATCTACAATGGATACCCGCGGTGCCCGAGCCATCAACAATGGATACCC
Organism: Leptodactylus fallax; assembly: GCA_947044405.1. Taxonomy (NCBI): domain Eukaryota; kingdom Metazoa; phylum Chordata; class Amphibia; order Anura; family Leptodactylidae; genus Leptodactylus; species Leptodactylus fallax. The sequence continues at coordinate 7,225,204 of CAMRHE010000028.1, read as the reverse complement.
GTGGTGCCCGACCCATCTACAATGCATACCCGCGGTGCCCGACCCATCTACAATGGATACCCGCGGTGCCCGACCCATCAACAATGGATACCCGTGGTGCCCGACCCATCAACAATGGATACCCGCGAAGGGGCGTGGCTAGCGCTGAACATGGAGGGTCACATGTGAGCGGAGCTCCGGTTAGAGCCGCTCATCTATCCTGAGTTACATCCTGACTTACCGGTGCCCGGGGTAGCCGTCCGCAGGAACGCACATTTGGGGCCCTCCTCTTGTTCCCGGGACTCCCGTTCTGCCGGTATCCTCCTCCGCTGGGTGGTAGTCGGTGGCCGCTACACGTGGCCGGCGGCTGGACACTTTCACCTGCACCGCCGGAGCCGCTCTGTCCTGTGCCGCGGGGGCTTGGAGCTGCCGTTGTGGGGCTGCGCTGGTGGACCGGCCTGGAGCTGTGCGGGCACTGCTGAGGCCGCTGAGCCTGCTGTCGCCCGGGTGGCGGTTTCCCCTCTCTCCACGTGGTGGGCGGCCATCTTCATCCTGATCGGGTCGGCCATCTGCTGATGGGGGGAGCGCTGAGTCTGGAGTTCCTGTTTGTCACCCCGCTGACTGCTCTTCTGGGAGGCTTTTCTTATAATCCAGTGAAGGCTGCGGTATGTACCACTGGACTGTTGAGTTACCATATGTCCTCCTATAGTTCCTCCTGGCAGCCTATGTACTTCATCACTCCGCTACTGGCCTTCTTGGAGGCTTTACTTATAATCCAATGACTGATGCTACCGGCACTATTGGATCGTTGAGTTACCATCCGTCCCTTCTTAGTTCCTCCTGGCAAATTGTCTATTTCACTGCTCCGCTGACGGCTCTCTCGTGGTGATATCGCTCATAATCCAGAGTCTGTTGCCATCAATATTATTGGACTGTTGAGTTACCGTCTGTCCTCGGCTGGCTGATTGGCCCTGGTGGCCCGACATAGAGGCTCCTACTGTGCAACTGCTATTAGCCAGAGACCTCGTTTATAATCCTCTGGGACCGGCCCGGTCTTGCTACCATCACACCTCCTCCTCTGCCAACATATCCACCCGTACGGAGCGCAGGAAGAGCGGCCGCCGTCTCTCTAAAATGAGTCGCCCGCAATCAACCTCTGTCTCTGATCGCCTGAGGGGGTTCTCCAGGGCAGCATCCTCTTCTACATCATCATCGCTTGAGGCAGCCTCTCCTGCCCTTCCAGAGGAGGACCCCGAGCCCACTTTAAAGCAAGTTACTGGGCAGCTACTGGAGGCGATCCATGCCGGCACTTCCTCGCTGACCGGGAAAATTGAGGAGGTCAAAATCGACCTGGGCCTGCTCCACCGGGACTTTCAGACCTTGCGAGGCAGGGTGTGTGAGGTGGAGGATCGGGTCTCTCAGGTAGAAGACACTGTTAACCCACTTCCTGCCAAGTTTCAGGAGCTGGAGAGAGCTGCAAGTTTGTGGACACAGCGTGCGGATGACCTGGAGAATAGATTGCGACGAAACAATCTCCGTATCCTGGGCCTGCCGGAGCGGGCGGAGGGTGAAGATCCTCGGGCCTTTGTGGAGGGGTGGCTGAAAAATGTCTTACCGGAGGCTCACTTCTCGCCAATCTTTGCAGTGGAACGGGCCCATCGGGTTCCGGCTAAGCCGCCGCCCCAGGGCGCACCTCCTCGACCCTTGTTGGCCCGTCTCATAAACAGCACGGATCGAGATACGGCGCTGCGGGCTGCACGCCAGGCCGGCGAGCTTAAGTACAATGGAGCTGCAGTAGCCATGTTTCCAGATTTCTCGGCGGCGCTCCAGAAGACCCGGGCATCCTTTGTGGCCGTTAAGAGGCGACTGAGAGAAAAGGCTATACAATACTCCATGATTTACCCAGCGCGTCTTCGGGTCGTCCATGACGGCAGGTCCCTATTCTTTACTTCGCCAAAGGATGTGGAGGACTGGCTATCTCTTCTACCTCGATCTCCGAGACAATGAGCCTGACGGCGTGTGGTGAGAGGTCCGATCGGACCATACATAGGGACTTATGTATTACGGGATGTCCTTGTTTATTGTATAAGTAGTTTTATGAAAAGTGCGGTTCTGTTATTATAGTATCCTGTAGCCTTATAGTTACCTGGGCTGGCGACCCCCGGGGCGCCGGTGTATGCTACTTACTCATGTGAACCTGGCTCTGTTGAATAGTATATCCCCTAGCCTATTGATCATTTATACCTTTAAGACAGTGCCCCGTATACCAACCACTTTGGGTGCACTTCTTCCCCCGTAAATTGTAGCCACGGTTAATTTAACGCATATTGTTTGTTTATGCCAGCAAGATGTTTCACACCCTTTAGGGGTGTAATGGTTCATTTCGTTTGTATATTGTTCTTAGGTTGCTGCACACCACTCTGTGTCTCACTCAGCCACGCACTACACACTCATAGCCGGGTCACTTTTGGGGTCCTGAACTGCCATGATTACATTACATTCTTAGACGACCATGGCGTCCTTTAGTGTACTATCTTGGAATGTGAGGGGCCTGGGCAGCCCACGAAAGAGGTCGTTGGTTTTTTTCTCAGATTAGGAGGGCTGACCCACACCTCATATGCCTTCAGGAAACTCATTTGGTTCCAGACAATTCCAGACGACTTCAGAAGCCATGGGCTCAGTGGGCGGCTCACTCTACACATACTTCCTATTCCAGGGGGGTGTCCATTTTGGTGCATCGTAGACTCAGGTGGGAGCCAGGCCTCATTGTAAAGGACCCCGAGGGACGATACGTTTTTGTCCAAGCCTGGGTTGACTCTGTCCTGTATGTTATCCTGGGTGTGTATTTGCCACCGGCGTCTGATCTCGCTGTGCTCCAGCAGGCTGCACAGTTTGCGACCCGATTCCCTGGGGCTATTGCATTATGTCTGGGTGACTTTAACAAAGTTATGGATATTGCCTTGGATCGGTTCTCTGCGGAACCGGGTTCCCCCTCTCTGCCTCGCCCTACTACAATGGCCGGAGTGATCCGTGAATTGGGGTGGTTGGATTTGTGGCGGGTCCGGTTTCCGGAGGCCCGCACCTTTTCCTGTCACTCTGCCAACAGACATACTCTGTCCAGGATTGACCATGCTTTTGGAAATACTAAAGCATATTCTTTGTTGCAGACCATATCCTATTTACCCAGGGCAGTGTCTGATCATTCCCCGTTGTTGGTCCAATTAAACAGTAGTACGGCTGCTAAGCCATGACAGGGTTGGCGAATCCACCCATTTTGGTTGAAACTATTTGTACCACATGATCGAATACCTGATCAACTTCAGACGTTTTTGACCATTAATTCCCCAAACACTTCTCCGCTCCTCTTATGGGAGACTATGAAGGCATATCTTAGGGGTTGTATTAAGTCCTCCATTTCCTTTGTAAAGAGGGAATCCCCGCTGTTGGAGACCACCTTAGCGACCCAGTGTGCCTCGCTCGAAGCCGCCTACGTGGCTAATCCAACTGATGAGGCTAGATCCCAATGGTTGCAGACGGGTAGACAATATCTGCATATACTGCATGACAAGGCACGTAGGTCTATGTTTTTTAGCAAACAGAAGTTTTACGAACTCGGTAACCAGTCAAGCAGCTTTCTAGCTCAACTGATACATCAAAACACAGCCCCTGCAATACTACGAGTGCATTCAGAGACGGGGGAGGTACTGTCCAATAGCTTGGCCATTAGTGACAGATTTTATAGGTATTACAGTGAGTTGTACCTCTCCAAGCTTAGAGTCACTGATGGAGAGCTTGCTACCTATTTGGGTTTGATCCCCCTTCCTACATTGTCAGAAGACCAACGTGAATCTTTAGATTCCCCTTTTACGCTAGAGGAGCTATCGGGAGCCCTGGCAGATATGGCAAAGGGCAAATCACCGGGTCCGGACGGTATCCTGGTGGAGGTTTACGCCCAGTATGGGGGCCTGCTTCTCCCGGTGTTGCTTGATTACAATGCTGCCTTTGTGGGCCGCAGTCTCCCGGAGTCCTTTTATGACGCCACCATTATCCTGTTACTTAAGCCTGACAAGGATCCGCTGGACTGTGGCTCATATAGGCCTATATCACTGCTTAATATAGATTATAAACTCCTTACTAAAATGTTGGCGAAAAGGCTAAATTCTGTTGTTCTCGACCTTGTCCATCCGGATCAGACAGGTTTTATGCCTGGAAAATCCACATCGGATAATCTTAGAAGGGCTCAGGTGATAACTCAGATTGGGGCATCATCCTCACATGACTGGGCGGTGGCTTCTTTAGATGCAACAAAGGCGTTCGACTCTGTCGAATGGCCTTTCCTATTGCAGGTGTTGCGGGGATACGGATTTGGAGAGGGGTTTATTACCTGGATTTCCCTTCTATACTGTTCCCCTAGAGCGGCGCTGTCAATTAATGGCACGTTGTCTTCCTACTTTCCTTTGGGTAGGGGTACAAGACAAGGATGTCCATTGTCACCGCTATTGTTTGCTTTGGCGGTGGAACCCTTGGCGATACTGCTTCGGAATGACCCCATATATAAAGGCATATTGATAGGCACCTGGGAGGAGAGAACAGCACTCTATGCCGATGACTTACTCCTGTTTATGAGCGACCCCTCCCGGTCCCTGCCCAGAGCCATGGCTATAATTGACGAATTTGGTAATTATTCTGGCCTGCGAACCAATTGGACTAAGTCCTCATACATGCATATTGGCCGCGCATCAAGTGTAGCTGAGGGAAATGTGGTATGTGGATTGACTACAGTCTCAACTTGCAAATATCTGGGCATCTTTATATCTAGGGACCATAGGTGTTTTTTGGAACAGAACATTTTTCCACTCATCTCGCACTTTAGGGTTAAGTTTAATCTTTGGGCTACACTGCCTTTGTCGGTGGCTGGTAGAATCAACCTTGTTAAAATGATAGTACTACCCAAATGTCTATATGCTATAAGCCATTCTGCTGTGTCCGTGCCCCTTAGATTTTTTAAACAAATGGACTCCCTCATTATCTCCTTTATATGGGGAAACTCTAGATCTAAGCTTAGGTTGTCATCTCTACAACGACCGAAGCAGCTCGGGGGCACATCACTCCCTGATCTGTTTCTTTACTACCTAGCAGGACAGCTCCGTTTTATTAGGAAGTGGCTCTCATCTGATTCCCTACCGGGGTCCGAGGCACATCTGGCTCACCACCTGGGTTTGCGTAATTTGTGGCCGGTGTTGGAACACCCGGCCATGTTCAGGGGGGAGATTGTTGCCCATCCATACCCTGGCTGGACAGGTCTGGCGTCAGGCGAAAAAGGTGTCCGCCTATTCTGATATACCTGCGGAGACCCCGCTTTGGCACAACCCTGGTCTGCCGACGTTATTTGCCCTGCCTGGCGCCCGGGCCTGGTCGCAGTATGGCGTGTCCTCTCTCAGTGACCTGTATATACAAGGTGTTTTTAAAACATTTGACTCGCTGAGCTCCTCCTATGGCATCCCTAGAACGCAGTTCTTTAGATATCTACAGATTAGACATGCACTCTCTTCTCAGTTCCCGGATCGATTGGACAATATATCTGAGTATCCGCTTATCGGCATACTTCGCTCACAGGGCCCTGGGGGTTTGATATCTACTTTATATGCACATCTGATACAGGCCAAGATATCCACATTGGACTCCCCGACCCTGACGCGGTGGTGCATCAATATCCCAAATCTCACAAATGAGATGTTTCAAGACATCCTTGAATCTCCTCAACATGTGTCACCTTCAGCTAACAACAAACTGATTCAAACATATATTCTACACCAATGTTACTTGACACCTTCCCGTCTCTACAAAATGGGACGTCTGCCCAACCCAGGATGCCTTAGGTGCCCTTGTCTACAGTCAGACTTTTGGCATATGATTTGGGAATGTCCGATCATACAATGTTTTTGGAAAGGGGTCGTGGATCTCCTGGCGGAAGTTCTGGCTAAACCTATACCATTAACCCCAGAGATATGCCTTTTCGGTGTATTAGATGAAGAATTATGGCAACACCATGTTAGAATCCTTTTGAGGGAGTCTTTATTTTATGCTAGGAAAGCTATCGCACTGCGATGGATGGCTCCGAAACCCCCATCAGTATCTCAGTGGAAGAAACTTGTTAATACTGTTCTTCCTTATAACCAGATTGTGTATAAAGGGAGAGGGTGCCCTCAGAAATTCCATAAGGTGTGGGGAGCATGGTGCAATTCTCCGGTAACCCAATATACGGCTCCCTCATTGCGTTCTGCCATTCATTTACTCATGCCGTGAGGGGTGCGAGACACCGGGAGTATCCACGACCTCTCATTTTGGAGAGTATCCTTGTTGTTACCTTTGACTTATTGACTGCATGTTTTGTACATGATAACTGATGTATACTGTATTGTGCATGTCCTGATTATATCCTCTCTGTACCGAGTCTGAGTTGTGGGGTCCGGTGGGACGAGGGCCTGGCGAGGTGGGATGTGGTGTGTTGAGTGAATTTACATTTAAATTCTCGTTTTCTGGTGCGCAACATGTTATGTATATGTTTTGATTCCTTTTCTTGTGTCTGATACGCAATTTTCAATAAAACGAGTTTAAAAAAACAATGGATATCTGCGGTGCCCGACCCATCAACAATGGATACCCGCGGTGCCCGACCCATCAACAATGGATACCCGCGGTGCCCGACCCATCAACAATTTTGTTATTTTATGTCAGTTCAAAACCTGCCTTAAAGGGGTTTTATGGCCCCAAATACACATTATAGGTTATCAGTATCTATGGGGATCTGACAGCTGGACCCTGTAAAGATCAGCCCTTGCAGCAGCCTCTGGGTGCCAGACGCCGCAGTTCCTTGGCACCACCACTATATAGAGGATGGGGCTGCTGTACCGCTCTTATAACATGAATAGAAGAGCCTGCGTACACTGCCTGTCCACTAGCAGCTTCATACTCCCGAGGATCACACACTGATGACCTATCCTGTGGATAGTATGAAAAGTCGTTTTGGGGCTAAAGTCATATGTGTCGGGTCTGCTGTAGACATCCCTCAGCAAAAAACAGCTGAAAATGACTGAATTCTGCTGCAGGATTCGACACGGATTCCTGGGGCAACTGCCTCTGACTTACAACCTTTGCAAAGACTGAAAACCGCAGAGAAAACGCGCAGCAAGAACCCGCAAGGCACTTTGCAGGTTTTATTCTGCAGTGTGTGGATCGGATTTGTTTAAATCCCATCCACCATGCTGTTACTTCATGCTGTGAGTACGCAACATGTGTCCTGACCTAAAACTGACGACGTATTTTTACCAGAGGCTTCAACGCAAATGTGTACAGAGCCCTATTCATCTGATCCTTCACAGCAGCGAAACCTCCTAACTAGGCTTTCCCGGACATCCAGTACACACATGGAGATGCCATAGGGTAGTGCTCATGGCGTAATACCTCTGATCATAGCATACACAAGAGGTCAATGGACGCCATATTATACCTTTGTACCACACAGGTGGAAGTTTTGGGATCTTTGCAAGTTGTTGGCAACATTCAGCTCAGAGACACTTTAAGAACATAGGATGATGAAAGACCTCATCTTGGAAATAGTCTTCAGAAAACCGTCGTGTACACAAAGGCTGAGACACCATAAAAGTGATGAATAACCGTGTATGGAATATATTACTATATAAGAACATTAGACAATCTAAAATAATTTATATAGATATAGAATGGACATCAGAGATTGGTATTGGACGCTGGTGCAGGCAGTTCATCACTCCTGGACAGGACCCCGCAGCAGGCGCAGCGCCTTACGATGGGCGTACCGCAGGCTTCCTGTTTATAAATGCACAGGAGGGGTCATCGGGATACGAGAGGAAGTCTCTGATCCTCAGCCCTATACAATATGCGGAGATAAACCGCACTGCGATCAGTCATGGATACAACTGAACACATCTGCAGAGAATGTCTATGTGTATGTATGTAGAGGATGATCATGTAATAGACATCATAACCTCACGAAGGACTCTCTCAACCATAAATCATCCCGATGCCAGATCAGCAAGAAAAGTGTCCAGAGGGCGATTCACTGCCTGCAACTACTGGACATATAGAGCCAGGGCCCAAGACGTCCGCAGGGCCCGGAGGTGACATTACTTGAGCATAATGTGGCGTGCAGTTTTCACAGAAATGAGCCTAGTGCTAGATGCAGCTAATGTCTGCTGGGTATGGATGCAGCAAACATTAACTTGATATTTAATGTGTTACATACACGAGGACATTCATACGCATACAATGAGAATTTCTTTGTATATAGATCGTATATATTATATACACACACAGAATGTGCATCACTGACAGAACCTAGGCCTGACATAGTTAAAACTTAGGCCCCTTTAAAAGAGAGATTCTTGTTTCACCATATAAATGTTAGGGCCAATTCAGATGGGGTAAGGTCCGTGTGAATCCTGGATGGTCTGCGGATCAGAATAACAAAACTGACCATTATAGTCATCTACACTACAAGTTCCAGCAGGTCGACTGTCCTGTATTCGCAGCATTATATCAGTACCGGACAGTAGGGTTATGATCACGACAGTCCAGATCACTATTATGTAGTAAGCTCAGCCAAGTCACTGGTGGTCCAGGACATGTGGCCCCCACACAGACCAGACACCGCAAATAAATTGGACCTTAATATTTGTATAATAGGCTGCATATAATAGGCTATTAACATTAGTTTGGGGATCAGGATGTCAGGACCCACTCTGACCAGTTGTTCCTCGAAGAGCAGAGATGTGTATGGGACACCGCAGCGGAGCCCATAAATGCAACCATTATAAAGTACAGTGACTGAGTGGCACAGAACCCGTCAACAGCTGATCTGCAGGGGCCCTAACACTCAGACCCCCACCGATCTACAACCGATCTGAAGAATAGACCAACAATATTAAAAAGATGGATGACCCCTTTAATATACTTTCTGGTTTTGAAGTTCTTTCAGATCTCGCTGTTTAAGGTGACAATGCTGCACGCTCATTCGGGTGACAGCTATTCTTCCCAGCCCCACCAATACACATGCACACCTAGTCAAACATGCATGTGTTTTCCACAGGGAAAAGGGAATAGACAGGCGGCTTATCTACTGTGAAAACAAAGGATCTACATCGGAAACGTGAGATATACAAGGGTTGCCTGGTTACAATCTGTCCTGGTCATGTGATCACATGCCCAGGACCGGCCTCAGTACAGTTATCCCAGCTCTGGGTCTTTAAGGGTGAGCGGAGGAAGAAATCTGCATGAACATATACATCTGTATGTACTGCAATGTACATATAACTACAACAATACTACAGCCTGATGTAGTCGTGCTACGTCTCACTACCACACTATACATAGTAACACGCTGATGTAGTAGTGCTACGTCTCACTATCACACTATACATAGTAACACGCTGATGTAGTAGTGCTACGTCTCACTATCACACTATACATAGTAACACGCTGATGTAGTAGTGCTACGTCTCACTATCACACTATACATAGTAACACGCTGATGTAGTAGTGCTACGTCTCACTATCACACTATACATAGTAACACACTGATGTAGTAGTGCTACTTCTCACTATCACACTATACATAGTAACACACTGATGTAGTAGTGCTACTTCTCACTATCACACTATACATAGTAACACACTGATGTAGTAGTGCTACTTCTCACTATCACACTATACATAGTAACACACTGATGTATTAGTGCTACGTCTCACTAGCACACTATACATAGTAACACGCTGATGTATTAGTGCTACGTCTCACTATCACACTATACATAGTAACACACTGATGTATTAGTGCTACGTCTCACTATCACACTATACATAGTAACACGCTGATGTATTAGTGCTACGTCTCACTATCACACTATACATAGTAACACACTGATGTAGTAGTGCTACGTCTCACTATCACACTATACATAGTAACACACTGATGTAGTAGTGCTACGTCTCACTACCACACTATACATAGTAACACGCTGATGTAGTAGTGCTACGTCTCACTACCACACTATACATAGTAACACACTGATGTATTGGTGCTACTTCTCACTATCACACTATACATAGTAACACGCTGATGTATTGGTGCTACTTCTCACTACCACACTATACATAGTAACACACTGATGTAGTAGGGCTACGTCTCACTATCACACTATACATAGTAACACACTGATGTATTGGTGCTACTTCTCACTATCACACTATACATAGTAACACACTGATGTATTAGTGCTACGTCTCACTACCACACTATACATAGTAACACGCTGATGTAGTAGTGCTACTTCTCACTATCACACTATACATAGTAACACGCTGATGTAGTAGTGCTACGTCTCACTATCACACTATACATAGTAACACACTGATGTAGTAGTGCTACTTCTCACTATCACACTATACATAGTAACACGCTCATGTATTAGTGCTACGTCTCACTACCACACTATACATAGTAACACACTGATGTATTGGTGCTACTTCTCACTATCACACTATACATAGTAACACACTGATGTATTGGTGCTACTTCTCACTATCACACTATACATAGTAACACGCTGATGTAGTAGTGCTACGTCTCACTATCACACTATACATAGTAACACACTGATATATTGGTGCTACTTCTCACTACCACACTATACATAGTAACACGCTGATGTAGTAGTGCTACGTCTCACTATCACACTATACATAGTAACACTCTGATGTATTAGTGCTACGTCTCACTATCACACTATACATAGTAACACACTGATGTATTAGTGCTACGTCTCACTATCACACTATACATAGTAACACGCTGATGTAGTAGTGCTACTTCTCACTATCACACAATACATAGTAACACACTGATGTAGTAGTGCTACTTCTCACTATCACACTATACATAGTAACACACTGATGTAGTAGTGCTACTTCTCACTATCACTCTATACATAGTAACACACTGATGTAGTAGTGCTACGTCTCACTATCACACTATACATAGTAACACACTGATGTAGTAGTGCTACTTCTCACTATCACACTATACATAGTAACACACTGATGTAGTAGTGCTACGTCTCACTATCACACTATACATAGTAACACACTGATGTAGTAGTGCTACGTCTCACTATCACACTATACATAGTAACACACTGATGTAGTAGTGCTACTTCTCACTATCACACTATACATAGTAACACGCTGATGTATTAGTGCTACGTCTCACTATCACACTATACATAGTAACACGCTGATGTAGTAGTGCTACGTCTCACTATCACACTATACATAGTAACACACTGATGTAGTAGTGCTACGTCTCACTATCACACTATACATAGTAACACACTGATGTAGTAGTGCTACGTCTCACTATCACACTATACATAGTAACACGCTGATGTATTAGTGCTACGTCTCACTATCACACTATACATAGTAACACGCTGATGTAGTAGTGCTACGTCTCACTATCACACTATACATAGTAACACGCTGATGTATTGGTGCTACGTCTCACTATCACACTATACATAGTAACACACTGATGTAGTAGTGCTGTCTCACTATCACACTATACATAGTAACACACTGATGTAGTAGTGCTACTTCTCACTATCACACTATACATAGTAACACACTGATGTAGTAGTGCTACTTCTCACTATCACACTATACATAGTAACACACTGATGTAGTAGTGCTGTCTCACTATCACACTATACATAGTAACACACTGATGTAGTAGTGCTACTTCTCACTATCACACTATACATAGTAACACACTGATGTAGTAGTGCTACTTCTCACTATCACACTATACATAGTAACACACTGATGTATTGGTGCTACTTCTCTCTATCACACTATACATAGTAACACACTGATGTATTGGTGCTACTTCTCACTACCACACTATACATAGTAACACGCTGATGTAGTAGTGCTACGTCTCACTATCACACTATACATAGTAACACACTGATATATTGGTGCTACTTCTCACTACCACACTATACATAGTAACACGCTGATGTAGTAGTGCTACGTCTCACTATCACACTATACATAGTAAACACTCTGATGTATTAGTGCTACGTCTCACTATCACACTATACATAGTAACACACTGATGTATTAGTGCTACGTCTCACTATCACACTATACATAGTAACACGCTGATGTAGTAGTGCTACGTCTCACTATCACACTATACATAGTAACACACTGATGTAGTAGTGCTACTTCTCACTATCACACTATACATAGTAACACACTGATGTAGTAGTGCTACTTCTCACTATCACACTATACATAGTAACACACTGATGTAGTAGTGCTACGTCTCACTATCACACTATACATAGTAACACACTGATGTAGTAGTGCTACGTCTCACTATCACACTATACATAGTAACACACTGATGTAGTAGTGCTACGTCTCACTATCACACTATACATAGTAACACACTGATGTAGTAGTGCTACGTCTCACTATCACACTATACATAGTAACACACTGATGTAGTAGTGCTACGTCTCACTATCACACTATACATAGTAACACACTGATGTATTAGTGCTACGTCTCACTATCACACTATACATAGTAACACGCTGATGTAGTAGTGCTACGTCTCACTATCACACTATACATAGTAACACGCTGATGTATTAGTGCTACGTCTCACTATCACACTATACATAGTAACACGCTGATGTATTGGTGCTACTTCTCACTATCACACTATACATAGTAACACACTGATGTAGTAGTGCTGTCTCACTATCACACTATACATAGTAACACACTGATGTAGTAGTGCTACTTCTCACTATCACACTATACATAGTAACACACTGATGTAGTAGTGCTACTTCTCACTATCACACTATACATAGTAACACACTGATGTAGTAGTGCTGTCTCACTATCACACTATACATAGTAACACACTGATGTAGTAGTGCTGTCTCACTATCACACTATACATAGTAACACACTGATGTAGTAGTGCTACTTCTCACTATCACACTATACATAGTAACACACTGATGTAGTAGTGCTACTTCTCACTATCACACTATACATAGTAACACACTGATGTATTGGTGCTACTTCTCACTATCACACTATACATAGTAACACACTGATATATTGGTGCTACTTCTCACTACCACACTATACATAGTAACACGCTGATGTAGTAGTGCTACGTCTCACTATCACACTATACATAGTAACACTCTGATGTATTAGTGATATGTCTCACTATCACACTATACATAGTAACACACTGATGTATTAGTGCTACGTCTCACTATCACACTATACATAGTAACACGCTGATGTAGTAGTGCTACTTCTCACTATCACACAATACATAGTAACACACTGATGTAGTAGTGCTACTTCTCACTATCACACTATACATAGTAACACGCTGATGTAGTAGTGCTACTTCTCACTATCACACTATACATAGTAACACACTGATGTAGTAGTGCTACTTCTCACTATCACTCTATACATAGTAACACACTGATGTAGTAGTGCTACGTCTCACTATCACACTATACATAGTAACACACTGATGTAGTAGTGCTACTTCTCACTATCACACTATACATAGTAACACACTGATGTAGTAGTGCTACGTCTCACTATCACACTATACATAGTAACACACTGATGTAGTAGTGCTACGTCTCACTATCACACTATACATAGTAACACACTGATGTAGTAGTGCTACGTCTCACTATCACACTATACATAGTAACACACTGATGTAGTAGTGCTACTTCTCACTATCACACTATACATAGTAACACACTGATGTAGTAGTGCTACGTCTCACTATCACACTATACATAGTAACACACTGATGTAGTAGTGCTACGTCTCACTATCACACTATACATAGTAACACACTGATGTATTAGTGCTACGTCTCACTATCACACTATACATAGTAACACGCTGATGTAGTAGTGCTACGTCTCACTATCACACTATACATAGTAACACGCTGATGTATTAGTGCTACGTCTCACTATCACACTATACATAGTAACACGCTGATGTATTGGTGCTACTTCTCACTATCACACTATACATAGTAACACACTGATGTAGTAGTGCTGTCTCACTATCACACTATACATAGTAACACACTGATGTAGTAGTGCTACTTCTCACTATCACACTATACATAGTAACACACTGATGTAGTAGTGCTACTTCTCACTATCACACTATACATAGTAACACACTGATGTAGTAGTGCTGTCTCACTATCACACTATACATAGTAACACGCTGATGTAGTAGTGCTACTTCTCACTATCACACTATACATAGTAACACACTGATGTATTGGTGCTACTTCTCACTATCACACTATACATAGTAACACACTGATGTAGTAGTGCTACTTCTCACTATCACACTATACATAGTAACACGCTGATGTAGTAGTGCTACGTCTCACTATCACACTATACATAGTAACACACTAATATATTAGTGCTACGTCTCACTATCACACTATACATAGTAACACACTGATGTATTAGTGCTACGTCTCACTATCACACTATACATAGTAACACACTGATGTAGTAGTGCTACGTCTCACTATCACACTATACATAGTAACACGCTGATGTAGTAGTGCTACGTCTCACTATCACACTATACATAGTAACACGCTGATGTAGTAGTGCTACGTCTCACTATCACACTATACATAGTAACACACTGATGTATTGGTGCTACTTCTCACTATCACACTACAACCCAACCGTGAGAACCCGCTGTTTTCATTACATTTACCAGAAATAACTTTTATGGAGCTGTTCTCCGCAGATAACTCACAGACGGGTGACAGAGGAGTCCGAGCGTGGAGATTGTCATTTGTACCACCTCATACGGCGCGCCATATTGATGAATACGACACAGGCTGAAATTTTCATTACATACTTAACAAATAGACAGAAATAAACCAAAACGTGTTAGCAGAGATTGTCCTTGAGGCATAAAGGAAAGCGTTATAGGAGCAACTCGGCTCTGCTACATCTGTAAAGACACAGATTCCTGCTCTTAGGACCAGGTATGGAGCACAGCAGGTCCTCAGCAGCCTGATAGGGACATGACAGTACCAGAAAAGACTGAAATTTGGTTTTTGTAAGGACAGAATTGTAAAAGAACATAAAAAATTAATTTGTTGCTCAACAAACTCCCCTCCCCATTAGAGAAATATTAAGATTTATAGATATTAATATCATTGTTGTGTGAAATCTTACAATGGTCTCCAAAATTGACCACAAAGCTCCGAGAAACTGGAACGTCTGAACTTAGAGCAGTCATCGGTATTACAATGGGCTCCATTGGAGGTCTAATATCTATGGGGCCTGGTGGGGTCCAACAGGATGGATTTCTAGCTGTCTGGTCGTGGATGGTGCCAAGTACGTGGCGGCCAATAATCTCCACCACAACCAATGAGAGAACACGGTGTGGTCAAATGAGCAGGTCATTTGCGGTAGTTATCTTGTGTCTGAGATCGGCTTAAAGGAATTGTCCTAACCAACCCCGTACTCCGAATCAAGGTGCGGGTCAGAGGTTTGGCTGATGAGAGGGAAACGTAACATACATTAAATGTATAGGAATCCATGTGACACATGAGGTTGTGTACAGTCCACCAAAGACAACTTCTCCATACTTGTTAAAGGGGTGTCCCGGACTCTAGGACAGCTTATCAATATCAGATCAGTTGGGACCAGACACCCAACAGACCCATTGATCAGCTGATACAAGTAGTTCTCAGTGCTGAATCTATACAGTGGATGGAAGACAGCCCCGTTCACAGACTATGTGAGATTTGTGGGAGTGCAACACCTGGATCCCACACAGATCAGCTGTGGCAGTCAACTCAGCCTCCCTAGTGGATGGGGAACCCATTCAGTATTGGTCGTATTCTAGTAATAGGAGCGCCACTGCAGCTCCCCGGAAGAATCACTATACATTGGACAGAACTCCCCGTCCACTAGGAGCTTTGGTCATCTGGAGGCTCCTGCAACAGCTGATCTGTGCGGGGTCCAAGTGTTAGACCCCACAGATCACATGCTGGTGACCTATTCTGTGGATAGCTCATTCGTATGAAAACCTCCTTTAAATACAGTTCTCTCTCACCATCGCCACTGTCTTTAAGGTCCATCAGTGTAGGTGCCCAACCCATCAATGAACTACATGTAAGAGCAAGGCTACTGATGCAGTCATTTCTGGTTCACACTGACTTTTATTTCGTAAGGATTTGGAAAGATTTCTGTGCCTAAATCCAAATGGAAAACTCTTGCAAAACTCTTCAACAGAAATCAAAGGGAGGATGAAAAATCCTTATCAAAAACCTCATCCAAAAAGACAGTAAAAATCATGTTTTTCGGAGAAGTGGATTTGTGTGAATATACCCTTATCACAGCAGAGGGGGCGTTCCACTGTACAATGGATTTATGCAATCTCTCCTTTCAATCTAATTTTTCCATTGCAGGTTTGCAAAGCGCTGCGAGCTTCACATGTGTCTTACAGAATGAGGATGGCGAGGGCAGCAGAGGTGAAAGCTCCATGTGCGGCTGATGCCTAATTCACACTACACAAAGTCACGTACACAGAGAGCTCATGCAGAGTAGTGGGGAGTGAGAGTGCGCCCCGCTGGGGTAACCTCCGCTGCAGCGGCCGTACAATGTGTCCAGGCACACAATCTGCAGCCAGTGCACCATTCCTGCAGGGTAAATCTATATTCACTCTAACAAAGTTGTCGACAACCTCCAGCTCTCCAGCTGTTTTGCTACAGCCACAAATTCTAGTATGTACCGAAAGTGTGAGCTTGTCACGTCAAGCCATGCTGGGAGCTGTAGTTCTACCACTGCTGGAGAGCAGCAGGTTACAAACACTACAGGGTTAAAACAATCCACACTCAGCTGAAATCTTTGCTGTGAAATCAATTTGTAAGATGTAAAGTGGACATGAAAGCCTCCGCACCTCCACCCCCCTCACTTTTTAGGATTTCTGAGCATTTTTTATTTTTTCCCAGCTAAACTCTTTTCTACACGTCAATGCAAAACGATCACAGAGATCAAAAGACGCTGCAGAAAGACGCTCTCCAGATCAATGGCCGACACGCTCGGCTTACAGACACTCACATTTCTTCCAGGTGCGATGGAAAATGTCAGAGTTTGTAATGTAAAGATCTGGAGACCACATTGGTCTTATAAAACCGCCCGCACGCGGTAAACGCCATCACACCATCGAGCCTTTACCGCACATTAGGATCATGGCTTCTGTTTAAAAATACAAGACAGGTAATGTAACGTATTAACAAAGACCCAACTTTTCATCTAGATTAGATTACTGTATAAACTGTAAAGTAGTGCAGCAAACAATAGCGTCTACATTCAGTGGCTAGGAATGGCTGGGCCCCAAGGCGAACATTTGACATGGCCCCCCCCCCCAAGCCGCCACCGCCTTTCCCCCTGCACACGGTATTATGCCCCATAGTGGCCCCTGCACACGGTATTATGCCCCATAGTGGCCCCTGGACACGGTATTATGCCGCATAGTGGCCCCTGCACACAATATTATGCCCCATAGTGGCCCCTGGACACGGTATTATGTAGCATAGTGGCCCCTGCACACAATATTATGCCCCATAGTGGCCCCTGCACACAGTAGTTTGCCCCATAGTGGCCCCTGCACACAGTAGTTTGCCCCATAGTGGCCCTGCACACAGTAGTTTGCCCCATAGTGGCCCCTGCACACAGTAGTTTGCCCCATAGTGGCCCCTGCACACAGTAGTTTGCCCCATAGTGGCCCCTGCACACAGTATTATGCCCCATAGTGGACCACCCATGAACGATTATTATACTCTGGGGTCTTTTCAGATCCCAGAGTATAATGATCGGAGACCCAGGGGAGGATAGAAACATAGAAAACACTGCAACTTACCTCTTCCTCACTCCGGTGCACTCCCGTGCGCTACTTCGGCCGTCTTCAATGTCGGACCGGATCTCGCGCTATCCAGGCCGGCGTCGCGACGCATAATGACGTCGGCTGACGTCTGGGACGTCACCAAACAGGCCCGAAGCCTGCGGAGCGGCGGAGAGGTGAGTTACAGTGTTTTTTATGTTCGCTCACCTCCCCTGGGCCCCCGATCGTTATACTCCGGGGTCTCAGAAGACCCCGGAGTATAACGATAGCAGTGATTGTAGGGTTCGCGGTAGCGACTGCCACAGGGCTCCGGGCCCCGTAATGTTCCGGGCCCTGTGGCAGTCGCGACCACTGCTAACCCGGTAGTTACGCCCCTGTCTACATTCACACGGACATCAGGGGCTCGAAGAGATAGAATAGGGCAGCGTGGTGCGCCATCTTGTCCCGCAAACTGACAGACACCCTAATGGAAATCCAATGGACCCTGTATAGTCACATCTGACACCTCTGGAGTTTTCCTTCTTTTGGAGTCTCAGGATCTCTAATCTGTGGGGGAATCAGGAAGCACAATATGCCTGCAACGCCACCACAGGGATAAGGAAGCATTACATAGCGACCAATGTCTGTCATGCAGGAGCCTGGGAAAGATGGGTGATAAAAGTAGTGAGAGAACAGTTGTAATGTCGAAACTGGGTGCAGAGCAAGGAAAAACAAGAAACCAAAGAACGAGGAAATGTACGTTGTGTTTGTATATTATAAAGCCTTAAGGTGCGGCATTCTGTATCCTATATACATGGATTAATGATTTCCAAGGTATGTAGCAGTTAAGGCTCAAGTCTGAACTACACATCCCATTATGTCGGCTTAGACTATATTCACACTACCGTGTCCGTTCCAGAGTCATCCATTTTGCATCAGTTTTTAATAGACAATTAAAAAACCCGAATGACCAGACCCACTGACTTCTATTGGGACCATGTAATGGTCAAAACAGAATATAGAGCATAAATAGAGGGGTTTATATCGGAGGGACCGCCATGTTACCTAAAAATACCGCACCGGGACGCTCAGGACGACGCTTCCTTTCTTAAAGATGAGTTGGTTCCACTTCTTTAACACTAGTGATATCTGTACAATATATCACAGAGGTTACACCAATTGCCATTTATAGCCGAGCTATGGAACACATTACTAGGTTTGCACGAAAGGTTTCCCAAGCCCTACAAATCATGAGGTGGCCGAGGGAGGCGGCCATGTCCTGAATACAGGAGAATGAATCTGGAAAGCCTCACAAAGATTATGAGCGCTTAGTGGAGGGCAGAGGTTTCAGGTCTTGTGACTGTGAATAAGCTGCTAACCTAGAAATACCTCTGTATGTGGCTGCAGAGAGAAAACACGCAGAAGACGATGAGATTATAGCAGGCCGGGGCTTTAGTACATAGGGCTCGTCCATCACGCACCACAACAAGAAACTAGAACTGCAAACGCCCCTGCTCCTGGGGATGCCACATGTCATGGCGGACCAAAAATGGAGGACAACAAATTACCAGAGGGGGGGGAAGATCCAGCAAAATCCAGGGCCTAAATATTCACTGCAAGGAAGCTGAAAGAGACCAAAGATCTCAATATGGAGATTGTACCAAATGGAAAACCTTCCGGATACTGAAACAGACGCAGGTATCACTGCTGAAACCACCAGGGATGAACTAATAGCTCCAGCAGAAGCTGCACATGACCACTCAAACCAGTCAGCAGCCACTTAATACAGTCACAAAGAAAATACCAGAAGGGAGTCAACCATTAGAGTAAAGTGTCAATCAAGTAGCCAGTAAAAAGAGAGGAGCGCCCCCTAGCACTTCTGCCTTATTGGGCCCAAAGGTCACAACAGTTGGGCACCCTAGACCACACATTAAAGGTATATCCAACAATGTCTGCCCCAAGACAACAACTACAACTATAACAAACATTTGTTGGGCAATATTATAACGAAAAATTGTTGTAACCGAGAGTCTTAGACTGGATGGAAGCCATTTTTAAAGGGATTATGTGGGGAGATGTTAAAGGGTCACTCCCTTGGACGAGCGAACTTACCTAAAGACAAGGGTCCCCCAGCACCCTTATTAGAGCACAGCAAGATGCCAGAAGTCTTTGTGCCCAGCCTCCTCTGTTGACATGTCATATGACTGACCTCGCTCTACACTACGTACAAGCAACAGGAGCAGAGCAGAGTTCATGACATAGCACCAGCAGAAGAGGCTGAACACAGACACCAAGCAGCCCAATGTACTCTGCAAATTTAAAAATTGCAGGGTGAATTTCATCTATATGGGCTACCCCAGTTTGGACAGGTACTATGAGCAGGTCTGGGACACTAAGCCACCTGTCCATAAAGACAGGCTGGTGGTTTATGGTCTCAAAACCTACTGAGAACTTCCATTTAACAGTTAGACCTCAGTCCCATGGACTCCGGACAAGGCACAAATCTGCAAATGGTTAACAGGCTTGAAAATAAGACCCGGTCTATCCAGTCCAACCTATAATCGTACACCAGTCACTTGAGCGACATGAACCGTCTATAAAGCAATCTGGCTTATTAATTGTTTGATATTAATTCACGTCGCTTACAATTCCCGTATAGAACAAGATTAGTAAAACTGGTTAATGTCGGCGCCATCATCATTCTACACGAATCAACGTCTTTCCGTTTAGGTTCAGTTGGGAATAGTACAAGACACAAATATCAGCGTTATTATTTGCTCAGACTCCAGGTCATGTCATTGTATCAGTCTCTTACAATTACACCAGTTCTTTTTGGAAAACTCTGCATCACGTCAGATCCATAAACTTTTAATGAACAGCCCTGACACTGATGAGCGCTGGTACTTAGTGGTTTGATATCCTTGGCAAGACCACAGAGAATCAAGGAGAAGTAATGACTGCAGACAGATATAATAAATAAGACCTGCCGAGGAGATATTAGGAAATAGTCCGCCCACGCTGTCCGGATGTGTTATGGCAATGGGCGCAATGCAGTGGGTGCTCTACCGACACCCATCATTACATAAGGTCTAATGTGTAGGAGACAGGAAAACAAATGTAAGGTGTAACTAATGGGCCAAAAATAATGAAACATGGGAGACAAATATTAAATAATGGTGGCCAAGTGGTCAACGTGCCTGCAAATCTCTTGCTGGTTCCCAACTTTTTGGCTATTTTTCTTTATTGAGGACTTTGGAACTTATTACTACTGAAAAAAATGACTATTGGACTTGTCTAAGGTTATGTTTGCATGATGGAATTTCAAGAGGAATCTGAGGAGGTCTTGCGCCTCAGATTCCTCCCCAAATTTTGGTGCTTTGTAACCTGCGGCAGAAGCAGAGCTTTCCACCGCAAGTTTGCTCACTGGTTAGCCTCAGACAGAATGGGGCATATTTATGAAGACTAGTGTGGGGAACGTAGGTCTTCATATCCCCGACACTGGTGGAAGAGCCATCTCATTTCTGGGGAAGCGCCCAACTTTTTAGAAAATGTGATGCTTCCTTCTGTAGAAGCTATAGATTACAATGATCATTTGGGTCAGTAGATTGGTGAAAAGTGGTGCACAGATTATGCATGCCAAATATACCAATCCAATTGTGGGACCAATGACCCCGGAATCTATCATATTGAAAATTCAGGCCATTAGCCCCCTGTTGGGACAGGATTTGGGCATATAATATAGATGCTAAAACATGGATATGTTACAGCCATATAAACATGGACTTACGCCACTTAATTCAACTTTGTAATTGCCTATATAAAAGTTGAGGAAACCACCACCCAAGGTGGCGAAGCAAAGGCAAAGGTACATTTAAGTGTCAGCCATTCAGCCCTCTTTATTAAGGATGTCAGAAGGAAGGAGTCATCTCCAGGTGACCACCATTAGCATATGACCCCAATACCTTTACCTCGCTCACTTACACATTAAGCTTTATATTAACAGTTTGATGCACCACACGACACAGCCTATTGTTATATTCAGCAACGAAATGGCAAATAAAAAGCAGACTGAAAAGAAGAAAATAAAAAAAATGAGAAGTCCATTTAATCCAAAAGAAATCCAATATGTCCTAGTCGGCTGCAAAATGAGACCCACCGTTATTAAAGATAATGAGCATCTACGTTCCCCGTAATTTCAGCCCTGCGTTTCGGTAAAGAGCGGGATTATAACCTTGCATATGAAATTCCTGCAACAAAGCCAACCACATCGAAGGCCTGAACCCCCCACAGCTGTGCGCAGGCCTCTATTTACAGGGCTCTGGGATCTCCATGGCTTCTTTTATCTGAGTCTGTTGAAGACTTTCCAATTTTCTTTACACAGCACAAGAAGCGAAAGAAAAAAAAAAAAAAAATTGAATATGAATTGCTGCCGAATATATGTATAAAAAAAGTAGAGTAATATTCTCTGCCAAACCTGGGTCTGTGCTGTAATAATATAAGAGCTTGTACGCCGCAGACGAGGTAGATTATGGAAATATAAAGACTGTACGCCATCATTACCCTGCAAGAGAGTCAATTATTGGACAATACATTATGTGGGGATCAATAGTGCAAAAAGCTAGTCCTGGAGAATGTTCTTCGGCTGCAAGACGGCGCTGTGGAAAGTGACCATGAAAACCGTCATATTAGAGATTTCATTCCCGGACCTTATCTAATCCTGCACAGTTCTCACAATCCCTTCCATTGAGCCTCTTGCCAAGGTTCCTATGAGATTAGGAGGGAGTGTTCCAACAACTCCCAGCGGTATCCAGCGCGCTCCGTGCAAAAGTCTTTAAAAAGATCCCAGGAACACCAAGGAACGAAATCTTAAGTTCCCTTTTTTTCCATTCCACATTCTGCCTGCGGTTGATCTTGTGGGCATGAAAGGAGCAAAGTCGGGAGAATATTCCGTAATTCATAAAATAAAACCTGCAGGCAAGAGAAAAGCTACAAGTAAAGCATCGCCTCTTGTAAACGGTTTGTATTTCCAGATAAAACAGAGCTCGCTCTTGTCCGCTGGGAGCAGCATCATGAGACGCCAACACACAATGGTTTCAAGCGCTTGGCTGGCGATCACGACTTGCGGCATTATGTTTATAGAATCCGCAGCACTTTATACATTCTCTTGTATTTTGGGCCAAGTATTATACATTTTATTAAAATAGTACTTCATTTACCCTTGGGAAGTCAATGGCGCGTCTTTAAGAAAAGGTAAATCCAAGAATGGAAGAATAGATCACAATTGTGTGGCGGCGTATAGAGGAGCTTTAGATAACGCACAAGTCTTTAAGGTTAATGCCATAAAGCGCTGCACATCGCGAAAGCAGAGGAAAATTTTAATCTTTTACTTCTCTATCGTAAGTTATTAGATAAAAAAAAAACTGGGAAAGAAACAGCAACGCTCGACAATATAGAAAAATGGCGCTACTGAAAAATCCTTATTTATAGTAAAATTCACTTTCTGAAAATATTTTTTAACATTTCTAAGCAATGAATGAATGAATGGATGGATGGTCATAACTTGAAGCTCCAGTGCCCCAAACCAAAATCTGTTGCTCCAGGGCCCCGACCTACCTTATGCTATTCAGAACAGTAGTAATTTTTTTATATGGCAAAGGGACTTTGGGGCCCCCTCAGGGTACAGGGCCCGGTAGCAACTGCAACCTCTGCACCCCATACAGCTACGCCCCTGAAGGGCTTCAACATGTCTAACTATTAGTAGAGACAAGGCGATAGCACTATCAGTGACTGCATCACTTACAGGAAGAGACCAGTAGCCAGTTCTATCTGTGCCTACATCATAGATTTAGAAGTAGAACAAATCTAAGCACAGATATGGTGGAAACCTTCCTATCTCTTGGGCTGTAGTTCTGTAATGTCCTATACTCTTTGTAAAGGGGATGCTTGCCAACTGGGAAGCCCACGAATAAAGGAGTGACCTTCATGTCCGAAAAGGGGCAGTTGTAAATTTTTCACTAGCCCCCAACATTCATTTCAGCTCCCAATATTCTAAATTAGACTCTCTACTGTCAGGAGGGCGGCACAAGACTACACGTTAGGGAGTCTAAGTAGCATATTCAGTGCAGAAAGGAACACCAATAGCTCAGCGACGGTGGGGGCTAGAAAAGAAATAAAAATGTGCCAGAAACACTGGAGCAGAGCCTATGGAAGGATACAAAGAGCTGGATTTAGTGGAAGAGATGAAAGGTCCTCTTTAGAAGGTGGTCATATTTATTAAATGGAAGTTGTCAGAACCTGTCAATTTTGACTGAATTGGTCAACCATCTAAAATGTATGGTGGTGTCTGGCTTCTCGAGGTGGGACTTCAACGTGCTTGCATGTAGCTTATCACAGTTGAGAACGCATGCAAGCTCGGCTCAGTATGAGTTAGGAGGAACAACTGTCAACCAAATGCTCATTCGACTGCTCTCTGAAGTGTACTATTATTATCTGGCATCATCATACTGTGCAGCGCTTTACAGATATTATCAACACAGTCCCATATAGGACTCACAATCTACATTCCCTATCAGTAGGTCTTTGGAGTTTGGGAGGAAACCCACCAAACACGAGGAGAACATACAAACTCAATGCAGATGTTGTCTTTGGCTGGATTCGAACCCAGGACTCCAGAACTGCAAGACAACAGAGCTAACCACTGACCTAGTTTACAATTATGCAAGAGAGTCAACATTATATAATTACAATATTTTTCTGTAAATCCTGGATTGACAACAAACTATTACGTGGCAAGATCAAGACCAGGCAAGTCAATGTCCAAGCACTGAAAAATTTTGCAGGAGTCATTTAACAGCCTGTGTTGCCCTTAAAGAGCCGTCAGATCTCCAGACACATCTATTTTAGTAAATACGGTATTTGCCTCTTTTCGTAGAACTGGGGTATTGTGTTCCTGTTATCCCTACTATAGATTTATGACTTAAGTGACAACTGGGTGTTACCAAGGGGCACGTTTCTACACCGATATCTCCCACTGCATGGCGTCAGACTGTGCAGGGACACCCCCAATTGGTAAGAGCCACCAGGTATTACCGAGGAACAGCGCAATGAAGCAGTCGGATAAAATATGCCCTCAAACCATATTTCTTTGGACATACAAATACTGATCCAACCCAAACATGAACCATAAAGCTATGTAAAATAAGATCTCAGGAGCGAGCGACACTCACCCTAATGTATACCTCGCCTCACCACCAGGCGTACAATCCATATGGAGGAAGGCCAGAACCCAAAAGTAGAACTACAAGCCATTAACACACAAATATATCAAGACAAAAGAAGACGATGAGCTCATTCTGCGGGATTCTGGTCGCCTCTGGGAAGCCGACAAGTTTCATTTTCCAAATTGAGCCCATAAATTACAACCTAACAATAAACACAATGACTAAAGCCAAAACTTGGGGGAAGATGGTTGGGGGGGGGGGGGGGACCAACAACATTCTCTACCGAAAGCTGGAGACATCAGCGCCAGGACTATTTTGGTTTTGAAGGTTGCAGATAATGACACGTATTATATCCTTGGCTCTCAACACACAAAATCAGTGGAAGAATAAAAAAAAATTCTGTGGTTCAGCTATTGGGTGCCAGGGCGAGATATTCCATGTTCTATATAAACCACGATCACAAATACAGATAAATAAAATTATTTGTATGACGTTAGTGAGAATCTTCTGGCCCTGACATGCAGGCTTGGAACGGTGGAGACTCACGAGGGGTGGTGAAGATCCTAGGCTTCTTATAAGGCTCATTTACTTCTACTCATCTCCAAACTTTTAGACCCCATGCACAGGACCAAGTGTACATCCAAGGTGGAGTGGAGTGTGCAACAACATGCAGTCGGATGACACTGAGTGACATCAAAGTATCATCCGACTGCAAACTCGGTCCCACATTGGAAGCACACTCTGTCGTGTGTATGGGGACTTAGGGCCTGTTCTTCCAAGACTGGTGGCCGTATCCAGTAAAGCTCTTGGCAATATATAGAGCAACTTCATCCAATATAAAACTAGATGGTATAGACCGCTTGTCATTTGCTACTTTATTGATCGGTAAAGACTCAGTATAGGTCACATGTGAACTGTGCCTCACCCAGGCCCTTCAGTTCTCATGGATGACACGATATGGATTATATCCTGTGCATGTTCTGTCTGCAACAAGTATGTAATAAACATATTGCGGTTATCAAACTAAACCAGTTGTTCAATGACAAACCTTTTTTTATTATGCTTACTTGTATAGCGTCATCATATTCCACAGCACTTTACAGACATTGTGGTCACTGTCCCATATAGGGCTCACAATCTACATTCCCTATCAGTATGTCTTCGGTGTGTCGGAGGAAACCGGATTACCCAAAGGAGACCCACGCAAACACAGGGAGAACATACAAACTCCTTGCAGATGTTGTCCTCGGCAGGACTCCAGCGCTGCAAGGCTGCAGTGCTAACCACTGAGCCATCCACTAGATCAATGTCTAGTAATACCCGATTTTATCACCAACGAAATTTGCCTTGCACTAAAAGACTTCAATCTGTGCCATATTTGATATAAGAGAATCTCAAACCTGGTAATTCAATTAACTCAATATAGTTGGATGTTATATACGTGCGTATGTATATATTTGCAAGTAGAACTTTTCTCTCCGCCAATTTTGGGCGGAAACATGTTGGTTCCAATTATAGTCTATGGCGTTTGCAAGTAACTGCTTTTTAAGTGGAATGGGTTTTTGTTTTTTTGGGTCCCCTAGCAGACCCGAAGAACGGAAACCCTAACGCTAGTGTGAACCTAGAGCAAACAATTTCCTGTTCTGCAAATGTTAAGTAATAAGGCCAGATTCACGTGGCAGAAAGTTAAGAGGAATTTAAAGGGGTATTCCAGCCCTGTACATTCCACGAAGGAAAGCAGAAGCAGAGCGGTGGTTTTCAGCTGTGGTTTTGCTCACTGCTTATCTCAGGACATATTCTAGTAAGAATCCTGTTCGTAGCTTTAGACATATTTATAAACCTGTCGTACGGATCTTCATAAATTTGTCGCACATTCCGATGCACCAGAATTCTGGCTCATTTTTCAAAAGCACCCAAAAATCTGTCTCCATTACCAGTACGAGAAAATTCTGGTCTCAGCTGAATCTGTCTCATGCACCATAAATTTTTGAGTAAACTAAGCAGTTGGATACAATTTAGACATTTGTCAGCCATCCCCTGATGCATGCTCAGTGGGGGAGAGGGGGTAAACTGCTGCCCAACACCACTGGTCATAGATTATAAAGGGTTGGTATGATGGAATCCAATATGGACAACACTTTTTTGCCTGAATATCTGCTCTTTGGACACGACCATGCACAATGGAGGGTTGGCCAAACCCAGCGAAATCTGTATGACAATGCTCAGACCAACAGGGGGAGTCCCATAATCTTCATTCCCTGCAGCATATTCTCCAATTCTCACATCACCAGCTGTAATTTTTAGCTCCCTGCGATGGGCAACACCAAAAAGAAAAGAAAAAGGTACGAGGTGTAAAAATAAAAGTAAAACCACTGGCTTCTCGAGCATCTATACAACTTCCAAGCAACAAAAGGCCGGTCTCCTTTGAAATTCCGGGCGTGTACAAAATATTTATCAAGAGGTCTATGCACTACGCCTTGGGCAAAGAGGCTGGAGGGCGAGAGGGTGGGGGCGAGATTCTGCTCAAGATACTCCGCAGGAAGGTGTGGGTGCCAAAGGCCATCGCTATACAAGTCATTTATTGTTAATGTGGCTGAAAGGAAATTATTTTTATTGAACCCTGGGAAAATAAGAAGCTTCTCATAATAAATATCACTGTCCTGAATACATTTGTCTATGCAAGGGGTATGGGGCCGAAAATACAAAGATTGGGCCACAATCTGACAAATATTCTCCCCAAATAATAGGACTTAAAATTATACAATGAAAATTGGAAATTTTTGCTCACCTTGAACAATCCCTTATTGATAGAAAAATCCCTTAGCACGGGTTTAATTTTCCTACACTGCCTCCACAGGTGAAAAGAGGTATTACAGAGTTTCCATTGACCTAATTGGACTGTGTGTGTAATGCATGGATATACTAGTCCTCAGAGCGAAAGGCACTTATTTTAGTTCTGGCTAATAAAGAGGGACAAACCTCTATTACATTATATGGCCAGTGAAAGCAAAAGACTAGAATGTGATCGGAGGAGGAGGAGGAGGAATCATGTGAGCAATCTCACCCTTGGTGGAGCTTTGTTATCATATGACCGTGCACACCAACAATCTGGAACGTACGAAAAAAAAGTGCAGATTTTGGAAGTCGATTTTCAAAAATCTGCTCATAATTCATTTCAATGGGAGGTTCTAGAAGAATCCACCCGAAGAAAATCAGCTAGGAAAAAAAAAACTGCTTCTTCCTCCCATTAAAACCAGCTCCAAACTCCTGTGTGAACATACCCTTGCAAAACCCCCTGTCAGGAAGGTGAGAGCTACATACTTCTACGATGTACAAGTACCCATTTAAATATCGGTGAGATAACCCGGAAACTGAAAATGATAAGTGCAATATTTGGAGAAAAAAAAAATAACTATTTTCACCTAAAGTAAATGAAAACTTATAGCAAAATCTCCTTTAAGGACTGTGAACTGCAATTAGGCTTTATTTCAGTGTTCTGTATGAAGTCGGAGTTGTCAGATCTGTTTGACAGGTAACACTTTGACCGGTTTTCTCTGCGCGCTCATTATATAAATATTCAGCGACTGGGAATAATCTCGTGTCGCGCAAACAAGAACCTTGAAGGCATCTTCTACTGATAAGTGGTGGAAATCGCACCTGTTGCACCCGGACTGCTCGGGGAAAACAATTTAACCCGCTAAATGGCGAATGGATTTATGTTGACTTTTAAAGGTTAACCCAGGGCAGAAAACATTCAGGATTCGTCGTCCGTCCCGATCAGTCCACGCCATTATTCATACAAGCCGCCATCATATGATTCCCTTGAACACATTCCATTTGCGTTTATTGCAAACACCATCTCGCCCAGCACGGTGAAATGGGATGCCTCAGATGGCAACTGCAATATTCTTGAAAATGGAATAAATTAGGTTTTTTTTTAATGTTCCCATCATGAACTCCATAGCAAGTGAGCGGCAAAACGCAGGAATGCTTTATTGTCTCAATTACTTGGCGAATATTTTTGTGGCATTACTACATATTGCAATGGGCTCATAACATATCATCATGGTCTAGGGAAGGTTAAAGGGGCTTGCTTGGCTTTATAAAAAAATCCCATAGACGTGAATGGAGCGAGACGCACCTGTGGGGGACCCCTCTCCAATCTCAGAGGCCAAATCAAGAGGCGGAATGGAGGAAACCTATTGTGGAGACAGGTGCAAGCCCCACAGGTGGGACCCATATCAAATATATATGGAATATCCACATGTCTATAATGTGTACGGTGTTAGCAAACATCATCGGGCTCGTAATCCATAAAGGATTGGATACAGCCACCAAGATGGAAGCCAAGTTTATAAAAATTATTTCAAGTTAAAAGAGGTTGTCCAGAATTCAACGCAAAGTCAGCAGCAGCCGGGGCTGGTGTAAAACAGACATACTAAAGCTATCCCTGGTTCCTTTTCCCTTCTGGGACTCACCATAACTGGTGACATATGTGAGTGACATCACCGATCCCTCACCAATGACTGCTCATTGGTTATGGGAGTCTCTGCACTTCTAGTGTGTTGAGTCCCAACACACACAGGAGGGACTGGGACTGGACAATTCGGCGCTGGAGATAGGGCAGTATGTTTAGTTTTATCGTTTTACACTTATCCCGGCTAGTCCTGAGTTTGCTCCAAGTAATGGACAGTTTCTTTAACTCACCTTTCCCAGGTCCTCCAGTTCCAGAGGCAGCTGGGCGTTGACATCTACAGATGACGTTCCATTTGTGGATCTTCTCTGTATGTATTTGGGCTTCCTGAGAACAGACACGAAGTTCACCAGAGCATAAATCTGGAACTTTCCATAAACCTAAGCATTAGGGAACAGAGTACATGAGGGAGGAGGGGAGATGGGCCCTGCTGCAAATACTGGGGGTAGGGGGGGTCAGAATGGTCTGATGGGACCATTTGGTAGGAATGGGACTGCAACGACTACTAGGAAGCTGAAGGTGGGGGCCTGTGGTGGGAACAGAGGGGGGTCTGCTCTGATGACTGTGGTAAGGTGAGGGAGTGGGTGACAAGGAAAGTACTAGAGGAAAAGGAACGAGTAAGTGTTAGTTCACATGGAAGAATATGGCGCTGAGTTTGAGGCGAGTTCTGTCTCAGTCACCTCCAAATTCTGTCTGGAATCTGCTGATCATCATTTTTAATGAAAAGCAGCGACCAACACAAGAGTAAACCCGAAGCTCTGCACCGGGCAGAAGATCGCCTCAATTTCTGATGTGTGAACAGGCCTTAAGACTATGCAGCCCAAACTCGAGACTTGTATTGAAGTTATACAGCAGGAGGATTGTATAACATACTGTACACCTCTGATATAGGCACACTGTGATATACATTGCCCACAGACTCCAAGTGTTTTTACACGGTGTGCCACCATAGGAAGAAATTCACTGTCCTATACTAAAAAAAAACAAAAAACGTATAACAACGCAGAGCAGACCTGAGAGCACCGGACTGAACGCAGTCCTATAGGTACATCTGAGGTATAAAAAGAATGGCTTTTACAGGTGTATATGGCGCTTGGGTACAGAACAGGGTGTGAACAGAGCCTAATGGCGAAATAAGACAATAAATCCCTGCATGAAAATAAGACAATAAGAAAACTGCGGGGTGAGCACTAATATGTCCGCACATACCACGGTGACACAACCAGCACAAAATGACTATCTTCAAATTATCCAAAAATCTTCTAAAAATTCACAGCAAAATCTGAAAACAAAAAAACAAAAACGGTTGCCTACCCAACCGTGTGACACTGCGGGCTCCCAACTTGCAAAGAACTATAGAAATTACACTAATGTGTATACAATGTACGCAAAGCATAAAAAATTTACCAGAATAACCGTTAGTCGAACCAGTCGAACAAGTAGCCGACTCTCCTGTACAGTACAGCGGTAACTCTCACGTAGTGGGAAAACCTATAATTGAGTCTTTTATGTCCATCTCTACCCAGGCATGAAGAACATCTGCTCAGAGAACATGGCGTGGAAACACATCAAAGCTAATTTGCACTTTTGACAGATTCAGCGGGAATCGGCCTTTGTATGCGGAAGTATTTTTTTTATCATCTTTGGAGACTTTTCATATTAAACTTGCTTGCAGTTTATCCAGTCCCGATCACAACCCATCAGGTCAATCACCGGGGGTAAGCCATGATTTTAGCAGTGATGGAAACCCCCACCGTGAGAGGAGCGCCAGGCCCGTGTGTGAAGTTTTACCAGATAGTACTGCTCTTGTTTCTCTGACTTGCCTAATATTGCTCCACAAAAACACCAAGAGCGAAATATTTTCTGTGATCAGTGGGGGGCCACTGGGTCCTAAGTGGGTGATATTACTTAATGGGGGAGATTTATGAAGACTGGCGTTTAGTATCTCCTGGAGGATGTGCCTCATTGATGGCAAGGTGCACGTCCCCTCATAAATCAGGCTCAGACTCCACCAGGCCGTACGCCTGAAAATCAGGGTGTCCGTTCTGATTTGTTGAAGGACCAGAACAACAGACAGGCGGACTGTTGAAATAGTGGGCACATACGGAGCCCAATGGAACCTATTGACTATCATGGGGTCTGTCGGGTGTCAATTGTGTGTAGGGGGCGTTCACATGTCAGAAAACGTTAACAATGGACACTAAGATCTGTCAAAAATTCCATCGATTTCTATGGGATTTGATCTGTTGTACATTTTTTTTTACCAAATCAGTCACAGGTCCGTTATTTTGGCACACAGAATGTGGGGTGCAAGACTTTTGGTTCCATTGAAAATACAGACTTATGATGGATGTGAAGGGTCTAATAATTTTTAACACTGGCTATGGCTAACGGACGTATGACGGATGGTAACAGACAGTCGCCAGTTATACTGTCCATTATATCTATCCGTTTTTTTCTGTGCATGCTCAGAAAGACAGACATTAACAGACACTAACTGATGTTAAGGAGTACCTCTCATGTCCTCATAGATGTGCAGTATTATACACCGCCAGAAAGTTGACAGCGCGCTGAATTCAGTGCATGGTCAGCTTTCCCAGTATGTGCATCTCTCAGGACGCGTATTAACGTCCGTTTTTTTTTAATTGATCCGTGCGTATTTATTTATATATTTTTTTAACGGATCCTATCAGAACGGACATCCAACGGTAGTGTGAACACCCCCTTAAAAAGAAACTGCTGGACAAAAAAAAAAAAAAAATTGTGTGGTTTAGCATTGCATCCTATTTGTAGTTTTCCCTGCACCATTATGGGGCCGCGAATGCCTCTGACGCTAGGTTCACACCTACGTTAGGATTTCCATTCTTCGGGTCCACTTGGGGACCCAAAAAATGGAAACCCAATCCGCTTGAAAAGTGGTTACCCACAGAAATCAGGGGATCCCAAAGACTATAATGGGGTCCGCCAGGTTTCCACCTGAACCAGAGAGAAAAGAGGAACGGGGGACGGAAACCTCGAACAGTGACCGAGCACAGCTGTGAACCTAACCTGAGCAGAGAAAACTTAGAACGAGATGCAGCACCAACCCACCATGTTCCCTAAATTCTTCAGGCTGGTTGAGGTCCCAGAGATCCATATCACTAACCATCATATACTGGCACTACATCATCACCTTATAAGATGGAATACCCCTTTAATTGGATGCTAGATACTTGTTAGTGTCTTAATCATTCTCTAATCTTTCAGTCCAGTACTAGGCCATGTTCACACACGCAGCAGATATGCAGAATATGGATTTTCATTGACAACCCACTGCAATAACGCAGCAATGCAAGTCAATGGTGTTATACCCAACATAAAGCAGAGAAGAAAAATCTGCAAATTTATTTCCTCTATTCTGATGGCAGGTTTGAAGCAAATTTGCATTGCAAATGGTAAAATCCACAGCCAAAACTGCAGATTTTGTTACACAGATTTGCTTGCCTGTTTCACAGTAGATATTTCCATTGCACACAGCAGGAAACTAAAATGTGACTTTTATTATAAAAGTAATAAGTGCGATATTTTGGGACAACCAACATGATCAAATAATTCAACTGCCTCAATCCGCAGCACTAGACATTTCCAAAGTGGTCAGAGGTGGAGAAAGCGAGTGCTGAATTAACAGTGCTGGGGCTTAAATCTTCCCAAGTAGAAAGCAGAACGTGATCCGATATAATCCCTCGGAGACAGAGTTGTCAGTTCAGCTCCGAGCAGCGGGCACACAGCTTACATCAAACATGCCGGTCTGCAATATTTCGGAGGCCCGGGAGGTGCGCTCACTGGAGACAACCCCAACATCTTCACTCATTTAATGCTGTCAAAATGATGAGCTACACCAAAAAAACGAAAATCCACCGCCTACCTCCACCACCTCTACCCTCTAGTCCTACAGGCACAGAGATATTATTAGACCGTAACCCAATTTATGCGAGTCACTCACTGACAGCAAGCGGAGGTCTTGAGAGTGATGAGGAATAAGGAGGACGATTCGTACACCATTACATATCCTTACCAGAATAAGAACCGTGACAGGCACAATCCCGAAACCTCTAGTCGAGCATACCCCAAACTTTTCAGACTCAGGGCACCCCTGGAAATAAAAAGACCCTACCTAATAATTTTTACCAAAAGGCAAAAAAAAAAAAAAAAAAACATCCTAAGGATGCAGATAATGTTGCATATGCGGTTGTCTTCCCAATCGGAGTGTGTCCAAGATGCCGCTGTTGGGAGTCGCTGCTCTCGTCAGATCATGAAAAACAGGAGAATTAATGGGGGCATTAGGGTAAGTTCACATGGCAGAATCCACTACAAAAAATTCACACGACCGTCATGGCCTTTGTTGAAGTCCATGAATGTCTATGCGTCTATTCACATGGCTGTAAATGGACATAGAGCATGTCAGTGTTTCTGACAGCTGTGAGGTCAGGTGAATAAACCCATAGACAGTCATCGCGTGAATAAGGTCTAAGGGGAGGCACCGACTGACAGCGAGTAAAGCCTAACTTCACTATCTAGGAATCTCACTAATCTACTTTTTTACACAGGAAACCTATAATCC
This sequence comes from Leptodactylus fallax, assembly GCA_947044405.1. Classification (NCBI taxonomy): domain Eukaryota; kingdom Metazoa; phylum Chordata; class Amphibia; order Anura; family Leptodactylidae; genus Leptodactylus; species Leptodactylus fallax. The sequence continues at coordinate 7,190,886 of CAMRHE010000028.1, read as the reverse complement.
GTTCTAATGTTGGGATTGTTAGACTAAAGGGTTAAGCCAGTAACCAACCATTAAGGTGCACCCATTATCTTTTTAGTAGGTTATTTTAGGGCTGCTTTCAGGTTAGGTGCAGTTAAAATTATGTCAGAATTAAAAAAAAAACAAAAAAAAACACACACATCAAAATGGCGGGGAGATTTTAATGCACACAACCGGACCACCAGTCCGCTAAAATCGATTTGGGCCAAACAACCCCTTTAAACCACTAGCAGGCCCCCCTATCACCAGGAAAAACAAAGGACTGGGCATGACAAAATTCAATACATTTGACCAGTCTTCCTCTAACCGGGGCCATATATATAAGTTAGACAGCCGGCTCCTCAAAACCAGCATTTGGCCAACTTTATCCTTACGTGAATATCGAAGGACTTGTCTCTCTCTGGCTTTACCTATTGAGTTCATGGCTACGCAACTTTTTAGTGTGCAAGTGATAGAAAACAGCTTGAGAGTATTCACACAGTGCGGTTCTATTGTAATTCCTGCTGTGATTTTCACTCAATTGCAGAAACACGCTACAATATTGGCTGAATTATTTGAAAAAACACACAAAAAAATAAGATGAGCCTTACATGGTAGTGGGCAAAGTTGGAGAACATGGTATTGACCACGGGTATCTTCAGCTACAACTATGGCCAAAGCCCCGTCCCACTTATAACATTCCCAGTGAAAGGTCCCACCGGTAGTTTTCCAGGTATTGATGGCAGTTTTACAAGAGCTGACCAGTCACATATTGGAGACCTCCACTATACACCCCAGCACGGTCAGGATGTTGACTTGACGTCCCTTCCGCAATCTTCACAGCCACCTGCAAGCAGGATAAAGTTCTCTCACAGAAAACTTCTCTGCTGGGCCATTGATACCACTTTGTGACAACAGCCCCCATTTACCCTTTGTTATGGACCTGTGACGTGAAGTCTCGGGGTATTACAGCAGCAACGACAGGACAATACAGAGCCGCATGTTCAGCAGCTTCTTATTCACTAAACTTCCCTGCTGGCTGTAAAAGTAAGAGCCAGCTGTGTATATTCAGATCTGTAAACCTGCCCTGGCCTCCGGCTCCCGCTGGGTCAATGTTTTGGAGTGAGTGACACACCCAGTAATTTAAGATGGTTCTGTCTCTACCCTGACACCACCCCTGTGTAAAAGCCTGTGCATCAAGATCTTCTCCCACCCAAGATCCCCCCCCCCCCAAAAAAAAAAAGAGAAAAACAAAAACACAAATCAATAATACACAGTATATAAGTCCTGTGGCCATCTTTTTCATGGCGTTTCGGCCACAATGGGGTTACCAGCAATGCATGTTTGTCCTAAGGCTAGTAGGCTGAGAAATGCTATGGGTCATGGGCAAGTGAACGTAAAGCACCATTTCTTGGGCTTCACCTCTGCTTGCTACAATCAGCCGGACAGACTTCAAGTAAAACCCAGCCTAAGGCCCCTTGCAGACGACCGTGGCCACGGTCAGTGTGCTATCCATGCATTTCACGGATAGCACATTGACCCATTCTGTACACACGACCGTGAATTTCATGGTCCCTTGGGCGAGCCGACAGTCCGGGCCGCAAAATATAGAACATGTCCTATTCCTGTCCTATTTTGCGGCCTTTGCTTCCGTAGCTCCTATTCATTTAATGAAAGTGGCCACGGAAGCACGGCAGCATACGGGGGACATCCCCGCGTCCTCCGTGTCCCGCCCGTGCTTTTAATTCACGGCCGGCCGGTTGCAGCACGGTCGTCTGCAACCGGCCTAAGCCAGAGCTGAGAGCTCCAAACCAGCACACCCAGGCTGTCCATGTATCACATAAAAGGCCATATACCTAAAGTGAGCACCTGCAAGGGTCAAACCATCTTACAGTAAAATCAGCAGTTCATCTCAGTTTTCAGGAGACGGACCTGTAGTGGTCAGCTGGTCACTGTAGTGGCTTAAAGGTTTTGTCCACTTCTAAGGTACTTAGATACTACATACTGATGGACAACGCTGTGTCATCCATCCCCCTTAGGCTCCCTTGTTATCTATACCAAACACTGTGGGGAAATTTACTAACAGATCTACGCCAGAAAACAGGTTCTGTAGCGGCACATCTGTGGAGCATGGCTGCGATTTGCACCAAAGATGCACCACTCTTACATTTGCACCTCACTTTTTTAAGTGGATGGCGCAACGTTGAGATGAGGGCGGCCCAGATTGCCTCCACCCACCAGATTTCCTAAAACTCAAGCTAATAAAACTGACCCAGGCAGGAGCCTCTTAATTCTGGTGTCTCTTGCACTGATGAGCATTAAAGGGGTTGTCAGCAAAGTTGTATACTGGTGACCTACCCACAGAACAGGTCCTCAATATAAGACCGATCAGAGTCAGACACCTGGACTCCGCACCGACCAGCCGTTTTTAGTAGTGGTGGCGCCTGGAACTGCAGCTCTACTTCCATTCACTTGAATAGGAGCACAGATGCTTCTCGATGTATACCACATACATGGATTCCAGTGAAAAAAGGACTGATCAGCTTGGGGACAGGATGTCAAGCCCCAGCTGATCTGATACTGATGACCTATCCTGTGGATAGGTCAAATATCCAACTTCAGTGAGTCGTGGACATCCCCTTTAAGACTGGCGTAGAAAACACCAGTCTTTATAAACTCAACACAGTCAGCACTAGTCCATACAAGGAAAAAAAAATAAGGTATAACAAGGTATATCAGCCCGACGTAGGCCAAGCTGACTTCTGGCACTCATCCTGTGAATATGACCCTAAGGATACAGATGACATGTGGAATACCCTACAGGTTTATGTGGCCTCACGAAAGGTGGCACTTCTGTGTGCCAACAAAGGTGCCCATGTGAGTTTTGTGCCCTACAAGGAGAGAACTGCTAGATTATCCCACAGGCCAAGCAGAGTTACAGAGGTACAGTACAGGCCTGGCCCACGGCGGACTATGGAAGACGTATTACAGATCTAAAACATGGCCATGTATACTAGTCCCCAGGTATATGCAAGCACAAGGATGCCAGCGGCTAAGCCTACAGGTTCTGGTGCAGTATAACCTAGCGCAAGCCACATAACAGGCAGATGGAGATACGGTGCAGGACCGGGCCACAGAGGCCCATGGACAGCATATTACACATCTATAATATGGCCATGTATACAAGTCCTCAGCCATACATGAGTACAAGGATGCCAGCGGCTCAGCCTACAGTTTCTGGAGCAGTATAACACACAGCGCTAGAACCTTCACAAAAACCTAATACATTACAATCTTTATCAATGTGAAGAGCTGGCACAACGCCACAGCAAGGGATGAATCAGAAGGAGCGGGGAGGAGGAGACCAGAGTTGTATTTAAGAAAGAAACCATACAGCTGCCTGATTAACCCTAAACCATCCAGAGGAGAGGGTGACCTTCAGAGCGCACGCTGATATAGTAGAGCTGAAACCGCTGCATAGACACACACAGCTCTGCTGCATCCATTAAACAACAAGAAGCATCACTGTGAATAAATCATTTACACAAACTACTGCGTGCAAACTCTGATGCCACCTTCCTGTAATATACAAGCCCCTGGCAGGGGTATGCCCCAAGCCATGGGTCCCCCCCATACATTCCTGGCATTCCTCCACCAGCACAGCAGCACACACCTGCCCAGTCATCAGCTGGAGGCAGCAGCACCCTTCCTGTCTGCAACGCTGCAGCAGTTGCATCTAATGTTTCGCCTCTGGATTTCCTCACAACCTTCAGGGCTGCCCTCTTAATTCACCGGGAGCCGATGAAGGAGGGCACAGGGTCAATATGGAAGTCACCGATGTAATGACAAGCAGCAGCAAGCTGTCACATCTCATCTGAACACGCAGCTGAAGAAATCGCCAGGCACTGTGCAAGGAGTCAGTGGTGACCTTCATCACAGGAGGCTCAGGAGCTGCAAGCTATACACAGCGTGGAAGTATCAGATGAGGTTGGCACAAGCGGGCATGATGCAGGAAGAGCTTGTAGTAAAACTTAATAGACTGTCAATGTAAAATGAGGAACCCAATCACAGCCAAGGTGGCATACAGCTGGGTATATAGCCGGCTGCCCATCACATGGGCATAAATCATGTACATAATATAAGCACAGCAGCAACAGAGCACAATATCAGTGACAAGAGCAAATCTCATTCCACGGCTGGCACAAAACACGACACAATCTCAAAGGGTTTCCGATGTGATGTCCCCTCCTGGGTCTTAAAAAGGAAACCAAAGAAGCAGAGACTTCTTTTAGCAAAGCCGTGTGTATGTTTTTATAATATTATATATGAGTGTGGGTCACATCAGGAGCTGAACATGGAGACACAAAACAGGATGTCATACAAGATGAACACACATGTCATGTAAATGTGTCTGTGTGAGCAGGCACTAGATGTGGGAAACTGCAATGAGCGGGGGGAAATGCACTGGGGGATTACATGCCCTGGTGGTACTTGCACCAGAACAAGAAGGGCTGTAAAAAGGGGCCCCACTAGGGAGAAGCATGACAAGGGGAGCAGTTATCTGCCCTGTGGGTAATTGCTTTACAGGGAATTAAGCTGGAATTTGCTCTGTGGGTTATTGGGGGGGAGGGGGGGGCAATACAAGTCACATAAAAGATGCACTTAGGGTAGGTTACATGTCCAGTGGCTTCTTACTCAAGAGAGGGGCACCTGTCTATTGGCTTTTTACCCGAGAGGTGCGGAGCAGCCCAGGTAGGGTAAGATCCATTGTGTAGGGGCATATGCCCACCCTTAGGGCCTGCATCCACTGTGACGGTGCCCACTGCTCCATTCCCTAGCAGTGGCCACCTGTGCAGCTGTTTATTGCGGTGGCAGTGTCTACCTGGCCGGTGGCTCCTTACCCTAGTGGCAGCACCTGCCTTATGTATCCATGCCCTAGCAATGGGCACCAAGCCAGTGGCTCCTTACCCTAAGCTTGAGTTGATGAACAAGCAATAGTCACCTGTTCAGTGGTCACTTACCCAGTAGCTCCTTAACCTAGCAGTGGGCACAAAGCTAGTGGCTCTAGTGATGGGCACCTGCCTCATCCACCCATGCCCCAGTGGGTGCACCCTTGCCACCTGCCCAGTGGGTTGTTGTCCTTGCATTGGGTTCCATATATGTATGAGCCTGTAGACATGTCCCCCTGTGTGTCATGCATGTATGTAGAGGAGCCTGCAGACATGTCCCCCTGTGTGTCATGCATGTGTGTAGAGGAGCCTGCAGACATGTCCCCCTGTGTGTCATGCATGTATTTTAGCCGGCAGACATGTTCCCCTGTGTGTCCTGTATGTAGAGGAGCCTGCAGACATGTCCCCCTGTGTGTCATGCATGTATTTTAGCCGGCAGACATGTTCCCCTGTGTGTCCTGTATGTAGAGGAGCCTGCAGACATGTCCCCCTGTGTGTCCTGTATGTAGAGGAGCCTGCAGACATGTTCCCCTGTGTGTCCTGTATGTAGAGGAGCCTGCAGACATGTTCCCTGTGTGTCCTGTATGTATTTGAGCCTGCAGACATGTTCCCCTGTGTGTCCTTATGTAGAGGAGCCTGCAGAAATGTCCCCCTGTGTGTCCTGTATGTATTTGAGCCTGCAGACATGTTCCCCTGTGTGTCCTGTATGTATTTGAGCCTGCAGACATGTTCCCCTGTGTGTAATGTATGTATTTGAGCCTGCAGACATGTTCCCTGTGTGTCCTGTATGTAGAGGAGCCTGCAGACATGTTCCCTGTGTGTCCTGTATGTATTTGAGCCTGCAGACATGTCCCCCTGTGTGTCCTGTATGTATTTGAGCCTGCAGACATGTCCCCCTGTGTGTCCTGTATGTATTTGAGCCTGCAGACATGTTCCCTGTGTGTCCTGTATGTATTTGAGCCTGCAGACATGTTCCCTGTGTGTCCTGTATGTATTTGAGCCTGCAGACACGTTCCCCTGTGTGTCCTGTATGTATTTGAGCCTGCAGACATGTTCCCCTGTGTGTAATGTATGTATTTGAGCCTGCAGACATGTCCCCCTGTGTGTCCTGTATGTATTTGAGCCTGCAGACATGTTCCCCTGTGTGTAATGTATGTATTTGAGCCTGCAGACATGTTCCCCTGTGTGTCCTGTGTGTATGAGCCTCTAGTCATGTTCCCCTGGAGCAGCCCTGTGTGTACAGTGTGTATTGTGTGTCCTCCTGTGCCCTGTCTGAATTGCGCCTTGCAGGATCACACAGTAGAGAAGCGACATCCGTAAGTAAAGGAAGTGCAGGTAACGATCCCAGAAAAAGTCGCAGCGGCAGCGCGTTATCCAGAGCCGCACACAGAAAAGTTCCACAGCAGGAGCGGCAGAGAGAGGATTCTGCAGCAGGAGATCGGGGCGGGAGACGGCTCCGCAGACTCACGGTGATCCCGTGCACACAATCAGCGCACTTACCTGCCTGCTCACGTCTCCCCGGGCACCGGATCTCGCAGCTTCATGAGTCTCCACAGCCGCCGGCAGCCCCGCTCCTCGGGCGGACTCCTACCCCCTGTCCATGGTGCGGGAGCCCAATCCCCTCTAGCGAGCACACCGCAGTAGAAGCGCCGGGCTCTCAGCCCTGTGACGTCACGGCGCAGCCGCTTTCCTCCCGGCCTGCCATTGGACAAGGCGCGCCCTCTCGGCCATTCTATTGGACAACCCCCTAGATCCAAACCTGCGAATCAGACTCCGGCCTGCCGTTGCCTCAGTTACCGATGCTGTTGACTGGATGTGGGAGGAGCTAATGTGCTGGTACGGGACATTATCGTGAGTGTGTCGCGACAGGAGATTATCGTGAGCGACCAAGTCACCTGCACGGAACTACAGGTGAGACACCGAGTACACGTTATCATCATGGCTTCATCCCCTACACCTGATATCACGACAGAAGGGGCGTAACCATGGGGCCCCATAGCAAGCGATAGGGCCCCCACTCTAACAACTGTACGATTATTTTGGCCTCCTTTACACGCAGGAATGATACACACAGTGATGTCACAATGCAAGGATAATACACAAAGTGATGTCACAATGCAAGGATAATATACAGTGATGTCACAGTACAGGGATAATACACACAGTGATGTCACAGTACGGGGATCATATACACAGTGATGTCACAGTACAGGGATAGTACACACAGTGATGTCACAGTACAGAGATAATACACACAGTAATGTCACAGTACAGGGATAATACACACAGTGATGTCACAGTACAGGGATAATACACACAGTGATGTCACAGTACAGGGATAATACACACAGTGATGTCACAGTACAGAGATAATACACACAGCGATGTCACAGTACAGGAATAATACACACAGTGATGTCACAGTACAGAGATAATACACACAGTGATGTCACAGTACAGGGATAATACACAGTGATGTCACAGTACAGGGATAATACACACAGTTATGTCACAGTACAGGGATAATGCACACAGTAATGTCACAGTACATAGATAATACACACAGTGATGTCACAGTACAGGGATAATACACACAGTGATGCCACAGTACAGTGATAATACACACAGTGATGTCACAGTACAGGGATAATACACACAGTGATGTCACAGTACAGGGATAATACACTCAGTGATGTCACAGTACAGGAATAATATACACAGTGATGTCACAGTACAGGAATAATATACACAGTGATGTCACAGTACAGGGATAATACACAAAGTGATGTCACAGTACAGGGATAATACACACAGTGATGTCACAGTACAGAGATAATACACACAGTGATGTCAAAGTACAGAGATAATACACACAGTGATGTCACAGTACAGAGATAATATACACAGTGATGTTACAGTACAGAAATAATAACGCACACAGTGATGTCACAGTACAGGGATAATACACACAGTGATGTCACAGTACAAAGTCTCTAAGCCTACACTCACACTGCCAGCAATTTATCTGTTTTTCTGATCTGTCAGAGAATCAAAAGAATGGACACTGAAGATTGCTAGGTTGATGATAACATCTTGTAAAAGAGGAATGTTATTGTTCTATTGTACAACACACTATGCAACATCTTGGCCTGTCAATAACCCTTTTAAAGGGACGTCTTCTAGGCCAACATCTCTGATACTGAGGATAAGGAGCAGGAGAACTGTGTATTATAATACTCTGCAGCATCTGAGGAGTTTAAAGGACGGATTTATACCCAGATATTACTTTTATACACAAATTGACCCCACAATAAAAAGCCCCTAGAGGGTGTGAAAGTGATTCTTCTCGCCCCATCAAACATCTCTCAGAGGCTACTTTTGGGTAGTGTAGAGAGAGAGCTCGTTGAATGCTAGACATGCCCCTACGATGCACTCAGTCAATTTGGCCAGTTGACAGACATTGAGAGGGGGCATCATTGGACTGAGAGGAGCAGGAGGGTCGTTTTGATGAATTGCCACCATGTAGGATGTTCTGATCTAGCTGTTAGGAGGTGTTGGGGGCAGGGGTTATGTGATGGGGACATCTCTATTGCCAGAAGTCTGGTGAAGGTATTTTACAATAAGTGTAAGGCACAACCGATCTGATGATCACAGGTTCAAGCCATGAAGGAGAGCTTAAAAAAAAAAAAAAGTTAAAAAATGTAAGTTCTTAAAAACGAAACATAGACAAATTATGTATCCGTACATCTAAAAATGCCTGAACTACAAACAGGTAAAAATATTTTTCCCATATAGTGAACACCATAATGTAAAAAAAAAAAAAAAAAATCAAAATACCCAAATCAATGTTTTTTTGCCATTTTTCCTTCCAATTTGCAAATAAAGCGATCAAAGACATTCCCCCAGATTGTATAAATAAAACGTACATCTGGCCCAATCAAAATAGACACCTTATCCGGCTCTGTAAAAAGAAATATAAAAAGTTACAGATGTCTGAATGTGGCGAAGTTTAGAATTTTTGTTAAAGTGTTAAAACATAACAACAACTATATATATATATGGTATTGCCGTAACCTTAGCAACCCACAGAATACAGGTAACAGATCATTTTGACTGAACAGTGAACACTGTAAAAATTAAACCCATAAGAAAATGGGGCAAATGCTTTTTTTTTTTTTCAAAATCCCCCCCATTATGTTTATTTTCACTTATGGAATATTAAACAGTACCAATGTGAAGTACAATCTGTCCTGCAAAATGTAAGCCCTCAAAAAGGATCCCGTTATGAGAGCAGATGTGGAATCAAAATGTTTTTTTTTAGTATTGGTGGTAGCTGTGGCAGCATATGTGGCATTGCAGCAGGGCATAATATGATGGACCAGGCCACAGGACATATGTGACTGAGTGGTGGCAGTGGTGGTAGGCACTAGACAGCTGTGGCAACGTGTGCGGCAGGAACTAAAATCATGGACCAGGCCGCAGGACATGTTTGCCCGAGCGGTGGTAGCTGTGGCAACATGTGTGTCTGTGCGGCAGGGCATACTGTGATGGACCAGGCTGCAGAACATGGCTGCCTGAGCGGTATTAGCTGTGGCAACATGTGTGGCAGGAACTAAAATGATGGACCAGACCGCAGGACATGTCTGCGCAAGTGGTTGTAGCTGTGGCAATATGTGCTGCATTGCAACAGGGCATAATATGATGGACCAGATCACAGGACATGTCTGCCCAAGTGGTGGTAGCTGTGGCAATCTGTGTGGCTGTGCGGTAGGGCATACTATGATGGACCAGGCTGCAGGACATGTCTGCTCAAGTGGTGGTAGCTGTGGCAACTTGTGGCAGGGCATACTATGATAGATCAGGCCCCAGGAGATATCTGACTGAGTAGTGGCAGTGGTGGTAGGCACTAGATAGCTGTGGCTACATGTGTGGCTGTGCGGTAGGGACTAAAATGATGGACCAAGCCGCAGGACATGTATGCCCGAGCGATGGTAACTGTGGCAACATGTGTGGCATTGCAACAGGGCATAATATGATGGACCAGGCTGCAGGACATGTCTGCCCAAGTGGTGGTAGCTGTGGCAACTTGTGGCAGGGCATACTATGATAGATCAGGCCCCAGGACATATCTGACTGAGTAGTGGCAGTGGTGGTAGGCACTAGACAGCTGTGGCAACATGTGTGGCTGTACGGTAGGGACTAAAATGATGGACCAAGCCGCAGGACATGTCTGCCCCGAGTGTTGGTAGCTGTGGCAACATGTGTGGCATTGCAACAGGGCATAATATGATGGACCAGGCTGCAGGACATGTCTGCCCAAGTGGTGGTAGCTGTGGCAACTTGTGGCAGGGCATACTATGATAAATCAGGCCCCAGGACATATCTGACTGAGTAGTGGCAGTGGTGGTAGGCACTAGATAGCTGTGGCTACATGTGTGGCTGGGCGGTGGGGACTAAAGTGATGGACCAAGCCGCAGGACATGTCTGCCCGAGCGTTGGTAGCTGTGGCAACATGTGTGGCATTGCAACAGGGCATAATATGATGGACCAGGCTGCAGGACATGTCTGCCCAAGTGGTGGTAGCTGTGGCAACTTGTGGCAGGGCATACTATGATAGATCAGGCCCCAGGACATATCTGACTGAGTAGTGGCAGTGGTGGTAGGCACTAGACAGCTGTGGCAACATGTGTGGCTGTGCAGTAGGGCAGACTATGATGGACCAGGCTGCAGGACATGTCTGCCTGAGTGGTATCAGTCAGGCTCACACAGCTCAGATATTCTTCTTCACTGCCATCTATGAATTCTATTACTATCTGCTTGTAATTATTTAAATCTGACTAAACTTTGTTCTTCTTCTCCTACTCCTATTATTCTATAATTCTATTGCAAGTTTTGCTGCACTTAGTGCTGTGTATTGCTGAAGAAAATGGAGTAATTGCCTTGGATAACACATCTATCCCTACCTCCACCATCACTGAAATGCCTCATGTTCCTGCCCACAGTACCACAATAAATGACATCAGCGTGTAAGGTGTCCACTTACCACTGGCTTTCCAAATATTTCTTCTTAGAGAAATGATCTTCTTGGTGCACCAGGGGTGTGGCCTTTTCTGCTGGTGCTATTTTTCTTCACTCTGTGCTGCAGTTAGTAGGGTCTCTGTCTTTCGCGTCCCCATTTCAAGACCCAAACACTAGTGTTAACCTAGCGTAACACTGTTATGTTTCCTCGGGTCCCCTGGCACTCCACTAATTATATTTTGGGGTCTGAAGAGATCTCGGGGTATAATAATAGCAGTGTAACATCTCTGCCTGTTCGGGTCTCTGCGACACCCTCCGCTCACACGCTGCGGTGCAGGAGACGTGTTCAGTTTTGATTCCTTGCTTAGGGTTCTTGTTGCTCTGTCTGAACACTGCTCTATTACCTCTTCTCTGTAAATTGATTTTCTACCACACCCATCTCCTGCACCTTGTTTCTCTCTGCTCCTCAAATAGTTAATCTTAGCCTTATCTGTGTGATTGACAGCCTATCTGCCAGTCAAGTCTGGGGCAGGTTCTGGGCTTCCTATATACTGGTCATCTGCTCACACATCTTTGCTGGCTATTGTGAATTGTGACTAGCTAAGCGCTTCTCTTGCTATTATTGTATTACTCACTTCTGACCTTTGGCTTCCCTTGTTACTACCCTTTTGGATTTTGATTTGGTACTGTTTGTCTCTTTGGTCTGGTTTGACCTCGGCTTGCTGACTCTGCTTCTGTGTTGTTTGTCTTGTCCTGTGTACACTTATTCAGAGAAGGGATTGCTGTTCAGTTGTCTCTGTCATTAGGACAGTTGTGGCAATTAGGTAGGGCCAGGGGCTGAGTCGAGTTTAGGGCTCACCGTCTCTGTCTTTCCCTTGTTTCAGCAGCAGCGCTGGGGAATTGCACAACTTGCAATTCCCTTACAAGCAGTTCCAGTTTGGACTTGTAGGGTCTGAAAGAAAACGGAAGGTAGAATCTTGTGAATACTGTAAGAACTGATCCGAAATAACCGACGTGCACAAAATCACATGGCTTGACAGACTCACAGTCAGTTTTTGTTATTTTTCAATTAAATGCCCAACCCTAATCGGACCCAAGTAAATAATCTGATTATGGTCGGATCGCTTCTCCTGCTCTAAGTTTTCTGTGCCTTCCTTTCTCAATCTTTCTGTTGTGTCTATTATTTGATCTCATTTATGATCCTCCTGCACATTTTTAAGCCTGAACTTCATATTAGATCTGTTTGCAGGAGGCTTCTTTGCTCCCTCTAGTGGTGGCTTCAGGCGGCAGAATTTTAACTTAATGTGAGTGCAGATTTGGAGCTCTGTATCAGAAAAACATCTCTTTGACTGCTATTTGGACCCAACCATCATGCCCAATGACAGACAGGCTGCTCCATGCCCTGGGTTTTGGAATTTAGAAAAAAGTATGCAGCACCAAAGAGGTTAAAAGCTCCTAAATCCTTTTTTATATGTTCAAGCCAAGTCTCACATCCTTGGTAATGTATACATGACATCACATAAGAAGTGATGAGAAGCGCAGATGTCCACAATGCTGTGGTTACAATCAATGCTAAATTTAGATGTGCTCACCGACCGTCTGAGCCTCGCACCACAGACATAGCACCATCTGTGTTGTTGTTGGGCTTTATAATGACTAAGGCTTTTTATTATTGATTAAGCCAGCGGAAGGACCAAGGTTTTCTGGCTGTCACTGGAGAGAGCAGAGTAAACAGAGGAGTAATGTCTAAAGGCAGCCACATTCGGGGTCTTACGCCTATGAGACTATTAATGAGCCATATACCTAGCACAGATAAGAATTATTGCACTCAGAGGTCTATTTTATATCAAGTTATATGAGATGCCTAAAACTAAATTTGCAAAATATTGCAAAGTAAATTTTGTGTCATATGCTGCAACAGTTTATAATATTGAAAATTTAAAGGAATTTTACATTGATGGCCTGTCTGTGGGACCTCCATAGGCTGTGTCTGGTACTGCAGGTCATCCCTAGCTCTTCTAAAATTTGAATGGGGATGAGCTGCAATTCCAGACAGGTAAGGGCAAGCTGATATATCTGATATAACAGTGAAGGGGCCCCAATACTCCAACCATTGCTACAGACCCTTCATTCTGCTCCTTGGTAGGGGAGGAGGATAGCTTATAAATGTGAATTCCAAGAAAACCTATCTAAGACTGAGGCCACACATTGCAAAAAAAGCTTTGCTATTGTTGCAGATTTTGCTATTCTTTTTTTTAATCTAGCTAATAATGGCTTCAATAAGAATGGGAAATATACAGGAAACTCTTATACTCCTCTTATACTTCTCTTATACTTCTCTTATACTCCTCTTATACTTCTCTTATACTCCTCTTATACTCCTCTTATACTTCTCTTATACTTCTCTTATACTCCTCTTATACTTCTCTTATAGTCCTCTTATACTCCTCTTATACTTCTCTTATACTTCTCTTATACTTTCTCTTATACTCCTCTTATACTCCTCTTATACTTCTCTTATACTTCTCTTATACTTCTCTTATACTTTCTCTTATACTCCTCTTATACTCCTCTTATACTCCTCTTATACTTCTCTTATACTCCTCTTATACTCCTCTTATACTTCTCTTATACTTCTCTTATACTCCTCTTATACTTCTCTTATACTCCTCTTATACTCCTCTTATACTTCTCTTATACTTCTCTTATACTTTCTCTTATACTCCTCTTATACTCCTCTTATACTTCTCTTATACTTCTCTTATACTTCTCTTATACTTTCTCTTATACTCCTCTTATACTCCTCTTATACTCCTCTTATACTTCTCTTATACTCCTCTTATACTCCTCTTATACTTCTCTTATACTTCTCTTATACTCCTCTTATACTTCTCTTATACTCCTCTTATACTTCTCTTATACTTCTCTTATACTTTCTCTTATACTCCTCTTATACTCCTCTTATACTTCCTCTTATACTTCTCTTATACTTCTCTTATACTCCTCTTATACTTCTCTTATACTCCTCTTATACTCCTCTTATACTTCTCTTATACTTCTCTTATACTCCTCTTATACTTCTCTTATACTTCTCTTATACTCCTCTTATACTCCTCTTATACTTCTCTTATACTTCTCTTATACTTCCTCTTATACTCCTCTTATACTCCTCTTATACTTCTCTTATACATCTCTTATACTTCTCTTATACTTCTCTTATACTCCTCTTATACTTCTCTTATACTCCTCTTATACTTCTCTTATACTTCCTCTTATACTTCTCTTATACTTACTCTTATACTCCTCTTATACTTCTCTTATACTTCTCTTATACTCCTATTATACTTCTCATATACTCCTCTTATACTCCTCTTATACTTCTCTTATACTTCTCTTATACTTCCTCTTATACTTCTCTTATACTTACTCTTATACTCCTCTTATACTTCTCTTATACTTCTCTTATACTCCTCTTATACTTCTCATATACTCCTCTTATACTCCTCTTATACTTCTCTTATACTCCTCTTATACTTCTCATATACTCCTCTTATACTCCTCTTATACTCCCCTTATACTTCTCTTATACTTCCTCTTATACTTCTCTTATACTCCTCTTATACTTCTCATATACTCCTCTTATACTCCTCTTATACTTCTCATATACTCCTCTTATACTCCTCTTATACTTCTCTTATACTTCCTCTTATACTTCTCTTATACTCCTCTTATACTTCTCTTATACTTCTCTTTTACTCCTCTTATACTCCTCTTATACTTCCTCTTATACTTCCTCTTATACTTCTCTTATACTTCCTCTTATACTCCCTCTTATACTCCTCTTATACTCCTCTTATACTTCTCTTATACTCCTCTTATACTTCTCTTATACTTCTCTTTTACTCCTCTTATACTCCTCTTATACTTCCTCTTATACTTCCTCTTATACTTCTCTTATACTTCCTCTTATACTCCCTCTTATACTCCTCTTATACTCCTCTTATACTTCTCTTATACCCCTCTTATACTTCTCTTATACTCCTCTTATACTTCTCTTATACTCCTCTTATACTTCCTCTTATACTTCTCTTATTCTTCTCTTATACTTCTCTTTTACTCCTCTTATACTTCTCTTATACTTCTCTTATACTCCTCTTATTCTTCCTCTTATTCTCCCTCTTATACTACCTCTTATACTTCCTCTTATACTCCTCTTATGCTGGTTTCCGGAGACACTAACCTATCTATCTGCAGGGCTGGGGTGATATTCTGATTCTAGTGACACACTCCCTTTAAAGGGAGTCTATCATTCGCAAAAGCACTTTTAAGCTAATGGCATGTTGGAATGGCCTTTAAAAAGGTCATTCTCCTCCTACCTTTCCTTGTTTTCTTCTCCCAGTTGATTCCAAGATAATTTGTTTCTTCATGTATGTAACTGAGCACCACGGAGCACCCAGGGCGTACCTTCTCTTCTGCGAGCACCCATCGCATCATCGCTTCTCACGACCCATCGGACGTTGTGGTGACTCTTGGTCTTCTCTGTATCTTCTTTCTTCTAAGTCCTCGTACACTGCGCTGTGTGCATGCACAATCGGCTCTGCCACTCTCTTGTGACAGACCACCGGAAAATGGCGGCCCTGATTGCGCATGCTCAGTCACGAGAATTGGCTGCCAGCAAGAACTGAGAAGAAAGTAGACCAAGAGGGGAGTCACCGCAACGGCCGAAGGGGTGGTGAGAAGCGATGGGTGCTCGCAGAAGAGAAGGTACGCTGCACTTTTGGACTTTGGGTATTAAAATGCCTTAAAGTATAATCCCTTTAAGAAAATAAACAATGTGTTTACTAGGTTCTGCTGCTGATGAAGAAACCCCCTCCTGAAGGTACTGTAGAATTTCCTCTCATTCATCATTTGATAGTCTCATGATACTAAGGTGTCACCGGATATTCCCGAGGGTTGGTTGAGGATATAAAACTTCTTTGTTTCTGACACAGGGCGGACTGTAGTATCATGTGACAGTGAATATTAGGATAATGGTTGACATGTGAACATAAATAATTAAAAAGTGAAGGTTATTATTACTTACAGTAACCAGTCACATACTGGGCAGTAATATTTTGGCTATGCAGCGGAGGAATCTTATACCACGCTTCCTTAGGACGGGTCTTCAATTGAGGTCAACTGTGTGAAGAGATCACAGTGCCATATTTTTGTATAGTGGCTGTGCCTGGTATTGCAACTCAGCCCCTTCACTTGAATAAGACTGAGTTGCAAGCAGGCCATGTGACCGATGAACGTGACATGACATGGTCTGTGATTCGGAAGCAGAGCTCAAATAAGCTACTGTCAATTCATTCATCACCCACGCTGATCCATGGGGATCCTGGGTGTCGGACCCTCGCTGATCTTCAATTAATGACTCCTAAAGGTTAGGCCACCAGTTAAAGAAGTTGTCCCATTATGGACACTGACTATAGAACATGGGATAAGTGTCCGTGATCATGGTCTTCTTTTAAATGGAGTGATAGTGCCCTGCGTGAACGGCACTCCAATTCTATACGGATGCCAGGGCAGTTATGTGCGGCCATTAGAAATTAATACAGCGCCGTTTACGCAGCAAACTGGCACTCCATTAACAAGGAGGCCTTAGGGGGACTTTTGGTCCCCTATCCTCCTGATCACTGGGCGCCCAGCGATCGGTGGCTTAGATTCGGACAAAAAATTAGCCAAAATTTTGGCAAATTTTTGGTGCACAGTATTGAATAATTTTAAAAGCTCCTGGAAGATGAGCAAGACATGACTTACTCCAATGTATACATATTCATAGAAAATCAATGTTCTGATGTCACCTGAGAATACAAATATAGTTCTGACCTGGTTATAGACAGAACTGGGCTGACGACATTCAGAGAGGTATCTTAAGTACCTGCACCACATGTTTGGGATCTCACCAGATACTTGTAGTTCTTTCAGAAATGTTGTGCATCTCCGAAGCAAAAACAAGTTAGTACAACGCTGTCCCGTAGAGGTGAATTCACACACAGCAGATCTGTGGGGCTATTCACATCCATTTTTGCGACTATTTAAAACGTCCATCAAAAAATAGGACACGTCTTATTTTTGACTGTTTCTACAGATCGCTGCATAGACTCATACCTTAGGCTGAGTTCACACTGTTCCGGATTCTCTGTTTGGAGACTGTTCGCAGTGATCGCCAGAACTGCAAGCCTGACTTTTTCATCCGGTGTTTTCAGTTTAAAACAACAGACATCTGATGGCCCCCATTATAGTCAGTGGGGTCCCTCGGGCTCCGTTGTTGTCCACTGTTTTAGCGGTACATGTGTCTGTTGTACTGATCCTCAGACCAATCAGAACAATGGACACCCGGGCATAGATGTGAACATAGAGTAAGGGAGTTCCATGAAGATGGGGGCACCATGTTGTGCTAATTGTCCATGAAAAATGACGCATGTCATCTATTTTCAATCAAACACAGTCTGAATAAAGCCGAAGTTCACAAATTTTTGGAGTGCAGTGTATTTATGAGATTTCTTCCTGCAAAATATGGATTAAATCCATGGCTTATGTGCCCTGTGTGATCCCCAAAACACCATTAGCATTGCACACTGAATAATCTCCATAGTTTAGTTTAGGCCATAGTTTAGCGGGCCTGGACAGGAGTGGGGATGGGTGAGTAAAATATTGACCGATATCTGCTGGAATAGTCCAATAGATAGGTAGTCGATTTAAAAAAAAGGCCAAATGTGCCACTGGTTATGGAGCACTGACATGTCCTGCCCTGGGGCACTGTAACACTTCTTAATGGTAGGCGCTGTGATAGGAGCTTCTTCTTATTGGGCACTGTGAGAGGAGCATCTTATGGGGTACTGTGACAGAAGCTTCTTATGGGGTACTGTGACAGAAGCTTCTTATGGTGCACTGTGACAGAAGCTTCTTATGGTGCACTGTGACAGAAGCTTCTTATGGTGCACTGTGACAGAAGCTTCTTATGGGGCAGTGTGTCAGGAGCTTTGTATGGGGCACTGTGACAGGCACAGTTTGCAGGGTAAATGTTTTGTGTAAAGATGGGACACTATTCCAATTAATTTTTGTTGCTTTCCTTTGACAGGATTTGACTTGTTTTTTGTTGGCTCTACACTTCTCACATGTGCAGGGTGAGGCTCCCCTATTATTTTGTGTGCAGGGTGAGACGCCCCTATTATTTAGTATACACGGTGAGGTTCCCCTACTATATAGTGAGCAGGGTGAGGTTCCCCTACCATATAGTATGCAGGGTGAGGCGCCCCTACTATATAGTGTCCAGGGTGAGACGCCCCTATTATTTAGTGTACACGGTGAGGTTCTCCTACTATATAGTGTGCAGGGTGAGGCGCCCCTACTATTTAGTGTGCAGGGTGAGGTTCCCCTACCATATAGTATGCAGGGTGAGGGGCACCTACTATATAGTATGCAGGGTGAGGGGCACCTACTATATAGTGTGCAGGGTGAGACGCCCCTATTATTTAGTGTACACGGTCAGGTTCCCCTACTATATAGTGAGCAGGGTGAGATGCCCCTATTATTTAGTGTACACGGTGAGGTTCTCCTACTATATAGTGAGCAGGGTGAGGTTCCCCTACTATATAGTGTACATGGTGAGGTTCTCCTACTATATAGTGTGCAGGGTGAGGCGCCCCTACTATATAGTGTGCAGGGTGAGACGCCCCTATTATTTAGTGTACACGGTCAGGTTCCCCTACTATATAGTGTGCAGGGTGAGGTTCCCCTACTATATAGTGTACACGGTGAGGTTCTCCTACTATATAGTGTCCAGGGTGAGACGCCCCTATTATTTAGTGTACACGGTGAGGTTCCCCTACTATATAGTGTGCAGGGTGAGGCGCCCCTACTATATAGTGTGCAGGGTGAGCCGCCCCTATTATTTAGTGTACACGGTCAGGTTCCTCTACTATATAGTGTGCAGGGTGAGACGCCCCTATTATTTAGTGTACACGGTCAGGTTCCCCTACTATATAGTGTCCAGGGTGAGACGCCCCTATTATTTAGTGTACACGGTGAGGTTCCCCTACTATATAGTGAGCAGGGTGAGGTTCCCCTACTATTTAGTGTGTAGGGTCCTGAAGCTTCTGATGGCCGCCCCACCTGTATTATGCCGAGCTGTCTTCTACCACAATGCAGCTTTAAAGGAAGGCACAAGGAAATAAAAGTCTGTCCTTGGTGTCCCTCCAGCAGTCAACAACCTGTAATCATCGCCAATCTTCCCAGGAGACGATCTGCAGATTGTGAAGTAAACTTACTAACTAACGCACCTCTAGTGTCTTCTTAGAGAAATATAGTTTTAACGGTATGTTCACATGTGCTGGATAATCTGATCTGGTCCAGATAGACATTGATGTTACAAACAGAGGCTCCTGGGCCCCAATGCAAGATCTGTATCAGGCTGCCAGCTGTAATATATCATGTATAGTACTGGTCTCCTTATATTGGGTATAGACACCTTGTGGTCACCTTAAGGTTTCTGGACCCAGGTACGACCCCACCCTCTTCACCCCCTCAGGTTACTCCCCTGGTTATAAACATCTATCAATAGTAGATAGAAATAGCGAATACTCACCAGGATCAATCCCTGTTCTCTGGATATGAAGAACCATCTTCTATCATTTGTTTCCTTTTTCAGTTGATCGAGTTTCAATGCGAAAAACCTCCCTCATGTAGAAGAGCAGCGGTATCCATATATCCAAGGCGCGCTAAAGTATACGCCAAAAACATCACAAGGTGAGTGATTGTACTGCAAAACATGTCCAAACATCCAGCACTATGAAGCGTTTTTTCCCCCAGGGCTCCCCCATCCACTAGCCACTTTCAGCCCCCTGCAGATAGGTCATCATATGAAAAATCAATTTAGGATCGGAAAACCCCTTTAAGGGTCAAAACCGCTTTCTCACTAAGGGATTAAATAAGTGACTCTTCTACGGCTTTACATGTCATGTAGTTTGCTACTAGTAAAATACTTCCTGGGACATCTTCACCAGAAGATCAGTGAGGATCACAGAGCCCAGACCCCCACCAGTGACATACTCCGACATCTCAGTGACAGGTCGGAAGATGCTAGAAGGTAAACCGGCCCTTTAAAGTAGTCATTGGCATCTTAGGACCAAAAATGGCATCACGCGAGCAAGTGACATTTGGCAGACGGGTGTGACTTGTCCACTAGATTGAGCACACACCAGGTCTGCAGATAGAAAAGTAACCCCAGATTGCGAGATCTTGTATGCAATAACAATGGCTCTGGGTCTTAGCAGGTGCTTTATGTATTATGAAGGTCTCTCATCTCCATCTATTAACCCATATCTCATTGTAATTGAGCTCCGATCCCTGAGGCCATTAGAAACCTTAGACGCTGCTCTCAGTCCATTACATGATTCGTTGAATTGCATGTATATAGCTTTATAGACCTTGTTCCAATTAATAGGCAATTAGTAGCAATGGCCGCAAACAGTGCAGACGGATAACCTGCAATGGCAAATAAAAGGAGAGAACTCGCAGACAAAGGGTAACATAATAGTCTTCCCGGTGTTAAATGGTGACACATCGACAAGCCGGAGACCATTGTGTGTAGTCAAAAGAACGGCAGAGGTATGCTGGAGGTATAATGTCAGCCATTGTTCAGACACTTTCATCATCATTCGTCGTTTCTGTACAGAACACCCGATCCTCAGGTCTGGAAATCACACACGTACTATGTTTGTAACAGAAACTGAACATCCCCCCCTTCCCTGAACAAATATCGAAATATCGCGGCTCCTTATTATGGATCATCTCATTCAGGTTACGTTCAGATTCTCTAGCGCAGAGTCTGACGGAAATCCAGACGAAATGGTCCGGCAAGCCCAACTTTTTTGTCCGGCAATGTCTGTGAAAAAATAATGGCCACCCAACAGACCCCAATGGAGACCCTAAGGATCAGTTGTCCGCCATTACACAGACTATTTCTTACGTCCTTCTGGTCCTGTGACAAACCAGAAGAACGGAGACAATGGCGCAAAGGTGAACGCGGCCTCAGTCTTTTCCACTAATACAGTTCATTTCTATGAGACCTCATACAAACATCTGGTTCAGTTTTTCATTTGTTTTTAAAATCTGAGTTTTGTCCATTTTCCATCCGTTTTTCAATGAGACGTGTCTTTTTTTCTAATGGATTCCATAGACTTCAATGAACAAAGTCTTAAGTAAAATATAGGAAAGAATAGGGCGTGCACTATAACAAAACAGCACAGACACACGGATCCATTATAACAACCGATGCGTGTATACGAGCGTATATTGGTGTAATAGTCCTAGATTTCTCATCTGTTAGGCCTTTGGCTGAAAAAACTGCAGCAAAATCTGCAACAAAATGCACAGATTTTCCATAACTGGTGGTCTCAGCCTCAGGAGATGTTCACACAGTGTCAGATACATGTCAAAAAGAAAATTTCACTGTGGAACCCGTTGTAGAAAGTCAAGGCAGAGCGTCAGATGACTGCTGCAGGTCTGGAAACAGCACTAAAAGCGGCAAGATAGAACAAGGCGGATCTGTTATTGCACTGCGTCTTAAAATAATGCCAGGCAGATACAAGAAGTTTTTCCACACTCTTTCTGCCCATTTCCATGTCAGGATCAGCCTGAATTAACACAGTGAGAACCCGGCCTAAGACCTGACTAGCGCCATATGCTGAATACAATTTGACACAAATGGCATCACGGTATACAGTAAAGCCCACTTAGACCCCCCACATAGTATGATGATAGAGCCGCTCTGCTCCCGCTGCTTGCGCCTAAGCAATGATCTCACTTCATTGTGTCTTCTGGTGCCAAGCCATAAGTGCCAGGGGGTAGATGCACCATATGTAATATGGCAGACGTGGGCCCACTGTGCCACTAAACTGGTTTGGCAACTCCTCAGGATGTTACCTGGGTAAGTGGTCCTATGGTTTTCACCCTTTAAAGGGAGTCTGTCACAAGGAATGGGCACAATAAACATATAGTTCAATACCTTAGGGTCAACATAATCTAACATGGCTTTCCTTTTCTAAATTCGGTCCTCCGTTCCTAAGTAATTTTTCTACAAAACATTATAGAAATGAGCAGCATGGAGCACCGAGGGCGCTCCAGGCTGCTCACGCCCCCTTCATATTCAGTGTTTAACAGGAGAATGACCGGGCCGGCAGAGATTCCAAAGTCTTGACTGGCCCTGTATTCTCGGGATTTTCATTATTGGCTCAAGCGCATAACTGCTCCTTACTCTTTAGACAGGAACAAGAAAATGATCATGCGTAGATATTGAAAATCCTAAGATGCGGTGTCCACTGTGGGAAAGAAGTGTGGCGGGCAGAGCAGTGACACTGATGTGTAGGGGTGAGGGGGTGCCCATGGCCATAGCCGGCCACCACTACAATGTGGACAATTCACGGATGAAAAATGGTCCATTGTGTGAATAAGGTCTAAGGGGTTATCCTGTTAAAGATTTTTATACCAAAAATGTGTGTCCTGAAGTTTTGCTTTAGTATGATGGCTTAATATAGTACTTACCAACTCTCCCAGATGGCCTGGAGGCACCCGAAATAAGGGGCAGACCCCTGGCCTCTTGGAAGAGCAGACATCTGCAGGGATCTGTTATTCTACACACAACCTGGGCTTTTTATGTGCTAGTCGTGTCCCAAAAAAGGGGCATAGAGGACACCATTCTCTGCTCAAATCTCAAAAAGGGGACGTGATGGGAGAGGGCATGAAGACCCCCAACACTGTATTCTTCCAGAACACTGCCAGCAAATGTTGGTACAGATGGCTTTAGTCATTTACAGTGTCCATCTATCTTTTTGGTGCTGCTGGTAGTCTGTGCAGCCATGGCAGAGGCTCTGCTTCACCCCCTGCTATCAGGAGAGTGACTGAGCATGTGCGACCACCAGCACTCAGCTCATTAGGTGGAAGACTACACTATGAACACCAGGTGGTGCCATACTATGTATGCAAATAACAGAACTCTTCATAGATTGCAAACATTGTTCATTTTTTATGGTCTGTGAAATTAATATAATATTTAATTTTGAGAATTTGGAAATTTAGATTTTTACGGTATTGTAGCATTGTGTATACCAGTCTTCCAAAATGACATCCATGGCTCTTCAAGTGCAGTGAAACTACAAGCCCCAGCATGCAATCACAAGCTGTAACTTTTATGGCTGGGATTTGTAGTTTCACAACACCTGGACATTCACAGTGATAATAACATGAGGCTTTCACACACAGAGGTCGGGGAGCAGTCACACTGTGCATTACTGGTGCCTGTTTTTACATGACTGACAGGAGGACCATAAATACCTGGAATAAATCTAAGCTCAAACAGACAGTGGTTGGGGTCAGGGGTCTTCAGGAGCAGCTGCAGAGCACAGGTCGCATATCCAGTATCCTGAGAAACAGCAGACCCTACACTAAATCCATTAAGGGTGAATTCACACATGGCAGATTTGTCGCTGAAATGCCATTCATCATTCACATTAATTTTCTGTCATAATTGATGCCTGCGATAGATTTCATTTAGGCGCACAGCTCGGTGATGGACCTCGCCTTGTCATAAGTCTGGCTAATTCTCCGCCAGTGCAGAGGTCATCAAGCCCGGCATAGAATACGCCACTTTCCGCTATGTACCCCACAATTTTGTTGTGCAATTTTCAAGGTAGGCTTGGTTCACATCTGCGTCGGAGACTCAGTTTGACTGACCCCTGTCTAAATCACCCCCTACAAGCCATGGAAATGGCTGCCCCCTCCCCTATATACAGGATAACATCCCTTATATATTACGTTCCCCTAGTAACATTTAACTGTTCATGCCGGAGCCCCCATTGCTCATAGGAACACGTCTCATTCAGAATCCTGACAGCTTGTCTTGGATCAGGCGGAAAAAGCTGTCATAGAGTAAAAAATAATAATAATAGCAAACACAAGGCATTTTGGGGGATTTAGTACTAAAGGTTTGCAAAAGAAGAAAAGGCTGATGCGACAGTCCTGCTGGAATGGGGGGGGGGGATATATGTGTTAAAGGGGATGTGTCATCGCTTCCACTATAATTTCATTAGTTAGATGTAGGTATACAGATGATATATCATGTGCTTGGTCTTATTAAAGGGGTTTTCTGGGATTTATCTATAGGATAGGTCATCGATATGTAATCGGTGGGGATCTGACACCCAGGACCCCCGCAATTCAGCTTGTTGAAGAGTGGCGCGCCATCTTCCCTGTGATGATGACATCACCTCCATGTGTACTACAAATTTATGCAAAAATTATTATAGTCATAGACTTAATTTAAAGGGGTTTTTCCATCTGAGCAAGTTATCGTCTAGCGGTGGTCACATGGTGGTTGGACAGAATGTACACCGTACCATTTAATGGAGGAACCGGAGATAGGCAAGTGCTGTACTTTGGCTATCTCTGGCACTCCCATTGAAATGAATGGAGTGGTGCGTGAGCTGCCCGTCCAAAGGACAGGGGACAATAATCCCCCATGCTCCAGATTGGTGGTGGTCTGAGTGGTCAGATACCCATGAATATGTAGACCGGGGATAACTTGGCCAGATGGGAAAACCCTTTTAGGCTAAGACCCCACACTGCTGAACGCAGCTAAAAAATTCTATGGAAAAAACACAACGCAAACGCGTCATGGTTTTTTCCCGCAGTGTTTTTCATTGCATTTTCTCTGCGGTTTTTCTTCCCTTACCTGGTTCCGCAGGTAAAATTGACACGCTGCGTTCTTCAAAAAGCTGTGTGTTTTTGACAACACAGCTTTTCCGCAGCGTTTTTTTTATTCCGCAGGGTGTGGTTGGAATTAGTCAGAATCTCATTCACTTTGCTGGTACTGTAAAACGCAGCAAGGTTTTTTTTTTTTTTTCTATTGCTGCGTTTCCACAACGTGGGGCCTTAACCTTAAAGGGAATGTGTCACCAAAAATGACCTATTTTGTAGACGAAGTTTTTATGTTAAACATATTTTTAAAGAATTTTGGATTTTCCTTCTCAATTTCTATATTTTTTTTTTATTTTGTTTTTTTTTTTAAAGTACTATGTCCTGCAATTTTCACCCTGGTCACTAAGACTAATGATAGGCTGACACTTTCCAACTGTGTAAAAAATTTCTTTGTCTCCAGAGACTCAGATGTAGATGGGAACCCAGCTTTATTTACATCATAGGCAAGAAGATAACACCTCTATAGATAACACCACTGAGTTATTACATTCGCTACTGACAATGGATGATGTCACAGCTTATCTCCTCCCCCTCCCTGCACAGAGCATGTCTAAAAAACTCTTCCATACACCTCATTGAGTCGGCTCCAGACTATTGCTGCCTATGGCCATGACTATAACGAAGTAAAGGAGATGCTCAGACAAGATGCCCCTCTCTCCCCGAAAATAGAATTAAAAAAAAAAATCTACAACCAAAAAATAACAAAATAGAAAAAAGTTATAAATTTCGTCTGGTTTTAATACATAAAAATATTGGTGGTTCATTCCCTTTAAGGGCGGGCTATGCATGACGAATTCTACATAGATGATACTTTTTGGGGGAGATTAAATTTCAGAGCTCTTACTATGAGACACTGTGAAGTTAGGAGCTCAATGTAATGTAATGGCATTATAGTGGAAAATGAACTTCCCCTTGAAATGATTGTAGTGCGCACTACTGTATAGTACTGCCAGCTCTACCAATAAGAGTAAATGAGGACACGCTGATACATGACGAGCACATAAATAAAATTGATGAGCACAGTAAATATAAGGAGACCAAGATCGACAAAGACATCTCAGAAAGTGCTAGAGACACAATTAACTTCCCATCTTCAGAGCCGGCTGAATATATTGTATAGATTAGGACATGGATTGTATAGCTGGGATGATATAATCTGGTTGGGGCTGCAGCTGTCTGATGTAATGAGACCAGAGATGTGGGAGGACGCCGGCGGATGAGAGCACGATCATTCCCCCGTGTGTGTTTTATTAATCTCTGCTTTTTATTCATTTACACAGACATGACTGGAAGGGACGTGCGATCATTCGTAAGAGCGAACAGGAGCGGAGACAATGGTATAGTCGGCCTTTTCAGTGTCTTCTTGGTTGTAATCTTGTAATGAATGCCATGATATTCGCTGATCTAATTCCTTATTGTCATAGGATTTCCTGTTTCTGTGATACCTAGGTTGTTTCTGTCAAGGCGCACGTTTGTTAAATACATACGTTTCTGCAGTATAAGACAGACATCAGGAGACGATGAGTGGATTTGTACAGCTGCTTTGACTTGTATACGTCTGTCTTCAGTTGGCTCCACCTAGTGGCTGCCTTGTACTGCAGAAATGGAAGTGTTTAAAGGGAATGTGTTGGCAGAAAATTACCTATTTTTGATATTTTAATTTTCCATATTAAGAAAGTACTATCTCCCGTAATTTTTCACTCTGACCACTAGGACTAATAATAGACTGAAAGTTACCAATTCTGCAGGGGTTTTGTTAGCAGCAGTCACCTCATTGACATCACAGACAGGATTACACATGAAGATAGATGACCACTGATCCATCATTGCATCACTACTGACAATAGATGATGTCACAGTTTAACTCCTCCCCCCTCCCTGCACAGAGCATGTCCAGAAAACTCTCCCATAGACATCAATGAGTCAGCTCCAGACTATTGCTGACTATGGCCATGACTATGCTGTAAAGCATAGCACTAAATGCTGTTAACAGAGCAGAGAAACTCAGACAAGATGGCCGTCTCATAATCATGTACAGAAAATGGAATAAAAAATCTTCAATCGGAAAATAAAAAGATTTTTTTTACTATATTGTTTAAATAAATTGTCACTAACTTTTCAACAGACGTGCATAAATCAGCACAGCTACAAGTATAAGAAACTTTGTAATACGTCTTGCCAGGAAAATGTTAGTTTCATCTACATAGTATGTTCTTTTCTGCCCCCGCTACCCCTGTTGCTTTGCTGGCATTCACTGTAAAATCTCTGAATCTGTCTTGATCTCACAAGATGGACTGCAGGTTCGCTGAAGCATCAAATTACAGGTTCCCACATAAGTCTAGAGCGGGGAGAGGGAGGAGTAACCATGTCTATGGGACACATCATATCAGCTAGTCATATCCATCAGCTCAGGGACAACTGAGAATTAGACAAGGAGCCGTCAGAGAGGAGAACTTCTGCAGAATATAAGTCATATAATGGCTAGACATAGTCTTACTCCTCATGTACGAAAACGGCAGCTCATCCTGGAAAGTCATCTGGAAGGTTAGGTGCGACTTTATAGTAACCAGTCTGTACTTATTCTATCCCTAAATCACCACATGCTTGTACTGTAGTTTATAACTTTGTGAACATGTCCTTACCTGCGATGGCGTGTGCAGGATATACCAGAGAAGGTTCACAAGGCGGGTGTATGAGCTTCCCATACACAATATAAAGCCCCCCACAGTATAATGCTCTCCTTATGGTAAATTGTCCCCTATGGGCCCGTACACACAACTGATTCTGCCAATGAAAATCAGCGACAGATTCTACCCCGACATCAGAGTAGGACATTGAAACAATAAGTGTCCTGCTTGATCTTGCCACAGAGTCTTTGACTTCAAACTAGGCCCATTCGTCCATCATCTGGGGTTTACATTTCTCTTTTCTTCATTCACTTCATTTTGTTAATTGACAAAAATAAACTATTAACCCTTCTATATCTGAAGGCTTTCTTATTGTGCAGCCTTTATTCCACAACGGCCTAAAACTTTTCCAAAGTGCTCTATATAGGTTTCTGTGAGTCAATTCTGTATTTTCATCTAAAAAGCTCTTTACATGCTGCTACAGAAAGCCCATGAGCCCTGCCGGCCACAGAATGATTGACAGCTCTCCTTGTCTACAACCCCATATAGGAGAAACTGTCCATCACTGCTTAGTCCGGGGAGGCTGGGCTCTCGAGGACAGTCGAATCATGGACAACTCTATATCCCGGAGCTCAGCATCTCTCGTCCTAGTCCTGCCATCAGATATGGTAGGATAGAATAGACCTGACAGAGGCGCAAAAAAATCTGGAGCATACAAACAATTTCTGCATTAAAGAAATAAGCCGAGAACCTTCTTAGAATCTATTATTATATGTATATTATTATATGAGTCCGTGCACACTGGGGTATTCATTCCTGTAATAAATAATGTAAAGGGGATTTCCAGGACTACAATTTTGAAGGTCTATTCTTCAGATCAGACAGTCAATATTAGATCAATAGGGGTCCGATTCACTGTACTGCCATTGAGCTGCTATGTTTACCAGGCACAGCTCAGTACTGTTAGTATTATTATGTATTACTATTAGTATTAATATTTATTATTATTAGTTTATTACTATTGTTATTGGGTAGCACGGTGGCTCAGAGGGGTGAGTTAGGAATTTGCTGCGGATTTGGGGGAGGAATTCGCCCCTGAATCCGGAGCAGATTCCTCCCGGAATCCACCTCCCATTGAAAACAATGGGAGGCAGAGATTGCGGCAGGGCATGGGAAAAAAAAACGTCCTCAATTTTGCCGCGGATTCCGCCCTCCTGATTAGGCCCATGCACTGCATCGGCATACTGTCGCATCTAGACCACAGCGAAAATGCCGGTGGTGGAAAATGAAGAAAAGTCCTCTTCATTTTCCACCATGTGGAAAATGTGAACATACCCTGGTTAGCACTGTAGCCTTGCAGCGCTGGAGCCCTAGGTTCAAATCTGACCAAAGACAACATCTGCAAGGAGTTTGTATGTTCTCCCTGTGTTTCCTTCGGGTACTCCAGTTTCCTCCCATACTCCAAAGACATACTGGTAGTATCTGTAAAGCGCTGCAGAATATGATATATTAATATGCGCTATATAAGTAAACAAAATAATAACATAAATAATTTATTATTATGTAGTAGTAGTAGTAGTATTATGTATTATTAATATTATGTATTATTATTAGTATTATGGATTAGTAGTAGTAGTATTACTATGGATTATTATTAGTATTATGCATTATTAGTAGTATTTCTACTATGGATTATTATTAGTATTATGGATTATTATTAGCAGTTTTACCATGGATTATTATTAGTATTATTATGGATTTATTAGCAGTATTACTATGGATTATTATTAGTATTATGGATTACTGTATTATTATCAGTAGTATTACTATGGATTAGTAGTAGTAGTATTACTATGGATTATTATTAGTATTATGGATTATTAGTAGTATTTCTACTATGGATTATTATTAGTATTATGGATTATTATTAGCAGTTTTACCATGGATTATTATTAGTATTATTATGGATTTTTTAGCAGTATTACTATGGATTATTATTAGTATTATGGATTATTATTAGTATTATGGATTATTATTAGCAGTAGCAGTATTACTATGAATTATTGTTAGTATTATTAGTAGTAGTATTACTATGGATTATTATTAATATTATTGATTATTAGTAGTAGTATTACTATGGATTGTTATTAGTATTATTTTTGTTAGTATTACTATGAATTATTAGTATTATTATGGATTATTAGTAGTAGTATTAGTATGTTATTATTATTATTAGTAGTAGTAGTATTACTATGGATTATTATTAGTATTATGGATTATTATTAGTAGTAGTAGTAGTAGTAGTATTACTATGGATTATTATTAGTATTATGGATTATTATTAGTAGTAGTAGTATTACATAATAGTAGTAAATATCCATAGTATTATTACTACTAGTATTATTATGTGTTATTGGCAGGTTACTGGGAGCCGGACATCGACTGATCTGTCACCAGGAAACTCACTATTAAACCACCCACAGTCATTGTAGGGGACATTATACTGAGCACCATTTTGCTTTTAGATAATCCAATCGATGCAGCATTTTCTCAAAGAAAAGCTGTTCTATAAATATGCAAATGAGCAATGGGGGCGTGTCAGAGACTCCATGGACTCAAGCCAGGAAAACGCCAGGCACATGTGCAGGAATTCAACAAGCAGCGTCATAGCTGTAGGACAGGAAAAAGCTGTCAATTTTGTGTACAGAGGTCCATCAGACCTGGAGATGGAGACCCCGTTATAACACTAATGAGTCACATGACATTGGGGAGGGAAAATGGCTAATTGGGCACAGTTTGTCCATTTTCGCTTAGGAGTGTGCTCACTTTTGTGGCCAGGGGTTTGGACATTAATGGCTGTTTGTTGAGTGATTTTGATGGCACAACAAATTTACACTGTTATACAAGCTGTACACTGACTACTTTACATAGTATCCAAGTGTCAGATCTTTAGTGTTGTCCCATGAAAATATATAATGAAATAAATACATAAATGTGAGGGGTGTACTGACTTTTGTGGGATACTGTATGTCATTGGGCTTTTCACACCTGGTCCTCTTTAATTATAAAAATAAGAAATAATACAGGTGATACATTCCTTTAAGACACCAAGGCCTAGTTCAGCTGATGCCCTTGTTTCTCCTATAGCTATGCCCCTGCCGTCCCCACTATAGATTCCCTGGTTAGATGGCCGCTTTCCAGTTTGAGTCCTTTGTTGTGCTGGACTGAGCGTGCTAGCGATGCTTATCTATATGAGCAGCCAGCCCTTTGGGCCATCAGTATATGTCTCCCACTGGCAGCGTCTGGCCCTGCTGAGCAATGGGCCAAACATATTTCAGGCCGCTGCTTAGCAAACAGCACAGCCACAAAATGATTCATTAGAGAGTCTGAGGTAGTCCATTATTGTGTCATCTAGAAAACAAGCACGACTCTAAATGAAGCTACATTTAGGCTTTATAGGATAAACACTATGCCGAGGTTTCCTATAGAGAATAGTCAGCAGCGCTCATGTAAACAGTTCAGCATTTGGCATCTTTGGCAGTGCAGACCTGAATGCTATTGATTGATGGTGGCAGCTTATTGAAAAGTCCGTCCCTCCGGCCTGGAACAAGACTGAAATTTGCAACAAGTATATAAAAATAACATCACTTTTTTTTCCTCCTTTCTTTGAACACAATCCGCCTTCCCCAGCCCACATTCTTCAAATGGAGACTTGAAAGGTTTTTGCTCCTTGCAGGCCTTCTAATGATCTCGGCCGCCTTGCAACCCCAGTCTGTAAACTACCTTACTATACAAGCAAATCATTACTTCTTACTGTCAATATGTGCACAGAAAACACCTAGGCCCAATAGAGCAGTGAGAATACATTTAAAGGGCCAGGCAAGCTCTTATAACACATGATGCGGTAGAAAAGGAAGCCATTACTCAAGGGAACCTGTCAGGATGGAGATTGGTTTTGCAGGCTACCTGTACATGTGTGTAGACCATACATGCCCTGCTAAGGATTCTGGAAAAAGAATATGGAAATAATTCCTCCTTGGGGGAACTTCCCTAGAAACCTAGACCCATCTGCTATGACCTCTCACCCAGCCAACCTGTACCTGCTTTCCTTTGATGAGGGGGCAGTAATCCTAAAACAGCTGTCTGGGGATGGGGGTTCTGTTCCTTTTGGAGGAGATATTAGGCCTTAGCCTAAAGGGATTATCCACCTTTTCAAAATTGATGGCTTTAAGATAGGTTTAGGATCGGCAGTGGTATGACAGTTGTATCCCTGCAGATCAGCTGTCATTCAGTGTGTGCTCCTCTCAGCATTGTTTATGTGCCGAGCACTGCTCACTCGGCCTGTTGTTGACAGTGGCGGTCGTGGGTACTGCAGTCATGTTCCCTAGACTTGAATGAGACGCATTATCAATGTTGAGTGAACAACGCAGTGCCTGACATGTAAGCAATACCAGGAGCTTTGAGTTCAGAGACACAGCTGATCTGCAGGGGTCCCAACAGTTGACCCTAAATCAATGGGTTATCAATTCTAAAAGATTTAATCCTTTTAAAGACTATGCAAACGGATCCTCTTGTGTTGGCTTCCATTTTTTGTGAATCTGTTTAAACAGTTAAACAGACGCACTAAATGTATGCAAAGAAAAAAAAAACCCTGATGTGAATATAGACTTACATCTACTGCCAACACTAAGGATAGAATTTAGCTATTTAGATACAGAAATTGTGCACATTGTACCATCCTCCAGTCATCTGCTTTTCATGCATTTCTTGATGTTATGTGTTCAGCAAGGTTATAGCTATAGTATATAGAATCCGACATGGTAGATTTAGGTACCGTAGCTCAGCAGAAAGCATGTCCATATATCAGATGTTTTCATCCTCGGACCTGCGGTGACGGCGCCGCTGTAGTGTTAGTAGAAGGCGTCACCAGAAATTTTCAATTCACATCATAGTTATTGCAGAGACCTTTAAATGTCATCTTTGCTCGGCACTGCCTCAAAATGAAAATCACTATTGTGAGAAGAGGTACGTAGGATTCACCAGACCATCATAAGAAGGAACATTTCTGAGGGTCACACGAAGTGCAGCGGATCCGCTAAACCATTATCCGATGATTCTGACAATGCCTGAAGACACATAGACAGACGCGATGCTGCAGTGTAGGTAACTAAATACAATGTAATGGAACTGACTAGCAATGTAGTAGAGAGGAAGCAATGGATTAGCAGAGGTGAACCATCAGTGTAGCAGAGATGAAACTGACTTGGGACAGCAATGCATTAGAGTGCACCATATAAATGAGGAGAACCCTCCACCGGGTGTACACCTGCACTGAAATTTACGCCGGCTCATAGCTGGCATTAGGGGACTGCCTACATAATCGGGGGTTATGTAATCTCGGCCAGGCGACAACCTGTTTCATTGCCGGGGTTAACGAAATCTGTCAAGTGACATCATCAGTGAGCACCCGTTTGCCACAGCAACACGATCATCAGCAGAGTAGAAAGTGGCCGGGGGTGGGGACTTAGGCAGCGCAAGCCACTGGGTCCATGTGCTGCGCAGTTGTAGAATACTATTTCCATTTTTGGATGATGGATTGAACAGTGCCCCTTAGGATGCTCAAAGCTTGGTATATATTTTTATAACCTCAACTTCTCCACAACTTTATCTCTGACCTGTCTGGTGAGTTCCTTGGTCTTCTTGATGCTGTTTGTTCACTAGCATTCGCTAATAAACCACCGAGGCCTTTACAGAACAGGTGTATTTATACTGAGACTAAATTACACACAGCTGGACTCTATTAACTAATTAAGTGACTTCTGAAGGCAATTGCGCGCACTGGATTTTATTTAGGGGTATCAGAGTACAGGGGGACTGAATACTTTTGCACGTCACACTTTCAGATTTTTATTTGATTCAAATTTTGAAAACCATGTATCATTTTCGCTATACTTCACAATTATCTGCTACTTTGTGTTAGTTATTGGTTATACTTTATATTCTTATTGTTTTTCTGTCCATCTCTTTGAAGCAGGAGATTTAGTGGTTCGCATGAAGAATGGATTTGGCAGCTCAAAATACAAACCTGTTGACTACCAACAACTACGGGCATTAACTGAAGCCAAGAAGTTAGCCTCCTCAAGCATTCAATTAAAGGTACGGTGTCTCCTCACTGTTATAGAGCGTCTACCATTTCTTCTAATTCACATACAGTAATACATGACACGTTAAGCCTCTGTTCTCACTTCTGTTTGTATTTACCATCCGGTTTCCATCACTCTTTTACAGCCATCATAGCACTGTGAGAAAAACAAAAATGAGCAATCTTTATATATATCTTTATACCCGCTCACATGGGGAGCACAATGAGGAGGAGGACCACTCACTGGACTTGTAAATCCCCGGGGTACAGGGATCTCAGTCAGCAATTGTTAAGGCTACATTCACACTGTCCTTTGCTGTCATCCGTCATAGGTAGTGGAGTAACAGACTCAGACAGAGCCCCCTCCATCTGCGTCTGGTCCCATTTAACTATAATGTAAACAGACATGGCGGCCTGCTTTCTTCTATTTTCTTTCTTCCGTCATGTTTGTTCACTTTTGCAACAGAAGAAAAAGTCCTGCAGAAGATAAACGAAAGTGTCTGCCATGTTTTTTTCGTGGGGGTGAATACACATGGACACCAGACAGAGGGGGATCTGTCTGCATCTGTCTTTTAACCCTTTAAGGACGCAGGGTCATTTGTACGTTAATGGTCAGCAACTTTTTTCATATTTTCCTTCTCCACCTTCTCAAATTCAAAAACTTTTTTATTTTTCTGAGGGCTTATTCTTTGTGTGACGAGTTGTACTTTCATTTGGCACCATCTTGGGGTACATGTAATGTTTTGATTAACTTTTATTAACATTTTTGGGGGGTTCATGTGAAATAACCCTCAATTCTATCATCATTTTTTGCATTTTGTTCCTACTGCGTTCCCTCTGCATTGAAAAATCAGGCAGCTTTGTCCGAGGGTCATTACAAATACGGCTATACCATATTTATATTGGTTTTATCATGTTTTACCACTTTTACATAAAAAACATCACTTTGAAAAAGAACACTTTTCCTGTGGGTCACCATATTCAGACACCTAGAACTTATTTTACATGATATTACTGTTTTATTGATGGGGATGTGTCAGGGCTCTTTATTTGCGGGGCAAGTTGTAGTTTTTATTGGTACCAATTTTTGGTATGTATTACTTTTTGATCACTTTTTATTGCTTCGTATTGCAGTACATCGCACATAGGCTCCATGGCAACCCTTCAGAGTCCACGATCTTGTTCCCGGACCCCTGGATGCCATAATTGCCATCCAAAGGGTTAATCCGCCAGAGTTTCAGTATTTTTTTGTATCTCCAGTGGCTAGTCTCAGGTCTCAGTTGTGTTAATGCTGCTATAGCTAGATGCCATTACAGTGCCTATATAGCTAATTATACATATGCTCAGCGTGATGTAATAGTATTACAGTAATACCTCGTACATTCGCGAGGTTAGGGTCCAGAACCGGTCGCGGATCGCGAGGAATCGCGAATGTTTGGTACAAGCGCTTAGAAGCGCTTACAATGCCAGTTTCTAATGTTTAACCCCTAAATATCAATAAACTTTACCCTACAGTACTGTACAGTATACTAAAGTATACTGTACAGTACTGTATATTAATACATTCATTCATTTTTCTTATACACTCACAGTAAAATGAAACTAATTACCGGGTACGTAACGAACAGGACGCTACTACCCAATAGCGAAGGTGTTTTTTTTTTTTTAAATTTCACAGATCTGAGAAAAAAGAGCAAAATCTATATATGTTAGTTGCCAAAAAAATATCGCGAATCTGTGAATTCGCAAATTCGGAAACGCGAGTGTACGAGGTATTACTGTATACTGAATATTTTCCATCAGAACTTTATATCAATCAAGCCTACAATAACAGAAAGGGAAGAAGACTGATTCTGTCTAGAGTCCGCTACCAATAAAGCACACCAGCAGATGCCATAAAGGGGACACATCGCTGCCATAAAGGGGACACATGGAAATCCCCTCTATAGTGGCGGATGATGTGCTTTTTTGGTGGTGGACTCTAGGCAGAATCGGTCTTCTTCCCCTTCTGGCAGCTGACAGTATAGTCCCTTCTTACACCCCTGCAGAAGGCGTCTTCTCAGCTATACTGCTGCAGAGACTCTGCTACTTCCTGACAAGCAGTGCAGAAATCTATTTCCATTGTCTGGTCTGCAATAAAAAAGATCACTGTACAGAGACCTGACCAGTCAGTGAGCATGTGTGTCCACCAGCACTCAGATGGTGGATCTTGCTATATACTTGGAACACCAGGTGGCACCTTACTGTGTAAGTCAGTGTCATAACTCTTTATAAGTCTACACTGATATTTAATAGTGGGATGATCCTTTTAAGTAAAATGAGCATGTGGTTCCGTCCAGATCTCCTCACAGACTGAAGTGCTATGGATGAGGTTGTGTTTAGCTATTTAGAGGCTTCTAATTTGTATACATGCAGATTAAATAATCTGATGTAATCCTGGAAATCCTGGGCTACCAGGTTTTATCATCATGTTGTCCTTCATTGCCGGTCAGGACAGTAGACTTACCAGTCATACCTTATAGAGCACATGTCCATGTGTCAATGTCACAAGTAGTCCTACGAGGATTTGGCCCTCGGCTTCCCGCACAGATTTGTAATTTCATCCACTTTAGCACAGTTCAGTGCTCACACCTCCTGCTTTGCAGAAATGGGAATATTTACCCATTACTGGATCTAATCCTCAGGCAGTGATTATACCATATGCTCATAAAACTAGCAGTCATAGAGCGCAGCCTACAATGTACCTCTATGGGAAGGAGTGAAATCCGATCATTAGAAGGAGGAGGACATGCTATAAATATATGGAAGGTTTATTTCCGCCAAAATGGACATAGTTAATAGGGGCCCATATTATTAAAATTTGTCCAATGTCATTCACTATAACTAATTGGTGGATTATTATGAGTCCCATTATTGTGTGTGTGCAGCATGGACAACAGCTAGACGGGCTGGGAGGGACTCAGAAGGGTTCTCTCAGGTATCTGGAGCCATGCTGACTGTAGTGCACTCCACATTTACTGGAGGGTGCATGTGGGAGGATCCACAGAGCAAACACAACGTTCGAGGTGATTCCTCAGTGTGAAGGATCTCGCCTTGCTAAGCTGCTTGGCACACCTACGACCAACCTTCTTTCTTAACCTCCCACTCACACACCATGAACGGACCGGGTTTATAGGATAATACGAAACGAGCTTTCTAAATTTTATATATTTATTAACCCCTAAAAGGGTCGGTACTAAGCATTAACATATACAGAAATATATATCAATTACCAAGCAAATATGGATAAAAGTAAAATACAGCACAAGAAAATAAAAAGGGAAATAAAAGATAATCTGTTTCTCTGAGCCCATGTGGTAGGCTTCAGGGTTCTTCCTTAAGCAATTTACAGAGCCGGTGAGCATGTGTCTCCTACATGCTGTCCAGAACAAGAAGACCTCTACTTCCCCCAGGCGAGACTGTATAA
Organism: Leptodactylus fallax; assembly: GCA_947044405.1. Taxonomy (NCBI): domain Eukaryota; kingdom Metazoa; phylum Chordata; class Amphibia; order Anura; family Leptodactylidae; genus Leptodactylus; species Leptodactylus fallax. The sequence goes on along the minus strand of CAMRHE010000028.1, from coordinate 7,153,887 downwards.
TTTTTCCCCAGTCTCCTCCCTGTGTGATGTCACTAGGAGGAGGAGCCCCACCCTCCTTCCTCAAATCTCTATAACCATGCTTCGTTATATTTCCCCGCCCGATGACTGTAGTCAGGCAGGATGTATGCTAGGGTTCGTGTTGAGATCCCCATCGTGTAGACACCAAGGATGACACCCCAATTCCCTTTGGGTAAGGAGATCAGTGTCTGGACCTTTTCTGGGCTTTGAACAGTAACATGTGTGGGCTCTGAACGTGTGTCTAGGCCTGGCGCATTTGGGGAATTTATCAGGGCAACTGTAAGAGGTTCCCCAGGGCAGATATTGTCATAAAACCATATCCCTTTTGATCAGTAGCTGGCTCCATCTTGTCTGATGGCTGTGTGCAGAGAGCCCCCCCCCAGCACATCCTTTCTGCAGGACCCCCTGCTGTGTTAATGAGTGTAGCACTGTTATGTAAACAAAGGCCTGTGTAAGTGGGACAACAAAGGGTTGAATACAAAGCAGACATACCACATGGTGTATGAGTAATCTGAGCATGTGTTAACACACTGATGCAAAATACATATCTGGAAAATACATAGCTGGCTGTGAAGAATATCGCCTCGCCCAGCCGCCTGGCACGCCTGCGATCAAACTTCTTTCTTAACCTCCCACTCACACACCGTGAGTAGACCGGGTCATAGGATAGAACGAAACGAGCGATATAAATTTTATATGTTTAATAACCCAACTGGGTCGGTATGAATTAATAGCATATACAGAAATATACAATATTAATACGATCAAGCATAAACATACACGCAAAAGAGCGATGATACCGTACATAAACAAAAAAGGGAAAATAAAATATAGAATGTTACCTGAGCCAACAGCTCTGTCTTAGCTGTGACTCTTACAGCTTCCACACAAAAGACTCAACAACTCACTCTAGCCATTGTGAAGAACCTAGTCCAGCCCCGCCCTTCACCCCCCACAGCCAGCCCTCTATGCTGGTTAGAAGGAAAGATGGGTGCCTGGGTTAGTTGTAGGTCATTAGCCCACCCTCCCCCCTTTGGACATCTGGGATATCACACTGACGGGCAGACAGACCCTCTCTCCATGGTATGCACATAAAACCATTGGAGCGAATTGACCACCAATGTAAACACAGCTTTACACTCCTACAGATATGTGACTGATACGAATGAGGAATGATACATGTCCAAGAAAGATACATAAATTGAGGGTCTCATCATCACACTGGCGGTCTCTCATCATCACACTCAGGTGCTGAAACGGGTTCAAGTATTGGGAATTAGAAGGGCCAGGTAAGTACTTGGAAGTCTTGGTCATGCTCTTCCAACCACTGTCAGATATTTCTAGCCGTGTGACTTGTTGCATTGTCTTGCTGTAAGATTCCATCTGCCCTAGGGATGACAACCAGCATGTATGGGAGGACATGATCTGCAAGGATAAATTCATACCCATCGGTTTGGAGTACAAATTCCAATATGGGTGTGAAAATGTCAGCCTTTTTTCCAATACACCTTTGCGAACATAATTCAATGACCATCCATCTGCTTCAGAGCCCCATACACTGTAGGATTCGCTGAAGTGTTGTCCTTCAGCTCCCCTCACCACAATGACTTCACCCCATTCACCCCATGTGGCTACTTCCCAACAGACCAGTAAATCCAGAAATCTGTCTTTATCTGACCACAGTCTGAGCTTCACACGGGCCCAGGTGAGGAAGGAGATGAAAAAGATCAATGCGAGGAAAGCCGCAGGGCCAGATGACATCAGTGCAAGGCTAATTAAGACTTGTGGGGACCAGCTGTGTGGTATAATTACATATATGTATAATATGAGCCTGAGGCAGGAAATAGTCCCTGAATTATGGAAATCTTCTTGTGTGGTACCAGTTCCAAAGAAACCTCACCCTATGGACCTCAACGACTACAGACCTGTAGCACTGACATCCCACTTGATGAAGATCTTAGAGAGATTGGTTCTCACACATCTTCGCCCTCTAGTGATCCCCGCTATGGACCCTCTCCAGTTTGCTTATCGACCGGGTATTGGGGTAGATGATGCCATCATCCACCTTCTGCACAGGGCTCTGTCTCACCTGGAAAAACCAGGGAACACAGTGAGAATAATGTTCTTTGATTTCTCCAGTGCTTTTAACACCATACAGCCCAGGTTACTGAGAGACAAGCTGGGCCTTGCTGGAGTGGACCACCACCTCTCCAACTGGATCCTAGACTACCTCACAAATCGACCTCAATACGTGAGAGCCCAAGACTGTGTGTCAGGTACCGTGATCTGTAATACGGGGGGCACCTCAGGGTACGGTTCTCGCCCCTTTCCTCTTCACACTGTACACTGCTGATTTTAGGTGCAACTCATCCAGCTGCTACCTACAGAAGTATTCTGACGACTCTGCAATAGTAGGCCTCATCACAGACGATGATGACAGGGAGTACAGAGAACTGAACCGGGATTTTGTGGACTGGTGCCACCGGAACCACCTGAAGATTAACGCGGGGAAGACCAAGGAGATGGTGGTGGACTTCCGTAAAGGCAGATGCCCTCCTAAACCAGTGGACATCCTGGGGACGGGCATTGAGATTGTGAACACCTATAAGTACCTGGGTCTGCTCCTTAATAATAAGCTGGACTGGGCAGATCATATGGAGGCCCTGTACAGGAAGGGCCACAGCAGGCTCTACCTGCTTAGGAAGCTGAGAGCCTTTGGAATTCGGGGGGCACTTCTTAGGACTTTCTTCAACTCGGTAGTGGCATCAGCCATCTTCTTTGGAGTGGCCTGCTGGGGGAGCAGTATATCAACCAGGGACAGAAATAAACTTGACAAGCTGATTAGAAGGGCCAGCTCTGTCCTGGGGAGCCCACTGGACCCAGTGCAGGTGGTGGGTGACAGAAGGATACTGTCCGTGGTGAGCTCCATGCAGAAGAAGAAGTCCCATCCCATGCATGAGACTGTGATCGCGCTGGGCAGTACTGTCAGTGACCGACTGCTCCACCCTAAGTGTGAGAAGGAGCGCTATCGGAAGTCTTTCCTCCCCACCGCGGTTAGGCTGTACAACCAACACCGACCTAAGCGGAGATCATTACACACAGAGAACTGAAATATCTCTCTGCCTGTTAAATCCCCCCCCCCCCTCTGCTACGTCCTATCTGTCTGTCTGCTATTAATGTAATGCCTCTCACCTTGGAACATTCCTGTACATGTTGTATTTGTATCTGCTTATCTTATCTTATCTTTGCTGCTGTAACACAATGAATTTCCCCACTGTGGGACTATTAAAGGACTATTATTATTATTATTATTATTATTATTATTATTATTATTTAGATACACATCTGGTTCTTTTTCACAGTGAGGCGCTCCACTGTAGTGTTAGTCAGCCCTATAAGTACTCCCCATCCACTGCAGCAGCCACTGGCTCCTAGAGGTGACCTTTTCGGGGTTAGGGTGTCGAGTCCTCACAGAGCGCATACTGATGGCCTGTCCTGTTTCCAGGTATCAGTATGAAGTATGCATTAAGGGCCATAATATCGCCTAAATTTTATGAAACTTTGTACAAAATAGTAGATACAGTATATCAATGCAGTTAAGAGCACCCCCACATGGTGCCCTTGGCAGCCGCCTATTCCTCATCGCAGCCCAGGTTGATGTAAACAGAAAGATACAACAAGGAAAAACTATCCACCAACCAGAGATTTGCTTAAAGTTATTACTAACAAAAATGTTTGGGCAAATACTCAGCCGCTAAATTCTTTTTATTGTAGTTCTTGGCCATAAAACATTCACAGATATCCATCCATCATAAGCGATGTTCAGAAAGTCCATTAAACCTGGCAGCCAAGTGATTCTGAGTCCAGCGCCAATGTAGTTTGTCAACAGTAAAATATAGCTTGTGGTTCCCGTAATATCGCTACACATCATTTCATGCAAACTACAGAATATCAACTACTGTAAATACATTCCAAGTAAGACTATCTAATTGTTCTCATATTTTTGGCTTTGTTGAGTTGTATTTCATGAGGGAGTAGAGGAGCTGCAGGGTTCTAAAGGATCCATTGTAAAAGTCCTGAATTCTCCTTCCGTAAACCAAAGACAACATTACTGATCAGATACAGTCACAGGACAGATACATACCTAGTACTCCTCACAACTCATAGGTGCTGTCTCCTCTGCTTGTAGACATTTGCTTTCCTTATAGTCTCCATTCAACCCAGACCACTATGAACACTTCTAGACATGACTCGTCTTTGCAGAGTTTGCCACATGAACATTTGCGGTTCCTCACTTTTCTATCATCCCCTCCATCCTGGTGTCCTAAGTGTCTTCCTGCTGTTGTCCCTAATACTACTGCAGACCACACATCCTCCTGTTCATGTTACCTCTCATTGCCTACAGACCATGCATTCACCTTTTCTGTGCCACATCTCAGTACTCCAGACCATGCATTCCCCCTGTGTGTGCTACATCTCAGTACTGCAGACCGTGCATTCCCCCTGTATGTGCTACCTCTCAGTACTGCAGACCGTGCATTCCCCCTGTGTGTGCTACTTCTCAGTACTGCAGACCGTGCATTCCCCCTGTGTGTGCTACATCTCAGTACTGCAGACCGTGCATTCCCCCTGTATGTGCTACCTCTCAGTACTGCAGACCGTGCATTCCCCCCTTTGTGTGCTACATCTCAGTAATGCAGACCGTGCATTCCCCCTGTGTGTGCTACATCTCAGTACTGCAGACCGTGCATTCCCCCTGTGTGTGCTACATCTCAGTACTGCAGACCGTGCATTCCCCCTGTGTGTGCTACATCTCAGTACTGCAGACCGTGCATTCCCCCTGTGTGTGCTACATCTCAGTACTGCAGACCGTGCATTCCCCCTGTGTGTGCTACATCTCAGTACTGCAGACCGTGCATTCCCCCTGTGTGTGCTACTTCTCAGTACTGCAGACCGTGCATTCCCCCTGTGTGTGCTACATCTCAGTACTGCAGACCGTGCATTCCCCCTGTGTGTGCTACATCTCAGTACTGCAGACCGTGCATTCCCCCTGTGTGTGCTACATCTCAGTACTGCAGACCGTGCATTCACCCTGTGTGTGCTACATCTCAGTAATGCAGACTGTGCATTCACCATGTGCTACATCTCAGTAATGCAGACTGTGCATTCACCATGTGCTACATCTCAGTACTGCAGACCATGCATTCACCATGTGCTACATCTCAGTAATGCAGACTGTGCATTCACCATGTGCTACATCTCAGTAATGCAGACTGTGCATTCACCATGTGCTACATCTCAGTAATGCAGACTGTGCATTCACCATGTGCTACATCTCAGTACTGCAGACCGTGCATTCACCCTGTGTGTGCTACATCTCAGTACTGCAGACTGTGCATTTACCCTATGTGTGGTACATCTCAGTACTGCAGACCGTGCATTCACCATGTGCTACATCTCAGTACTGCAGACCTTGCATTCACCATGTGCTACATCTCAGTACTGCAGACCGTGCATTCACCCTGCGTGTGCTACATCTCAGTACTGCAGACCGTGCATTCACCCTGTGTGTGCTACATCTCAGTACTGCAGACCGTGCATTCCCCCTGTATGTGCTACCTCTCAGTACTGCAGACCGTGCATTCCCCCTGTGTGTGCTACATCTCAGTAATGCAGACCGTGCATTCCCCCTGTGTGTGCTACATCTCAGTACTGCAGACCGTGCATTCCCCCTGTGTGTGCTACATCTCAGTACTGCAGACCGTGCATTCCCCCTGTGTGTGCTACATCTCAGTACTGCAGACCGTGCATTCCCCCTGTGTGTGCTACTTCTCAGTACTGCAGACCGTGCATTCCCCCTGTGTGTGCTACATCTCAGTACTGCAGACCGTGCATTCCCCCTGTGTGTGCTACATCTCAGTACTGCAGACCGTGCATTCCCCCTGTGTGTGCTACATCTCAGTACTGCAGACCGTGCATTCCCCCTGTGTGTGCTACATCTCAGTACTGCAGACCGTGCATTCACCCTGTGTGTGCTACATCTCAGTAATGCAGACTGTGCATTCACCATGTGCTACATCTCAGTAATGCAGACTGTGCATTCACCATGTGCTACATCTCAGTACTGCAGACCGTGCATTCACCATGTGCTACATCTCAGTAATGCAGACTGTGCATTCACCATGTGCTACATCTCAGTAATGCAGACTGTGCATTCACCATGTGCTACATCTCAGTAATGCAGACTGTGCATTCACCATGTGCTACATCTCAGTACTGCAGACCGTGCATTCACCCTGTGTGTGCTACATCTCAGTACTGCAGACTGTGCATTTACCCTATGTGTGGTACATCTCAGTACTGCAGACCGTGCATTCACCATGTGCTACATCTCAGTACTGCAGACCTTGCATTCACCATGTGCTACATCTCAGTACTGCAGACCGTGCATTCACCCTGCGTGTGCTACATCTCAGTACTGCAGACCGTGCATTCACCCTGTGTGTGCTACATCTCAGTACTGCAGACCGTGCATTCGCCCTGTGTGTGCTACATCTCAGTACTGCAGACCGTGCATTCACCATGCGTGTGCTACATCTCAGTACTGCAGACCGTGCATTCACCCTGCGTGTGCTACATCTCAGTACTGCAGACCGTGCATTCACCATGCGTGTGCTACATCTCAGTACTGCAGACCGTGCATTCACCCTGCGTGTGCTACATCTCAGTACTGCAGACCGTGCATTCACCATGTGTGTGCTACATCTCAGTACTGCAGACCTTGCATTCACCATGTGCTACATCTCAGTACTGCAGACCTTGCATTCACCATGTGCTACATCTCAGTACTGCAGACCGTGCATTCACCCTGTGTGTGCTACATCTCAGTACTGCAGACCTTGCATTCACCATGTGCTACATCTCAGTACTGCAGACCGTGCATTCACCATGTGCTACATCTCAGTACTGCAGACCTTGCATTCACCATGTGCTACATCTCAGTACTGCAGACCGTGCATTCGCCCTGTGTGTGCTACATCTCAGTACTGCAGACTGTGCATTCACCCTGCGTGTGCTACATCTCAGTACTGCAGACTGTGCATTCACCCTACATCTCAGTACTGCAGACCGTGCATTCACCATGCGTGTGCTACATCTCAGTACTGCAGACCGTGCATTCACCATGTGCTACATCTCAGTACTGCAGACCGTGCATTTACCCTATGTGTGGTACATCTCAGTACTGCAGACCGTGCATTCACCCTGTGTGTGCTACATCTCAGTACTGCAGACCGTGCATTCGCCCTGTGTGTGCTACATCTCAGTACTGCAGACTGTGCATTCACCCTGCGTGTGCTACATCTCAGTACTGCAGACCGTGCATTCACCCTGTGTGTGCTACATCTCAGTACTGCAGACTGTGCATTCGCCCTGTGTGTGCTACATCTCAGTACTGCAGACCGTGCATTCACCATGTGTGTGCTACATCTCAGTACTGCAGACTGTGCATTCGCCCTGTGTGTGCTACATCTCAGTACTGCAGACCGTGCATTCATCACGTGCTATATCTCAGTACTGCAGACTGCATTCACCATGTGTGATCAACATCTCAGCAATCTGGAACATTCGGATGTCACAGCGATCACTGATCCCAGTAAAAGTCATTCCTGCCTGTCCACAAGAGCTTGTAGTATTTTGACTGCGGCTGATATATAGCCGTGGTTCAGCTGCCTTTGTGTACGGGCAGATCTGGCAGGGTCAGTGATGTCTTTGACAGCTGCATTTCTTTTTTTTCTGCATGTGTCCTTGTCCTCATATCAGCCATGAATCTCAGTCCTGCAAAATGGGTAATAAATGGTATTGGATGTGACATAGTGTAGTAGATTTACACAACAAAGTTTCTTGTCTGCGTGGGGTCCGTGAGCCATGAAAAAATAGGACATGCTGTATTTTTTCATGAAACAGCTTCTTAGAACAGACCCAATTCACCCATAGAAGTGGGTGGCTCCACTCTTATATTGTGCATGCACAGTGCTCCATAATAGTAATACATTTAAAGGTGTCTACTTAATACAAGCTCAGTGTAGCAGATTCTGCCAGATCCTCCAAGATCCGTGCATATTAATATGCAATCACTTGATAGACTTCCAGTTCAGGGAAAGCAAGAAAGGACAATTGTATATTCACTCTTGAAGAGTCTTCTCCCTCAAAAACCTGCACCAAATGTCCCATGTAATCCGTGACATAAAGGCGAGGCTGAACCTCAGGTTTGTGGCACAGGCTTGTATGTGTGATTGGCCTCCAGTCTCTGCAGCTCTCTATTGACTCTTTTTGGATCTGTCATCTCCTCCCTTTTGGTCCTCCGCTGTGTCATGTGACCCGCAATAAGACTGCCCTTCTGACACAGGTGTGGACAGAAAGTCAGTTTCTCAATTCACTGCTATAGCTTTAACCTTTTATGGATGTAGAACACACTTTGTATTTCCCCTTAACATCCCTTTAACATAGCCCAATAGGACATTTATGGTAGGGTTGCCTAAAACAGACAAACCATTTAAAGAACATTCCTCACTGAAATAAAAAACCAGCAGCAAGTCCTTGAGTTGTCCTTTTCTGTCAAGTTGTGAAGAAGTCCACTTCTTATTTATATTTGTTTCTGACACCTTTGGGTCACAACTAAAATGCCTGCCATTACAGCTGACATGGGAGTTGTCAGACAGTTTTCTAATCCCCTGCATGACAGATCTGCTGAGATTTGTAATAATAACTCCATCTAACCATATGTTGCTCAACAGGTAGATTTATTGCTTAGGCAATACAAAACGCATAGAAGCTATCATATTGTTTGTCACCTAAATACAACCCCAATTCCTAAAAATTTCGGACGCTGTATAAAATGTAAGGAAAACAAGAATGCAGCAATTTGAAAATGTATATACCAATTTTTTATCCACAATAGAACACGTCAGAAGAGGAAGGTTAGACATTTCTCCATTTTATTTGACAAAATAAACTCATTTAGAGATTGATGGCAATAACAAATCTCAAAATAGTTGGGCCAGGCCCCTGGCTAGCATTGTGTAGCATCCCCTGGGAAATTTCTGGAGTTTTGGGAAAGGAACGTTGTCCAATTCTTGTCCTCAACAGTCCTTGATCTGCCCAGTTTTTTGTTTCATAATGCTTTCTATTGGTGAAAGGTCTAGACTGCAGGTGGCCAGTTCAGCCTGTGGACTTGTATTGTTTAAAGAGAACCTTTCACGTCCTCATCTGTTTTACATTCCGCTAGAAAGCCGACAGCGCGCTGAATTCAGCGCACTGCCGGCTTTCCCGTTATATGCCCCGGGGCTGGAGATATCGGCGGTCTTAGTTTCACCGTTCATTGTCAGAAGGGCATTCCTGACAGTCTAGCTGCGCTGTGAGGAACGCCCTCCCTGACAGTTCTCGTTCATAGACTTGTACTGGGGGGGGCGTTCCTCGTATCTCAGCGTCATCGTCGGGCAGTAAGGAACCCTCTGACAGTACAGGCTATGGGCGTGTACAGAGAGAGGGGGTGTTCCTTACAGCCCGGCGATGACGCTGAGCTGTGAGGAACGCCCCCCCACCAGTACAAGTCTATGGACGAGCACAGTCAGGGAGGGAGCTCCTCACAGCGCAGCTAGACTGTCAGGAACGCCCTTCTGACAGTAAACCGTGAAACATACACCGCTGATATCTCCAGCCCCGAGGCACATACCGGGAAAGCCGGCAGTGCGCTGAATTCAGCACACTGTCGGCTTTCTAGCGGTATGTAAAACTGCAGTGCCTTGCGAAAGTATTCGGCCCCCTTGAACTTTTCAACCTTTTGCCACATTTCAGGCTTCAAACATAAGGATATAAAATTTTAATTTTTTGGTGAATAATCAACAACAAGTGGGACACAATTGTGAAGTGGAACGAAATTTATTGGTTATTTTAAACTTTTGTAAAAAATAAAAAACTGAAAAGTGGGGCGTGCAATATTATTCGGCCCCTTTACTTTCAGTGCAGCAAACTCACTCCAGAAGTTCAGTGAGGATCTCTGAATGATCCAATGTTGTCCTAAATGACTGATGATGATAAATATAATCCACCTGTGTGTAATCAAGTCTCCGTATAAATGCACCTGCTCTGTGATAGTCTCAGGGTTCTGTTTAAAGCGCAGAGAGCATCATGAAGACCAAGGAACACACCAGGTAGGTCCGTGATACTGTTGTGGAGAAGTTTAAAGCCGGATTTGGATACAAAAAGATTTCCCAAACTTTAAACATCCCAAGGAGCACTGTGGAAGCGATCATATTGAAATAGGAGTATCAGACCACTGCAAATCTACCAAGACCCAGCCGTCCCTCTAAACTTTCATCTCAAACAAGGAGAAGACTGATCAGAGATGCAGCCAAGAGGCCCATAATCACTCTGGATGAACGGCAGAGACCTACAGCTGAGGTGGGAGAGTCTGTCCATAGGACAACAATCAGTCGTGCACTGCACAAATCTGGCCTTTATGGAAGAGTGGCAAGAAGAAAGCCATTTCTCAAAGATATCCATAAAAAGTCTCGTTTAAAGTATGCCACAAGCCACCTGGGAGACACACCAAACATGTGGAAGAAGGTGCTCTGGTCAGATGAAACCAAAATCGAAATTTTTGGCCACAATGCAAAACGATATGTTTGGCGTAAAAGCAACACAGCTCATCACCCTGAACACACCATCCCCACTGTCACACATGGTGGTGGCAGCATCATGGTTTGGGCCTGCTTTTCTTCAGCAGGGATAGGGAAGATGGTTAAAATTGATGGGAAGATGAATGGAGCCAAATACAGGACCATTCTGGAAGAAAACCTGTAGAACAGTGTTCAGACAGGGACTACAAGAATCTAAAGCAAGGAATCACAGCCAGACACGCCTCCTGCACCGTAGCATGTGGCCGGAGGATGGCGCCAAAGTCCAAACGGGTGCAGACTTTACAGTTCTATTGTGTAACTTTCACCTTCTGATATGTGTTATATGTTCTGTTGTGTAACTTTCACCTTCTCAAATGTGTTCTATGTTTTATTGTGCAACCTTCTGATAAGTGATCGATGTTCTGTTGTATAACTTAAACAATAGAACATAGATCACTTATCAGAAGATGAAACTTTCATCTTCTGATATGTGTTCCGTGTCCTATTGTGTATCTTTCATCTTCTGATATGAGTTCTATGTTCTATTGCAGGGGTCGGCAACCCCTGGCACACGTGCCAAGAGTGGCACGCGAGGCTTATTCCCCTGGCACAGCAGCGGAGTCCTCACCCAGCAGCTTCGATTGGACCAAACATGGCCGAAACGAAACTGCTATTATTATACTGTGGGGGCTCTTCAGACCCCCAGTATAATAAGTGGAGACTTAAGAGAAGTGAAGAAACATAAAAAACAATGATACTCACCTTGCTCCCTGCGCTACGCGGCGGCTGTGCGATCTGCCGGCACTTCTGACAGCTGACAGGGGTCATGTCTGGCGTCATTATGCATACGTCATTACGCGACGTGACCCCAGAGACCCAATCAGCGGTCGCTGACTACAGGCAGAAGCGACGAAGAGAACAGAGCGGCTGCGGAGCGTGTAATGGTGAGTTCATTGTTTTTTTATGTTTGTCCCCTCTCTTGGTCCTGCACTTATTATACTCGGGGGTCTGAAGAGAGCTATGGAATATAATACCGTGTGCAGGGACCGCTATAGGACCTAATTCCGTGTGCGGGGACCGCTATAGGACCTAATTCCTTGTGCGGGGACCGCTATGGGACCTAATACCGTGTGCGGGGACCGCTATGGGACCTAATACCGTGTGCGGGGACCGCTATGGGACCTAATACCGTGTGTGAAGACTGCTATGGGACCTAATACCGTGTGCAGGGACCGCTATGGGACCTAATACCGGACCACTATGGGACCTAATACCGTGTGCAGAGGCCGCTATGGGACCTAATATCGTGTGCTGGGGCCACTATATGGCATAATACCATGTGCTGGGATCACTATGTGACATAATACGGTGTGTAGGGGCCACTATGTGACATAATACGGTGTGCAGAGGCTGTTATGGGATATAATACGTTGTGCAGAGGCTGTTATGGGATATAATACCTTGTGCAGGGGTCACTATGGGACATTATTCTGTATAACGGTGTGTTTTCTGCATTAAGGATGTGTTTTTGCACAGAAAACACAGGCATTTTTTTTTTTTGTGCAAAAATGCATCATGTGAACGCAGTTTTACATTGAAGTAAAAGTTCCAGTGGCCTAAGACTAAATCTGCATCCAGATACATAGTGTGTATTCACCATAAGGATGCCGCCATATGGTGCTCCTGGACACATTTACTACTAATTGGGGGCTGTACATGGACTTTCGTTGCTTCTAATCGGAAAGTATATGAGCGTCCCAGGAAATAGGAGTAAACGCATGCGTCCTAAAGCATCTGGTGGCAGCACTTCTGTGTTATGGTTTGTGGTATATGACTTTAGTTTAGGAGTCGTCAGACTTACAATTATTGACCGGCACTCCGAGTACCTCATCTTTGATTTTTTTAATTAAAATCGGCACGCCGAACAAAAAAGGTTGCCTACTCCTGTTCTATTGTGTAACTTTCACCTTCTCATAAGTGATCTACGTTCCATTGTGTATATTTCATCTTCTGATATGTGCTCTATGTTCACTTGTGTAACTTTCACCTTCTGATATGTGATCTGTGTTTTATTGTGTAACTTTCTCCTTCTAAAATGTTTTCTGTGTTCTATTGTATAACTTTCACCTTCTGATATGTGTTCTATGGTATAGAGTTCACCTTCTGATATGTGTTCTGTGTTCTTTTTTGTAACTTTCACCTTCTGATATGTGTTCTATGGTATAACAATCACCTTCTGATACTGTATGTGTTCTATGTTCTGTGGTATAACATTCACCTTCTGATATGTGTTCTGTGTTCTTTTTTGTAACTTTCACCTTCTGATATGTGTTCTATGTTCTTTGGTATAACATTCACCTTCTGATATGTGTTCTGTGTTCTTTTTTGTAACTTTCACCTTCTGATATGTGTTCTATGTTCTATTGTGTAACTTTCACCTTCTCATAAGTGATCTACGTTCCATTGTGTATCTTTCATCTTTTGATATGTGTTCTATGTTCACTTGTGTAACTTTCTCCTTCTGATATGTTTTCTGTGTTCTGTTGTATAACTTTCACCTTCTGATATGTGTTCTATGGTATAGAGTTCACCTTCTGATGTGTTCTGTGTTCTTTTGTGTAACTTTCACCTTCTAATATGCGTTTTATGTTGTATTGTGAATAAAATATGGTTAGATGAGATTTCCAAATTTTTATACTTGTTGTCTTTACATTTTACCCAGCGTCCTAACATTTTTAGAATTGGGGTTATATAAAAAAGGGGAAATTTTCTTGAATTACAATTTCCATTAAAACCAGGTTTAGCTTGGTAAAGGAACTACATCTAGAAATAAATGAAGTACACAGTTGCCCCCACTCTTCATCTGTCTGCAGCATTAGATTGTATATTTGTATGGTCGTAAAGTAAACAATCTTGTAGAAATCCTGCAGATAACACAGGGTTTAATATCCTTCTGATCTGCTCCATCTTAGGCTGGAGACAATCTTTAGTCCTTTTATAAGCATGGCACAGCAGGGAGGCTCCTGTTCAGCCAGTTGTCAGTGAGAAGGGGGAGCAAGGCTGAGACACCGAGGGATTGCTTTATATATTTCTCAGTTATAGTTGTAATATAAAGTAGATATAAAATAGATCAGAGAAGGGAGGACTGGGATATTTTTTTATTTTATTTTGCATTTTTCCATTAATCCTCGCAAAATGCTGTCCATTAGTAACAATAGTATAAAATTTGTAGTCTCGCTGGAATAGTGATTTTCTTAGGGAAATCCAGCAGAAAGATAGGGAGATATAAGGCAGTGCTCCCTGGGGAGTAATATAAATAGGTCACCTGCAGAAAGGAAAGAAATCTGTCTCTTAATAACACGTCTACTATCTCCGAAATACAACATGCAAAGCAGAATACGTCCATGTAAAACCGGAGGCGTCCATGTAAAATAGTACACTAATGCTTAGCAGCAAAGTATATGCCATAAAAATACCCTTTAGGCATCTGCCTGGTGAGTGGTGCCTTATGGATATGTCAAACGTTATTCACAAATCATATGTGAACAGAGCCTTACTGTAATACTAATTTCTGTTATGAACCAAGGATCGCATCTCTACATCGCAGCATAATGAAAGCGAATGCGGTTGTGTTCCTAGTCACAGGTCGCTGCAGCAATAACACTAGTCCAGCAGGATTGGATTTCTTGTGACTGAAGTGTCATGATCACAGCAACCAGTAAGTAGCAATGCAACCCCATTCAATTTCATTTTACTGTAGCATAATGTAGCATAATGAAAATGTGATCTGTGATTGTGCAACTGGTGTCCTGGCCAAAATCACAGTGTAGCCCTAGCCCAAAAGAAAGGAAGACAAAAGTAAGCAACTATGCAAGGTAGTCATTGATTGTTGATGTAGTTTAGTACCTACATCGATGTCTAATACCTGCAGAGCTCATAATAATAAATACATGCCAAGAGGACCTTAAACTGTGAGCATGATGATGCCACCAAAGGTCTAGGAAGGGCCTTGTAAAAATGCACTGCTGCTGCTGATAACACTGGGGAAGGTAATGCGGACATGGTGAGGAGGATGAAAAGCAGGGGGTGCATTATGACAGAAGCGGTAAGGCAGAATAGGTGGTAGTACATTGATAAATCTGATATCACATGGTAGTTTTCAGTAGTATTGAGCAGGAAGCAGAGAGAGACCTCATTTTTACACAGCAACCCATGCTAGAAAAAACAGGTCACACTTTAATCATGTGACTTACTGAAGAAGCTGAAGTAAAGCAAGATAAATAAAAGACACTGAGAGGAGACAAGTATTACTATAAAAGAGATGGGACTGTAATCTTCAGCAGTGCCCTCAGCCCTATAGAAGTGAATGGAGCGCCGGTCACACAGGTGCAGTGCTGTTCTATTCACAAGGAGGCTTTAGCGGTACTTTCCCGTTGCTCCTGATCACTTGAAGACAAGGCGTTCGGGTCTCCAACGATCAGACACTTATGTTCTGTCCTGTGGATAGGGGAAAAGTGTCCATAATGGGACAAACCCTTCAGTGATCAGTTACACCAGCTTATAGCTGGTGTAGATTTCAGTGCAGGTGCACAGCCCTGTCAAGGATGTGTCCAATTTATTTCAAGGTGAATGCCTTGTCATAAATGAAGTGCATTCTCTGGAAGATATGAAGATCGGTGTTGAACATGGCGGTCTTCATTAATCTCCCACTGCGATCGGGAACATGGGTATGTGTAAACTTTTTCTCCAAATCTGCCTATCAATGATAGCAATGCAGGGAAATAGGAGCAAAACCGCTGACAGGTTCCTAATGTAATAATATAGGGCACAGAACACACATGTATAGTAACCTGAGCAGCCAGTTATTTGCTGTCACGATAAATAAACGCTCCTTTCTTCATTTGTGGTGGAGACACTTTCAGGCCTGGTACCTGCTGCGACGGGAAGCTGCTTATGTAAACTGTACATCAAAGGCTGCAGAATCTGCTCCTACATATTTAATGACCTCTAATATGGGACCATCTTGTGCACTTTCATTTCTTATCTTACTAGAATATTGAAAGTCTTAATATCCGTTGGCATTATAACCAGACACGTGTCAATGTCCCTGCATGTAATAAAAAGTCATTATTACACATCGGCCAGAATAGTGTTAGATTTATAATCTGCTTAAAGGAACGGTAAGCCTAAAGGTAAACATTATGGTTGGCCTCACTATTTGTCCACCTTTGGCATTTTCTTCTTGATCCTGACACAATCTTGTAGAAATCCATTGCAGAACTCAGAGGTTTATCTCCTGTTGGTTTGCTCCATTTTCAGCCACAAAAGTGACTGAGGGGCAGGGCTTAGTCGGGGGGCAGGGTTTAAAGGGGTTTTCGCACAAATATAACCAAATTTAAATTTGTAAACAATTAAAAGTTAAACATTTTTAGAGATATTAATAATGCTATACCCATCTTAGTGTTGTCTTGATCAGTTGCAAATGGATACCACCATGAATGCAGGAAATTTCTATGGTATGAAACCCAGCCATGATGTCCTTATTGTGGTCAGGTTATCTTCTCATACATGTAGTATCCTCCTGATAACCAGCCATGATGTCCTTATTGTGGTCAGGTTATCTTCTCATACATGTAGTGTCCTCCTGATAACCAGCCATGATGTCCTTATTGTGGTCGGGTTATCTTCTCATACATGTAGTGTCCTCCTGATAACCAGCCATGATGTCCTTATTGTGGTCGGGTTATCTTCTCATATATGTAGTGTCTCTCCTGATAACCAGCCATGATGTCCTTATTGTGGTCGGGTTATCTTCTCATACATGTAGTGTCCTCCTGATAACCAGCCATGATGTCCTTATTGTGGTCAGGTTATCTTCTCATACATGTAGTGTCCTCCTGATAACCAGCCATGATGTCCTTATTGTGGTCGGGTTATATTCTCATACATGTAGTGTCCTCCTGATAACCAGCCATGATGTCCTTATTGTGGTCAGGTTATCTTCTCATACATGTAGTATCCCTCCTGATAACCAGCCATGATGTCCTTATTGTGGTCGGGTTATCTTCTCATACATGTAGTGTCCCTCCTGATAACCAGCCATTATGTCCTTATTGTGGTCAGGTTATCTTCTCATACATGTAGTGTCCTCCTGATAACCAGCCATGATGTCCTTATTGTGGTCAGGTTATCTTCTCATACATGTAGTGTCCCTCCTGATAACCAGCCATGATGTCCTTATTGTGGTCAGGTTATCTTTTCTTACATGTAGTGTCCTCCTGATAACCAGCCATGATGTCCTTATTGTGGTCAGGTTATCTTTTCTTACATGTAGTGTCCCTCCTGATATCTCTGACACAATGAAGACATCATGGCTAGGTTTCTGAAAATTCCCAGACCATAGAAAATTCCTGCATTCATGGTCATATCCAGACTTATTGCGTCACATGCTTTAGCACTAGAGCGAAAAGTAGGACAGCAAAACTGAATGGAGGACATGTATAGAAAGCTGATTTTACACGATACAGAAAAGGACTGGGTGGATATCATGGTTGGTGCGTATATGTATTTGTTTAGCTTTAAAGGGTTTCCCGGCCCAAATCAAATGTTCATAACCACAGGATAGGTCGTCATTATGTGATCTGTCGATCTCTTTACTCAATGTGTTACATAAAGACTTTATAGTATTAAAGGTGTATGGATGAGGTCACGGCGTCCTCGTTCTGTTTTATGTCATTTCCCTTCGAAGGGATTGAAGATTCCAGAATAGGAAAGTGAAATTGAAGTGAGTGAAGAGACAAGAGACTTACCTCCCGAGTTACTGCGTAACCTTCAGTATAATTGGTATCACGGTAATTAGTGATGTCTCTCGTATCGGGCCCGCAGCCAGTTATAGTAAACATGATGATTTCCAGAGGGGTTTCTGTCCATTGCCTTATCAGAATCAATTATCCTCCTCATCCTCAGCAATAGTCAGACTTATAGGGACTCTTTTTATTATACTGGTTTGTGTAATATTTATTACTTTATCTATTTTTCTCTTTCAATATGCTGCTGGCTCCTGCTTAAGGTAGATCAAGACTTAAAGGTGTTGTCCCACAGTTGCTTTTGATGGCCTATCCTTTGGGTAGGTCACCTGTATCAGATAGGTGGGGGTCCAGCAGCCGGAATCCTCACCATAGCCAATACATAGTATACAGATGGTATGTTTATGGCTTTGTATACTATGCAGATCCATATAAAGAATTGTGGGTCTATTTAGATTAAAGAGGACCTTTCACGAACCTCCACCATTTCTAGTTCTTAGCATCTGTTAATAGATACCGCTCCACTGATTCCAGCACAGTTGGCATTTCCTCTCTAGCCTCCCCCGTTCCTGAGCAATAAGGGCAGGTAGTTTTGGTGCCTGATGTGCTATTTCAGCTCTGTAATGTCAGGTGAGCGGTGTCAGGCAGGGGGCGTGATTCAGAGCTCCAATCAGAGGCAGCCAGTGTCAGAGCTCAAAATCACACCCCTTGTCTGCTCCTGCCTGACACCGCCATCCTGACAATGAAGGGAGCGCAAGAAAAATTTCCAACTGTGTCTGAATCAGTGGAGGGGAAGGCTATTGAAAGATGTAAAGAGCTGGACTTGGAGGTGGTGAAAGGTCCTCTTTAAGTATTGTTTTTACTATCAGCACATATAAACCACCTCCATTGAACCCCTTCACCATCCCAGTTAACCAGGGTACAGTATGGGGCCATGTCTATTACAGTCACTTATCTGCATTGTCCAGTGTTCTCTTATGGATACCTACATTTGGCACCCTCATAATCCCTGTTGATTTGCTGTTGCGTACGTCAGTGATTTTTATTCTCAAAAATTGAAAGTTTTCCAGGAGTACAAAGACAACAAGAAATATAAATAATAATTATCATCAGGTAATAGTAATAATAATAATTAAATAATAATAATAATAATAAAATAATCATAATCATACAAACCCAGTGGTGTAGTTCAACCATAAGTACATGTAGCAGGGCGGTTTAATATCTAAAAAATAGTAACAAGGTAAGTAGGGACACATTACAGATCTTGCACTGGGGCCCAGGAGCTCCCTGGTTCTTCTGGTGCATCCTTGCCATAACTTGACCCAAGGGCCACCGGTTGAAAATAAAAAAGTGCCAAAAGTATAAGACAGTAATAAAACAAACATCATAAAGAACAAAGACAAGACAACAATGGCGAAAGGGAAGACAAGAAACGACTTGGTGGTGTAAGTGAAGAGGGATTGGTCACTACCGATGGATAGAAAAGCAAAATTTTGAGACGCTCATTGATATGAGAACGAGACAGGGCCAGAAAGTGATACAAATGGAGGAGGTTCTTCCCGAGCTGGAGATGACGCCAACCACAACCACGTGGTCTTTGAGCACTGATATTAGGGGGACCAGGTAGCGTTAAACGCCTTTTCCCCACCTAAATGAATGGACCCATGTGTGATTTTAACCACCAAGCCATCATGTGAAGAGACAGACCATAACTGAGCTCGGATTCTTTTTCTTCCCCATCCCAGCTTTCCAGAAACATAAAACCAGGACTCCCTTCGAATCCCCTCAAACGTCTCAGAAGATCGTTCAGTTTGTTAGAGAAAAACAGCAAGATTTATTCTAAGTGCCAGATGCAGCCATGGCGTCGTTCCCATTACATCAGTATCATCTTTCTTGTGTCTTTCAGGCAGGCTTGCCAGGATCACGTCAGTTTCCAATTACGCGGTGGGATGTGTAGTGTCTTTCCACTGCTTGAGAAAAAACACACTCACCAAGAAACCGAGATCCTGTGAACACCTTGCCAGCTGCTCTGCACACAAGATAATGTTGCACATTGGGACGGACACCTGCAGATTCTGCATTTATTTCATCCCTCCAGCCATCGCTTCCCACACACTGGGATCGTAAACGGAGGAGTTCAATTCAGACAGAAAAAATGTATACATGATAAAAACAGCAGTTATGTTTAGATGGAAAAGCAAATTTCTGCTTGTGATTGATGTATTGGTTACCATATGGGGAAAGTGTCGCCAGGAAATGACTTATTGTTTATATCACATTTTACATTAAACATATTTTTTAAGAATTTTTGGTGATGCTTTTAATTTTTCAAAAGTCCTAAAGATCTTGCAATTCCAAGTTTTGCCACTAAATCTAAAATAGTCTGTGACTTCCTGTCTCCTGGAGATGGACCATGGGCCATAGACACAATGGTCGGGACCCTACTGACTTCTATGGGAGAGATTTCTAGGTCTGCTCTGTGACCTGTGCAGAGAGGGGAGTAAATAAGATGTGACATCACCTATTGTGACTGGTGGATTCTGTGTCATATCTACATATACAGGGTGGGCCATAAGTATGGATACACCCGGTTGGGCCATAAGTATGGATACACACAGATACCATTGTTTTTCTTATGCAATTCTCCATGTGTTTGATGTGTCACATGACCCATGCCACAAACGGTAAGGTGATATCAGCAACCACTTCCATTTTATCTGGGTGTATCCATACTTATGGCCCACACGGGTGTATCCATACCTATGGCCCACCCTGTACATGATCGCTGTGATCATCAGTGTGCTGCAAGTGAGGTGACTGCTGCAAAGAAATCTACAGAAAACAGGAAGTCTCAGCATTTTATTTTACTTCGTGACCAGAGTCAAAACTTCATGATTTTTAGTGAATTTTTATCAATATGCATAATGAGATGAAACATTTTATTTAACATAAAACTTGATTAAATATTAGGTCATTTTCTGGCGACACATTCCCTTTAAATGGGTTTTATGAAATTAAAGAAGAGAGATCTGCTTGTGTTTTTTCAGACTCAGCTCCACTGATTAAGGCTAAAGCCACAGAGGACGGGTCGGCTGCAGGGTGTCCATAGTGGTCATTCCATAGTGGACGCAGCCATGGCAAAAAAAAAAAACTGCCGAAATTCGTCAGGTTTTTACCGCAACTTTCAGCCATGATTCCCAGGCAGCTGGCCTGGCTTTGAATTGAGAGGCATAAAACTGTAACAAAACCTGCTGCAATAATTGACATGCTACAGGTTGTAAACCTGCATCACAAGACACTTGTGTTTTTTTTTGCTACAGGACATCACAGCGGGTTGCGGACGGTATTTCCTTTTTACCTCTGTGAAGTTTTGGGGAACCACATAATGGGTGCACTTAAACTTATAAAAAACGTATAGTATAGTTGCCCCCACCCCCAGCTCCGCTACAGTCTGCCAGTCTCTGCTTTCTATATCAATGACATCACATACATTATTCACATGACCATTGCAGCCAATCACTGGCCTCAGCCATCACATGTTATGCATGTGATTGGCTGCCAGTGATCACATGGCATGTATAACAACTGGGCAGGAAGTAAGCAGAGACCAACATGAGCCCTGGAGCAGGGGGTCTGCCTCTAATCCTGTAAAATTCCACATTCGATCACTGCTAAAAACCAGTGCCGCATTTGGCTAAGGCTACACAAATACAGAGTTAGACAGATGTTGTGCAACAAACACAGTTGTGTGAATTACTGTTGCAAGGCTTTATTAGAGTTCTGATTTGGCTGTAAAAACACAGACATAGACATATCACATGCAGCGCCCATTGCAGTCTTTTGCAACCAAAATCTAAGAGGTTTGGATTTTCTGCAACTGTCACGTGGCAGTCACATGTCGCAGTGCAACACTATAGACATATGTCATGATGTAGCCCTAGCCGCATGAGACTTTATGTAAAGAATGTAAAGACAACCATGTGTACAGCACTTATGTGAGTTGCACAGCAACCATATAGATCTGCTGATCACTGTGAGTCTGGCTCGTGGCCATACAATATCACTGCAGTGGCCTCTACAGGAGAATTGAAGTATTACATGTCGGCCATCTGATATGATTAGTTGACCATGTAATACAGACCTGTCAGATTGTGAGCCGCTCATACAGGAGGGCCCCCCTCTGTGATGTCCATATGGAATTGTCTTCCCTTCTTAGCACTAATAAAATGTAGGACCTCCATATATAATGGTGCGCACAGCAGGGATCGGTTTATAGTTTTGCTTTAATAAACTGTCACAGGTCTGTCTCGCGGGATGTGATCATTTGTCTGCTTTTTTTACCTCTACCTCTTCACCTGTTAAGAATCCTTTCTAATGAAGTGAAATGACTGGCACATAATCCCCCTAGAAATGTTCCTTTTGTGAAATCGAAAAGCTGATTTTCCACGTAAGTGCGGATCATTAAAAATGAATTTGACATGGTGAAATTAGGAATGGAGATGAAAGGATTTCTGTTTTGCGCCCAGCGCTACACAAGATGAATTCCTGGTGAATATATTACGGTGTTCGCTGCCTTTTAATAAGGTCCACAAATGTTTAATGAATTATAAGGGAGGACATTACAGGCAGTACTGTATATATCGTGCTCAGATACGGTTATAGGAAGATTCAAGACTGGGAACGTACATTATGTCCTCACAACTTGTTATGTCTGGCCTCTTTACAAAAATCAGATTGCAGTATATAAGTGTATGAAGAAGTGGCGGAACGTGCTGCTGCTTTATATAGAAACTGCTTAGATCAAAGCCAGGTCTACAGAAGAGAGCGCTCCTATCTATTCCGATCAGCCATTCCCTACTTACAGCACATTCTGGAAAGGGTGACACTCCACTTTCTTACACTACTTAGACCTGTATTTCCTTCACACGATTCTGGGAGCAGCCATCTTACCTGAGCTTCTCCCCTGCTCTGTTAACAGCATTTAGTGATCTGCTTTACAGCATAGTCATGGCCATAGGTAGCAATAGTCTGGAGCTGACTCATTGAGGTCTGTGGAGAGTTCGCTAGACATTCTCAGTGCAGGAAGGGAGAGGAGATAAGGCTGTGACATCATCTGTTGTCAGCAGTGGATGTAATGATGGGTCAGTGGTGTTATCTATAAAGGTGTTATCTTCTATTGTAATCCTGACTGTAAAGTTAATGAAAGTCACTGCTGCAACGCAAACCATTACAGAATTCCCAAGTGTCAGTATATTATAAGATTTAGTGACCAGAGTGAAAATTGCAGGATATACTACTTTTTTTTTTTATCTATATAGAGGTCATTGTACAGAAGGGGAGTAGATAAACTGTAACATCATCTGTTGTCAGCATTGGATATAATGATGGGTCAGTGTGGTGTTATGTATAGAGGTGTAATCCTTCCTGTGATGTAAATGAGTTGTCTGCTGCAAAGAAATCCCCTACAGAATTGCCAAGTGTCTGTCTATTATTAGGCTTAGTGGACAGAGTAAAAAATATAGTAAATAGTACTTATTAAAACAAATATATAGATAGGGAAAAAATACATGAAAAACAAAAACATTAAAACTTGGATTACAAAAGAGTTCATTTTCTGGTGACTCATTTGGTTTAAACCCCCTGTCCTGCGGCTATCAGCCATGGTTGGCCCACCCCTGAGGCTTTGTGCCCTGTGCTATTTATTACTAGGTGTCATATGTTTTTCCGGTCACTGCATGCTTATATGAACAGTACACATTTTTGCTTTATTTTTAGTTTTTGCACTCTTTCCGAGTCTTGACTTTGTTCTGTCTTTCTTTTGCGTC
This sequence comes from Leptodactylus fallax, assembly GCA_947044405.1. NCBI lineage: Eukaryota > Metazoa > Chordata > Amphibia > Anura > Leptodactylidae > Leptodactylus > Leptodactylus fallax. The sequence continues at coordinate 7,130,556 of CAMRHE010000028.1, read as the reverse complement.
ATCCATGTTTGATATCCGGTGGGTTTGTTATTATGCATACAGCTTGTGAGTTAGAGACCGCTGTGCGAGCTACCTGTGTGCGGCGAGAAGTTTCTTAGCATCTGAGCGAGACTTCCTCATTTGTGTTAATTATGCTCATTCATTTGTTATGATTGTACGTCTGGCCACGGGTGGTGTGGACTTGTCTCTGAAGGACTACGTGCACATCAGTTGTGAGGGGCAACGCACAACTCGGCTCGTTATCAGAGTCTTAATTAAAGATTACGTAACTAATTATGCCTTAAATATAGCTGGAAAATTGCCACATGAGTTTTCATTATATAAGCCTGAAGTTGTACTTTCTTATAAAGTTTCAATTAGTTTACATTGCGTAATATGTTGTGACACCGTCTGTCGGGTGGAAAAGTTTCTATTCCTGACCCAAGACTTCCAGTTTGTTAGGCAATTGTGGTACTAATAGATATGTGCTCCAAAATTATAATAATGCCAAATACAATTAGAATAATAGAAATAAAATGATGATGATACAAAATACAATTATAACACAAAATACAATTATAATAATACAGAATACAATTCGAATAATAGAAATAAAATTACGAGGATATAAAATACAATTAGAATAATCGAAATAAAATTTTGATGATGCAGAATGCAATTATAATAACACAAATTACCACTATAATAGTACAAAATACCATTATAATGATACAATTATAACACAAAATACCATTATAATAGTACAAAACAAAATTAGAATAATATTAATGCAATTATAGTAACACAAATTACCATTATAATGATACAATTATAACACAAAATACCATTATAATAAAACAAAATACCATTATAATAAGGGGGCGTTCACATTACCGTTAGTAGTGTCCGTTGCTAGCATCCGTCAGAAAATGTTAACAACGGACGCAGATCTGTCAAAAGTCAGTTAAAAATCCCATCGATTTCAATGGGATTTGATCTGTTGTCTGTTAGTGTCTCTTCTCACCAAATCCGGGCATAATAACGCGGGGTACAGGACTTTAGGGTCTGTTCTACATAACGGAGTTATGACGGATGTTAAAGGGGGTCTATCATCACATATATCGATTTTTAACTGACACCACGTTGGAATAGCCTTTATAAAGGCTATTCATCTGCTACCTTTATTTTCCAGGTCCTCGCCGCCATTTTCAAATTATGCCCGTTTTTCTCTTGATGTAAATGATGCTCAGAGAGCACAGGGCGTTCCCCCTGTGATCTGAGCACAGCCTTGTCATCCCCATAGCGCCGCCTCTTTCTGTTATTCATGACACCACCTGCTTGTTGTCCTTGCCTCTTAGCCGACGTTCTTATCTTCAGAATCGAAATCCCGCACATGCGCAGTCGGCTCTGCCACTTCGGGTTCTGAAAGAGCCAACTGCACATGCTCTGGCCGCCATCTTTCTTCGATTACTACAGGAGGGTACTGTGCAGTATGCTCGTGTAGTAATCAAATAAAGATAGCAGCCAAACCATGTGCAGTCAGCATAATTTGAAAATGGCGGCAAGGACCTGGAAAATAAAGGTAGGAGTTGAATAGCCTTTATAAAGGCTATTCCAACGTTGTGTCAGTTAAAAATTGATATATGCAATGATAGACTCCCTTTACGTGTCCTTAATTTTTTAACATTAATGTCTATGGCTAAAGGATGGTCGTCCATTATACTGTCCATTTTTTTTTCTGTGCATACTCATAAAGCAGAATAAAAAAAAATAAACAGAAAATCAGATGGAATAAATACAAACACTAAATGATGTTAATGTGTCCGTTTTTTTAACTTATTCATTAAAGAGAACCTTACATGTCCTCCTGCACATGCAGTTTTACATACCTCTAGAAAGCCGACAGTGCACAGAATTCAGCGCACTGTCGGCTTTCCTGTTATGTGCCCGGGGCTGGAGATATCGGTGCCGTTAGTTTCGGCACTGATCTCTGCCCACCGTCAGAAGGGCATTCCTGACAGTCTAGCTGGGCTGTAAGGAACGCCCCCCCTGACAGTACTCGACCATAGACTTGTACTGGGGTAGACGTTCCTCACAGCTCAGCGTCTTCGCTGGGGGGGTAAGGAACGCCCCCTCTAACAGTACAGGCGGGGGAGTGTGTTAGCAGCAAATTGGTTATAACCCTAATCCCAGCACCTTGTGGAGATGCTTCTACAGTTTCCAGATATGTCCCTGTTATTCAGCTTTGGAGCCCCATTTTTATGTAAATCAATGGTTTACTCATATGCAAATGAGGGATGAAGTGTTTTGGGGCGTGTCTTAGCTTGTCTGGGCGTCGATCTCAGGTCTAGATTCCCAGACAAAGCATTTTGACTCTCATTTGCACATGAATAAATTACTGACATTAGGTTTATAACCAATTTACTCCAATGTCACAGAGTTCACATATGTGTTTATTTCTCTGTCCTGAAACAGGGATGTCAGAAGAAGAGTGATGCCAGAGCTAATCCTATTGTTTTCTATGGGATCCTTTCTGGCCTCCACTGCCCCAGTGGTGATGCTGGTCATCTCCCTGCATTAGATAGATAAATGTTGCGTGCATTGTACTTAAGACCCCATGCACAAGACTGAGTGTGCATTCAAGTAGGGGCCGATTTAGCTGCACAATGCAGTCGGATGACATCACAGTGTCATCCGAGTGTATTCAGTGATGCACTTACCTCTATGGGGGTTCGTTCAGGATAGGATCTACTGTATAATCATCTGGATGGAACGGACCCTCGGACACCCCCTTGGATGGTACACTAAGATTTGTGCATGAATTCTTAGATTGGGAATACACAGCAACGTTTGGTCCCATGGTAATGGCAGTAACACCTCAGGATTACTAAACATTCAAGAAACAAAGTCAGCTGCCTATACTGAGGGCACATTGTGGTCAGTCCATCATTTTACATGGACTCATGCACATCCAAGTGCTCTCATGTTTTCACCACTGGTCAGGACCTGTCAATCTTTATGTTAGGGGGCAGCACTGGTTTGTGACCGTAGGCGAATGCAGGTGCTCTTGCAGTTTGTTAAGAAGCCATTTTGGAGGAGGTAGTCCTACTATAAAGGGTTTTCTCGGATTGTTAATATTGATGAACTCTCCATAGGATAAATCATTAATATCACATTGGTGGGAGTCCAACACCTGGGACCCCCACAGGTCAACTATTTGGAAAGACTACAATGTTCAGGTGAGTGCTGCGGCCTCTTCACTAAATGCCAAGCACAGCGACATACATTGTATAGTGGCTTTTCTTCGTATTGAAACTCAGTCTCTTGCGCCACATGATGAATGAATGTGATGTCACTGGTCTATGAAGTGAAAGTGGCGCTCACTTGAGTGCTGTTGAGGCTTCAAGCAGCTGATCTGTGGGGTCCTGGATATCAGACCCCACTGATTATATATTGATGACCTCCCTAAGGATGGGTTATTAATATTTGACTTCCAGAAAGCTCCTTTAAACTTGTGGTAAGGCTAAAGGTGTGAAATACAGTTGGTTAAAGGGATTGTGCCTTTAAGAACACCTCTCCTATCTCCTTGTGCACTTGCATGAGCAGTGCTCCATTCACTGCTATTCGCTTCCTCTGACGCTGAAGAGATCACAGTCCTGTAAGCCCCATAATGGCACAACCCCTTTAAGGAAACCATCAGTTATTACATTACATTTTCCTTTAAGATTTTCAGACGCATAGCTGTCAGGTTGAAGGTCGCGTTCCCAGCATGCTTTGCTGTCCTTTGGTTTCTATGATCTTGTGATAAATAACCAGTCTCGAGCTTACAATAATTTTTCCGTCAATAATCTTCCATTGATCCAGAGTATCCTTCATGGTACACAGATTTCATCATCTGACGGCCACTCCAGACGCCCATAAATGTGCAAGTTTCACAGTCGTCCTGCAGTTTTATTCTGTTTGATTGCAAAATACTGCACAAAGCAAAACATCGAGAAAAATATAATAGAAGCTCAGATAAAGGGCGGCATAACTATGTCAAAATATCGCCAATTAATGTGGCCGAGTAGCTGTAATTACACTTTATTACATATCACAGTAGGAACAGGCCGCAGTAAACAGGCAGTGAGTGGCAGGAAAATGATGCCCATAAACTTTGTCCAGCGTCTCCCCTTCTCCCCTATGACTGTAGACTCCGCAGTTACCGCACGATTGATGGAAGGAATTTACAAAGAGGAATGAAGTTCATTAAAGTGTGTCCGGATAAATGGGATCGCTGTATTTACTACGCACCAACCTGCTTTCTCTACTACAAAATAAATGGCCAAAAAAAAGAAGCTTGTCGATGGCGGAAAACAAACTGACAAATACAGAGCATTTTCCATATCCTGCCAACGTATGGAGGAGCTGGCCCCCGGGGCGGACGTTTCTTGGCATCAGTGTTGGAATTACATTCACACTTTGTCAAATTCTAGAATTTCATTTCAGCTCATAAGTCAAAATTTCTGTTTAGATGATTCTACCCAAAGGCTACCGAAAGGAAATGAGCACGAAAGACGAAGAAGGTCATATAAAAATAAAATCTGTTATAGCTTGTCATCAGGCCTGGATAAAACCTGGTGGGAGCCACATCCTAAATATGGGACCCAGACCCTGACTTTGTACTTATATAAGAATTGGCCGCTCATGTGAATACCCCTCTCTGTGGAACTTGGTGGGAGTTATGGACAACCCAGCCAGCAAGTAACCTGGGCTCTGTTCATATCTTGTTTTTACTTTAGGTTTGGCATTGGCATCGGGCAAGCTCCTGGCACACATGATGAATGTATCCATAGGCCCCTTGTACCCAGCATATACCAAAAGAGTGGGCCAGTATGGGTTGGCTTATCTTTTTTACTGTATAGGAAATCATGGTCTGTTGGGCTCTCCTATACAAATAAAACACACGCTAGTTGTTTCTCCTTTTTTAACAATTTCAGCCAATGGCCAACGTATGACACTCTATGGCCATACAACGGCATATGTTGGAGAACACTCTTAACATATACCACCGATAAACAGGTGTAGTTGGAGGAAGAAGGGCTGGTAGAGCAATCCCCTTGGGTGCCAAACGTTTGCCTTGGTTAGGGTAGATGGATACAAGGCTAGGGCAACAAAATGAATTGTTGCCATGGATCCATATATACATATTTTGCAGCATTTCCATGCCATACTGTATTACGGTGGTATTTTGAAGTATATTTAGTTACCAGACAGTGACACACAGACAGCAAATGGTTCTTATAGGTATAACATGAAGATCCTGGGCCCCAAGGCACAATCTGTACAGGGATCCCAAATATAATGCATCATTTGTATCATTGATCTTCTCATATTGGGGTCCCCTAGGGCTCCTGGGCCAGGGTGCGACCACACCCTCTACACCCCTTAATGGTTCTGTAACACTGAGCTGTAGGAACTCCATTTGAGTCTTTGTTCACATCTGTATGCTGTATTGTGAATGAATTGCCTCCAATGAATTTCGGGTGACCTCTTTAGACTGTGACTAGCTTGCCTTAGGGGTGGATGATGGATTGCGGCAATGCATTGTTACTGGGAATATTAAGGCCTACATGTTGTGGTGACTGAAATGGTTTTATAGATCCATAATTTGATTGTTTCTATGTTATATATTAACCCTGTATCCTCCATTTGAATGGAGTTATGGTCTCACATGCTCATTGCCGCTCCATACCAGGTCTGTGGGACTGACAGTAAATACTAATGTTCAACCTCAGATAGATTGAATATAGTGACAGTGAACTTGTTGGTCTGTTGCTCCATCCTCGTTCCTATGATCAGTGGGGGTCCTGGTGGTCACAGGATAAGTGCTAAGTTATTTTGGTGGGACATCCATCCATAAAGGTTAGATCAGATCGGACATCTATAGGCCTTGGTCATCTTTTCACATCTCAGGGAGGATGAGCATCAGAAGGTAAGGTGGGTGATAACCGTGGTAAATGATGGGACTCACCGTCCAGTATACGAGCCATTAGATAGCATTGTAAGTTGGTCGGTAGATTTCCTCTCACACTGCGCTCTAGCCGGCTCTCCGGATTGTTATTTCATGGGTAATTGGAATGGCCCGATGTGGATCATCCATCACTTCTAATTTGGTCACTAGAAAAGACTCTGAATGAAAACGGCCGGAATGGCTGTATAATGGTTATATAGGATGATGCTATTGCTTTCCGGATGGATTTTTTCATATTTATTGAATACATAAACCTGTCTGGACAGTATCACCCACACCTGCAGGAGTCCTGCTGAATATGCGTCCTTCTAGGTCGTTTACCTAGTAAAATTAGCAAACATATACAATCATATACTTACAAATGAAGAAGAGATTCAGGGTGCTATTTAACTGGGGGGTGCAAATTAGAGCCATTTTAACACATTGGTGGGCCCCCTCATTACCACCACTTAGACATATATGGCACCCGTACAAAATATAATGCCCTATCAGTGGTCCCCACATAGTATAATGCCCCTTAGTGGCCCTCACACAGTATAATGATTCCCTAGTGTCCCATACAATATATTGTCCCTCAGTGGCCCATCACACAGTCAAATGCCCCTGCATCCATAACACATTATCCTGTCCCCCCGTGGCCCCTCAGACATCAACCTGTCTCACCCCAGTGCCCCTCAGACATTATATTATAATGTCCCCCTCCAGGTTGCCCCCATAGTTTCATGCCCCCCCCTCCAGATTGCCCCTACATTTTCATGTCCCCCTCCAAGTTACCCCCACAGTTTCATGTGCCCCCTCCAGGTTGCCCCCACAGTTTCATGTGCCCCCTCCAGGTTGCCCCCACAGTGTTATGTCCCCCTCCAGAGGGGATGTCACCACATTGCGCCTACTGCTCCAAGACATCGGGAGCAGAGACATGGGATAAATGGTGAAGCAGGGAAAGAACGGCTCCCTGCTTCACCATTGTCTTCAGGTTATCTATGTCTGGAAGACGCAGATAAGTTGGTGTTGGGACTGCCCAGAAGCCTGAAGTTGCCTGGAGCAGGCATGGGAGGGGTTAAGGTCCTGTTCAGATTGTGCACGTTGTGATAGAGGGGGCATCATACAAGAAGGTTTACTATTGTATTGCTGTGTTCTGAACTGTTGATAATTTGTAATGAATGGTGCATTATGTAATATACAAGGTATCATTTTAATTGGGTGCAGGTCATCACATGGTCAGTTGTTCTGGAGTTTTCTAGAGGCTGCATTGTGTTTGTGAGTTGCACCGCAGGAGGACATGTTTGTTGCCCCCCTCTAGTCTTGACTTCAGATGTTGCCCAAGTTACTCAGGGTGGGAATGACTCTGTATTTAAGGGCCTGTTCCTACTCTCTCAGCTTGTAGGCTAGGAGGTCAACTTGGGGGTGCACTGAGTAGAGGACGTAAGCTTGGAAGCCTTTTGGGTTGCTTGTGGAAATGATTAGATTAATAGCTAGACACATATGCCATTTACTTGTACAAACCAGTGCACCCATGGAACACCCCTTAGAAGGACGACATTCCATATAATGTAATGGGAAACTTTGGGTATTCTGCAGGTCAGTACAATTACGATTACAGCCATACCAAATTTATATTGTTTTGTTAGATGTTTTATTCCACAACTTTGGAAAACAAATTCTTTGAGTCACCATATTTTGACACCCATAACTCTTTTATATTTCCATATACAGGGCTGCATAAGGCGTCTTTTATTCCAGGGCCAGATGTAATTTTTGTTTATATATATTTTTCAGGAATGTCTGAACTTTTAATATTCTTAATTTTTTTTATACTTTTTTTTTTATACTTTACTTTTATATAAAACTTTTATTTTTAGTCACCCTTAGAGCTCTTGAACTCCAGGGACTCTGATCACTAATACAATAAACTGCAATGCTAAAATCCATCTACATCTATTACGGGATACCTAACACATCTGTCCTGAAATGTTACTCCACTTTCTATACTACACACAGTCTGAAGTGATTTTGTGACAATTTTTCCACCCATTATATTTAATATGGCGATTCTGATTAGAAGCAACACATAAAAGCATCATTCCCATTGGATAGAACCTAGTTGATTTATAAGGCCTAATACTATAAAATAAACGATTACTGTGAAGTCATAATGTAGTGGTTTCTCATAAGCTACAAGTCTTACGTGTTTTCTTGTCCGGGCGACTGGTATTTATTTCCCTTTCCCCCAGGAGGAGACCTTAAGAATTGGAAGCTCACATAGAATAAGGTGAAATCCCTAATTTGTGGATCAGAAGCAAGTTTTACCACATCAATAGTAGCGGGATTGAGATGATCAGAATACCACTCAGATCTCAGCTTGGAACCAATATGAGCATGTTTTAGATATTTAATCTCATCTGGCTTTATCATCTAGAATCTTTCCGCCTAAGTTAAAGTCATCAGATCAGATCTAAAAATGGTTTTGCACCTTTCAGCTCATTACCTGTCCAGTGCACATGTCATTGGGGGCACCACTGCTAAAATAATACAAGTAAGAAATCGCCCAGGCTCAAATGTCTTTCTTCATTCCCGCTGTCGAGAGCAATGTTCTTTGGTGTCAGCCGCTGCAAACCGGTGTGCAAGATTTACCTATTATCATGCTCTGCTGGCACAAAGCAACAAAACACAGACAGGGGGGATAATATTTAGCATTTTCCATGCAGATCTGCACCGCTGTTTATTGTTGTCATGAAATTACAGGATTACAGACTGGAACCTCTTAGCTAAGTATGACATTTTTTATTACTGGGTATAAAAAGACAGACAAAATACAGGAGTAGTATAAGTAAGTGCGGCTTAAAATAGTGCCGAGCGGCGGTGTCCCCGTGTGCTTCATTTATTTGATGGACCCGTTGGCAGGTAAGCTCGCAGCATGCACATAAAGGTTACATTGCTCCAGATGTATTGTATTGCATTTACCTTTATCAGGTGGGGAGGGAGCAATTATATTTCAGTTTGTAGAAATGATAGACAATATGTGGAATGAATCTACAACCACGACCGCATCTGAATGAACGAATAAAGCTGTATGAACCTCTGGGATCTGCTCATAAAGCAAGAAACTAAAACTAAACCATTATGTGCAAAGATCAAAACAGCCCACCTAGGATCCAGGCTGCAGACATGTCAGCTTAGGTAAAGGTAAAAAGAACAAGTCCCGTTGCTGTGGTGAGAAAAGCTTCAGATCAAGGGCTTTTGCGCTAAACTCATGCTGGATCGGGGTCATCATGTTCTCCCGTTTCTGGATGACCTCAAATTTGTTCTGGGTTCTGATCTCTCTCAAGACGCTCTGCAAGAACACAAATGTATTGATATTTTCTTTGTGCGTGCCAGGGAGCTGGGCTTGGATGACTTGAAAGAGCGGCTGGACTGTGGCCAGATTTTCTGGACGTCTTGATCTCTCACATCTGTTGGTGTAAGAATAAACTATATTAACCCTGATGCCAGGGGATTGTGCGGCAGGTTTTGTCTCTTTGTTTGGCCCCTTTACCACCTGCAGTAATAATTATTACATAAACCACCGAAAAATCTCTAATGCAGGAGAAAATGCCCTGTACAGTTATAGAATTTACAGGGCGGCTACTGTGACCCTATTAAATATCAGGATTTTTGGGAGCTAAATATCCCCTCACCACATGGTTACTAATACTACATAGTAACATGGTTGTTACGGTTGGAAAAAGACACAAGACCACCAAGTCCAAACTGTAAACCTACTATGTTGATCCAGAAGTAGGCAAAAAAAAAAAAAAAACACGAGGAGGAGGCCGAATCAGAATAAAACCCTGGATCAACATCCAATCCTAAAATACTACACTCCTCAATATTAAAAGTGCAAAATTATAATCCTGGAAATCCCAGGATGGACTGGCATGTTACTGATATACAAATAATAAAAAATGGAAGCAAAATATTCAAAAAGTGGATTTATTCAATATGTAGTATAAACCCCAACCAGAGGAATCCCTGAACACCTTGGCATGCTATGAATGAGATTATTAATGGTCCGAGGAATGTTATTCCGCCCTGAGTGCACACAGTTCATCAAGATATGGCTGTTGGCATATCCCTGTGTAATTGCCGACCAATGACGTTGTAGATGTACTCGATGGGCAACAAATCCGCAGACACAGTAGGCCATGGTAGCACATTGAGGTCACAGGGGATCCTCACAGTAGCATGAGCAACATGCAGCTTGGTGTTGTCTTGGCTCCTGGAACACTTTGTAAAAATGGCTGTACCACTGGTTCTACCTCAGATTCAATGTTATACCGAGCTGTTAGTGTACCTGAGATAAAGACTAGTCCGACTACTGTGCATTATACCACCCCACACCATAATCCTGGGAGTTGGATTAGTGTTACTTTCCCTTGTAATGTCTTTTCATGGCGTTGTCTATGTGGTCTACAAAACAATCTCCAGCTATCATTGTGTCCATGACAAAAGAGAGACTCCTCACTGAAGAGGATAGACCTCCATTCCAGGACTCATCACTGAAGAGGATAGACCTCCATTCCAGGATTCCTCACTGAAGAGGATAGACCTCCATTCCAGGAATCATCACTGAAGAGGACAGACCTCCATTCCAGGACTCATCACTGAAGAGGATAGACCTCCATTCCAGGATTCCTCACTGAAGAGGATAGACCTCCATTCCAGCCTCCATTGCCATCTTTCTGTGCACTATGATAGCCTGTAGCCTGTAAGAGCAGCAGTGTGAGGTCAGTGGATCACCTGTAGCTGGATGTCTGGCTCGTAGCCCTATGTGGTGCAAACACCTTCTGATGGCTTGTGTCCACATGGTTTGCCACCCTAGGCTTGGAATGTGACATTCAATTTGACTTGTACAGTATGGAACCACAGAAATAGTTTAACTCAGCTATGCCATGCTATATCCATACCTCCCATGCACCTTTGTAGGAGTTACAGAAACAGCGTAGAGCGACGCCACTTGCCAGCCTTGTGGCCAATAATTCCCATCTCATCAGCGATTTGTTCAGATGCGAATAACCCTGTAAGGCACCCATATGGCCGTGTCATACGGCCATATGGTAAATCTGTATCATTAATCTTAATATAAATGCTTATCGTCAGACCAGGATATGTTTGTACGTAGAATTAAATATAGTGCAATAGCTCAATAAATCTGTGGGAACGTTCAAGAGTTTGATTCTTAAAAATCTCGTCTATACAATAGAACCGAATAGTTGACAGAGGAATATAGTATAAAATCCGGACGCTCAGGAGCCATACAGAGACAAATGAATCCCACTCTGGTGCTGAAATCTCAGGATCTCTGTTGGAATGACTTTGTCCTCATTGCCAGTCTAATCCATGTAATGCAGATGTAGCGAGATCACAATCTTCATCCCTTCCTTTCTGCTTATGAGACTGAAATCTAGAAGTGCTGCCAATAGTCGGAGCCGCTCCTTGGCTGCTTAATTGTATCTGACAGATAAAGGATATAGGCAGTGTAAAAATCTAAGCACTGTACTTACCGAGCATAAGGCTGGATTATTGATGGTGTGCATGATGCCGACTGGTTAATTACACATCAGGCAATATCACTACAGGGGATTGACGGGAAGGTGTATAAACAGTCTCTGTATGTAAAGGAAATAGGTCAGGAAGGTTGTTAACAAACAGAACAATGAATTCCACCTTCTTATGAAATTTCCAAGTCTAAAGGCTCATGTATATGTCAGTACAGTGCCTAGGTGGCATAGAGGCACACGCAGTCCCTGTGGCTTCACACTATAGAGCTGTAAAGTGAGCACTGGGGTAAAACACCTACTAAAAGCTGCAGCATCTCTATATGTCTTACCAATTCTCTCACACTCGGCTCCTCCACACTTCTATGGGCATCACATAATCTGATCCCTCAGTAGTCTAATAATTCATCTCATCTCTCAAGATGGATTTAGCGGTGAATTCAGTGAGTAAGTAGTTTAGAATGCGGAAAGGGAAGCAAAGATGAATTTAGTAAGTAGAGAAAGAGACATCCTTTACCAATAAGATTACCAAGTTTCTTATATTAGCATGTGCTATTGATTTAAAGGGGTTTTCCAGGCTAAATAATTGATGACCTATCCTTAGGATAGGTCATCAATTAAAGAACGGCATGACAGCCGGGCTGCCGGCTGATAAGCTTTTGGCTGAGCTCTGCAGCCACTTCAGCACAGTGCTGTATATTGTATAGTGGCTGTCTTTGGTATCATAGCTCAGCCCTTTCACTTGAATGGGACTGAGGTGTGAACAGGCCATGTGTCCATTGGTCATCAGTATGAAAAATCCATTTGGAGCTGGAAAATCCCTTTAAGCAGTTATCGGCTGTCTCCGGCGATCCCCATTCATGAAGTGGCACACGCTGTCTATCCAGCCACTCCATTCAAAACTGCGGTGCAAAAATGTCCAGAAGTAGGACACCCACCAAGCAAGTTCAGTTTTGTGGATAGAGGGTAACTTTCTGTAGCAGGACAACCACTTTAAAGGGGATATCTGGTTTCTAAGATTATTGTCCTATCCTTAAAATAGGTCATATTAGATCTGCAGGGGTCTGACACCCGGGGTACCGAGGCAGCACAGGATAGCCACACTGCTCACTCGCCATACAAACAGTAGCAGGGAGTGTAGATACTGCAGCGCTGTCCTATAGATTTCAGTGGGACTGCACTGCACTGCCTACAATCGACGCTACTGTCTATTTGGCGAGTGGACAGCGCAGTTCTCCTGCACTGCCTCAGTACCGGAGTTCTGCGTGGGTTCTGGGTGTCAGACCCCCGCAGAAACCGGATAACCCCTTTAAGTACTGTTCCTGTTTCGTGTGACAGCCATATATCTAGCTGCATCTGTTTCAGTCTCCCTAAACTCATTCCAAGAATTACAGGTATAATCCAAGGTCCTAATAAAGCTAATGTATTATTAATGTCTTTATGTTATGTATGTTAATAGATATGTCATCGCTTGTGTGTTGCCCGTTGTTCCTATAAACAACATGTGTGTGTAGCGAACACTATAAAAGCCTCTTTTGTTTCATTGTATCCATAAAACTGCTTAAACAATTGAACACTTACCTTGTTCCCGTCAATGGGGGCCGGGCTCTCTAGCGAACCACTTCACTGCTGTTCAGCTCTTTTCGCCCACGTACAATATTTACCAGCCATTTTACATTTTCATTTCTGTACAATTTTTTTTTTTTCATTTGATCCAGGTCAAGAAAATTCAGCAAGTGTGTAAAATAACAAAAGAGCAAACGCTGTTGAAGCAGCACTTGCCGATGTGGCGGAAGGAGAAGCAGCGACTGAACGAAAGTAGGTAAGGAAGCCGAAACCTGTAATTATAGTGCGGCCAGCCATGGATGTGTTATTTGTACAGCCTCTGTGTTCCAGCTCTCCGCTTGTTTCGGTCACATAAGATGTGAGTGTTCAGTTTATATACATAATACCATTTTCATGATAGGAGAACCTTCTAGAGAGTTTTTCCAAACAATGGGTCTCAGTTCCATATTTCCATCCATTCTTTCCTTACTAAATACAGGATCGGATCTATTGTCTATGGCCCATGGTCCATATGTAGAGATAGATAAGTGGGCACCTTAAATAATATATAAGGGGGTCATCTCATATATGCTAAAGTCAAGTGCAGGGAAAAAAAGGAAAAGATACATACATATAATAAAGATGCTCAACCAAAATAAGATTTCATACTTTATTGGCAAATTAGTTAAAACCAATTAAAAGCACAATAGACAAAAGCACAACCTGGGATCTGAGAATAAAATATCTGAATAGTTGGCGGTCAAAGTTGCTGTCAGTGGATGCTGAGCTGCAGTAAGGCACCCGCTCACTATCCCGGGTACGGAGTTTGCTTCCAGCTCCATGTAATGTACAGTCATGGCCAAAAGTTTTGAGAATTATACAAATATTAATTTTTACAAAGTCTACTGCTTCAGTTTTTCTAATGGCAATTTGCATATACTCCAGAATGTTATAAAGAGTGATCAGCTTAACAGCAATTACTTGCAAAGTCAATATTTGCCTAGAAAATTAACTTTATCCCCCAAAACACATTTCAACATCATTGCAGACCTGCCGTAAAAGGACCACCTAACATTGTTTCAGTGATTGCTCCATTAACACAGGTGTGGGTGTTGATGAGGACAGGGCTGGAGATCAATCTGTCATGATTAAGTAAGAATGACACCACTGGACACTTTAAAAGGAGGCTGGTGCTTGCCATCATTGTTTCTCTTCTGTTAACCATGGTTATCTCTAAAGAAACACGTGCAGTCATCATTGCACTGCACAAAAATGGCCTAACTGGGAAGAGTATTGCAGCTAGAAAGATTGCACCTCAGTCAACAATCTATCGCATCATCAAGAACTTCAAGGAGAGAGGTTCCATTGGTGCCAAAAAGGCTCCAGGGCGCCCAAGAAAGACCAGCAAGCGGCAGGACCGTCTCTTAAAAGTGTTTCAGCTGCGGGATCGGGCTACCAGCAGTGCAGAGCTTGCTGAGGAATGGCAGCAGGCAGGTGTGAGTGCATCTGCACGCACTGTGAGGCGGAGACTCTTGGAGCAAGGCCTGGTCTCAAGGAGGGCAGCAAAGAAGCCACTTCTCTCCAGAAAAAACATCAGGGACAGACTGATATTCTGCAAAAGGTACAGGGAGTGAACTGCTGAGGACTGGGGTAAAGTCATTTTCTCTGATGAATCCCCTTTTCGATTGTTTGGAACATCTGGAAAACAGCTTATTCGGAGAAGAAGAGGTGAGCGCTACCACCAGTCTTGTCTCATGCCAACTGTAAAGCATCCTGAAACCATTCATGTGTGGGGTTGCTTCTCAGCCAAGGGAATCGGCTCTCTCACAGTCTTGCCTAAAAACACAGCCATGAATAAAGAATGGTACCAGAATGTCCTCCAAGAGCAACTTCTCCCAACTGTCCAAGAGCAGTTTGGGGCTCAATAATGCCTTTTCCAGCATGATGGAGCACCTTGCCATAAAGCAAAGGTGATAACTAAATGGTTCAGGGAACAAAACATAGAGATTTTGGGTCCATGGCCTGGAAACTCCCCAGATCTTAATCCCATTGAGAACTTGTGGTCAATCATCAAGAGACGGGTGAACAAACAAAAACCAACAAATTCAGACAAAATGAAAGCATTGATTCTGCAAGAATGGACTGCTATCAGTCAGGATTTGGTCCAGAAGTTGATTGAGAGCATGCCAGGGAGAATTGCAGAGGTCCTGAAGAAGAAGGGTCAACACTGCAAATATTGACTTGCTGCATTAACTCATTCTAACTGTCAATATAAGCTTCTGTTACTTATAATATGAATGCAATTATATTTCTGTATGTGATAAAAACATCTGACAAACACACATAAAAACCAGAGGGCAGCAGATCATGTGAAAATATAATATTTGTGTCATTCTCAAAACTTTTGACCATGACTGTATAGTACGAGCATTGGAAGTAACCCCAAACTACTCATCTGTGCGGGGGCAGCCAGCTGTCAGACTCCACCAATCAGATATTTATGGGCATTATAAAAATTCTTGGACATCCCCTTTAAGCATTATGAGCATTACGCCATTCAGAATGAAAATAAGAAAAAAATTCTTTGGATTACAGATGAGGACCCGGAACCCAGGACCCAGCCAAATAGTGTCTGCTCCAGATAATCCATTTAACAAAAGGCTCAAAGTTTATATTGGCCGAATGAATGGAATTCACTGCATTGTAGTGCGTTATGATGCAGAGAGCACCGGAACAACCAAAGTGCTCCTGTACGAAACTCATAGTGTGACATAGCTGGGTACAGTAGTGCTCCGGTCATTCTGCAGCCCACTTTATCATAACTCAGTATAACGCGGTGAGTTCTATTCACACGGTCAGATCTGGAAAATGCAACTGGACAGATGAAACACGATTGTTTGAATAAGGCTTAAAGGAGTTGTCCAGGACCTGGCAAAGTTGGATACTGATGTCCTATCCACAGGACAAGTCAGCAGTATCAGATCGGTCGGGGTCCAACACCCCACCCTGATCAGCTTTTTCGCCCACTAGAAGCCAAATGCCAGGAATATACCCGGTGAATTTTGGCATTGGCAGTGTGTGGATTTCTTAAAGGGGAAGTGTTGCCAGGAAATGAGCTATTATATTAAAACATATTTTAAGAATTTTGGTGATATTTTTAATTTTACATATCATTATCTATATTTAAAAAAATACTAAAAATCTTGCAATTCCAACTCTTGCCACTAAGTCTAAAATAGTTTGTGCCTTCCTGTATCCTGGAGATGGACCATGGGCCATACCAAGCCACTTATATATCTGCATTGTTATTTCATTTATATATATGTATATTTATTTCTACCTGCTTTTTTGCAGATTGATGGCACCTTATTGCATTATTTTTGCACACTTTATTGTATTACATTTGCACATATACCTACTGATTTAAGGACATGCAAAGGCTATTAACCTACTTTGGGTGCTACTACTTTGGTATTGACTCTTACATTAATGCTTTATACTTTGATGTATACACTGTTTGTGGTCTATTTTTGTCATGCCATTTTGTATTTATGACCAATTTAAGGATAGGCTATTCAAAAAAATCTGGACGACCCCAGTGAAATCCGTCCTTTCTTCTTTTCACCTTCACTCCTATCCGCTGTGGCCAACCTGCTGCAATGTGCATTAGCTTCATATTGGATAAGATTTCTCTAAAGCCGGTTGCAGACGACCGTATGAATGGTCAGTGTGCTATCTGCACACCTTAACCCCACAGCATGTCAGCCATTGCCTTTTCAAGAGATTCCTCCACAACAAAAAACACCGATTTTGTGGCCTTTTGTTGCAGTGGTGAGTTCAGGAAAACTTGTTGAATATCTCTCACAGAAAAACAACCGCACTTCCATCCTGTGTGTTTTTAGGGCTAAGTGGATAGAGACATCTTATTAATTCATTAACATTTTCAGATTTTCTTTTATCTTATTACAGAGATAAAATGGAGCTGCAGTTACAAGAATTCCTGGAAGAGAAAAGCAATTCATGTCAGTTCTTTGCAGAGATGACAGATTATGGTAAGTAAGGTACAGCATGTATGAAAGACAAAAAAAGAACAAATCTGGGTATAAAACATATAGTGGGTGCAAATCCCCAGATTAATAGCTGGTTCTAAATCTGTAGAGATATAATAAAAATGATTAGTATTTGGCCAATTTCTTCCATCTGAAAAATACACAAATGTAACGGAAAAACTATTGCATCATCTCTTTTACAGTGGTGAATGGAAATGGAGGAGCCCCATGTGCATCAGTCATTCCAGCACCATTTATTGGGATTTTCCCATGAACATAACCATAAATAAGTTTGTAGACAATTAAAAGTTCTGACAATCTGTTGTCTTGATTGGTTGTCAATAGATATGACCGTAAATGCAAGAACTTACTATGGTCTGGGACTTGTTGGGTTATCTTCTCATACATGTAGTGTCCCTCCTGATAACCAGCCATGATGTCCTTATTGTGGTGAGGTTATCTTCTCATACATGTAGTGTCCTCCTGATAACCAGCCATGATGTCCTTATTGTGGTCAGGTTATCTTCTCATACATGTAGTGTCCTCCTGATAACCAGCCGTGATGTCCTTATTGTGGTCGGGTTATCTTCTCATACATGTAGTGTCTTCCTGATACCCAGCCATGATGTCCTTATTGTGGTCAGGTTATCTTCTCATACATGTAGTGTCCTCCTGATAACCAGCCATGATGTCCTTATTGTGGTCAGGTTATCTTCTCATACATGTAGTGTCCTCCTGATAACCAGCCATGATGTCCTTATTGTGGTCGGGTTATCTTCTCATACATGTAGTGTCCCTCCTGATAACCAGCCATGATGTCCTTATTGTGGTCAGGTTATCTTCTCATACATGTAGTGTCCTCCTGATAACCAGCCATGATGTCCTTATTGTGGTCAGGTTATCTTCTCATACATGTAGTGTCCTCCTGATAACCAGCCATGATGTCCTTATTGTGGTCGGGTTATCTTCTCATACATGTAGTGTCCTCCTGATAACCAGCCATGATGTCCTTATTGTGGTCGGGTTATCTTCTCATACATGTAGTGTCCTCCTGATAACCAGCCATGATGTCCTTATTGTGGTCGGGTTATCTTCTCATACATGTAGTGTCCTCCTGATAACCAGCCATGATGTCCTTATTGTGGTCGGGTTATCTTCTCATACATGTAGTGTCCTCGTGATAACCAGCCATGATGTCCTTATTGTGGTCGGGTTATCTTCTCATACATGTAGTGTCCTGATAACCAGCCATGATGTCCTTATTGTGGTCGGGTTATCTTCTCATACATGTAGTGTCCTCCTGATAACCAGCCATGATGTCCTTATTGTGGTCGGGTTATCTTCTCATACATGTAGTGTCCTCCTGATAACCAGCCATGATGTCCTTATTGTGGTCAGGTTATCTTCTCATACATGTAGTGTCCTCCTGATAACCAGCCATGATGTCCTTATTGTGGTCGGGTTATCTTCTCATACATGTAGTGTCCTCCTGATAACCAGCCATGATGTCCTTATTGTGGTCAGGTTATCTTCTCATACATGTAGTGTCCTCCTGATAACCAGCCATGATGTCCTTATTGTGGTCGGGTTATCTTCTCATACATGTAATGTCCCTCCTGATAACCAGCCAAAATGTTCTCATACATGTAGTGTCCCTACATAAACTGGGTTGTCTCTTAAATAATCTACCCAGTATATTATACAGACACACAGCCTGGTGGAGATGATGTACGATGAGTATCTGTATGAAGTACACAGTGCTGTGCCATGTTAGGGTAAACTGAGGGCCCAGTTGGCTCAGGAAGCCCCCAGGAGATTCACCTGTTCTTCGAAAATCATGGCATATTGACATAGTTCACCGTGCAAGTTAAAACTGCATCATACAAAGAAAAAGCCATTACAATCCAGAATCGCCGCCCTCTTCTCTGGGGCAAAGGTCATTTATAATGGACGGGCAAAATGGAAATCTGTTCTGTGGTCAGATGAATAAAAAGTCAAAATTCTTTATGAAAACCACAGACACCTTGTCCTGCGGACAAGAGGGGAAGGACCATCCAGCTTGTCATCAGCGCCTGCATCTCTAATGGTATGGGGGGTCATTAGTGCCTATGGCAGGGGCAGCTTGCGCATCTTGTTCGGCACTATCAGTGCCTAGCAGTATATAACAGCTTTATAACATCTGCTCCATCCAGACCGAGTCTCTTTCAGGGAAAGGCTTTCATATTTCAACAAGACAATGCTAAACCACGTACTGCATCCATCACAACAGCATAGAGAAGAGTCCAGGTGTGAACAGGACACCTGCAGGCCAGACCTTCACCAATAAAAAAACATTTGACGCTTTATGAAATGGAAAATGTAGGAAAGAAGACCCTGGACTGGGGGACGAAAGAAGGGGACGAGGTACCTCTCCAAAAACTCCATCAATTGTCTCCTCACTTCCCAGAATTGGCATTGTGTATATGTATATATATATATATATATATATATATATATATATATATATATTCAGCATGGTACACCACAAAAAGTCTACATGTAATATACAGTATAATGTGAAAGAAGATGAAGATATCAGGAAGCGGGGGAGCTAAATACACAATACACAGACTGTTCTGTGATGAGGGAGTGGGAGTTACAAGTGGCAGATAAGGGGCTGGCACGGCCCCCGGCCTGTAGTGTTGCTGCCAGATAAATTGGAAGGTACGAATGACAAGAGGAATGGTGGATAATAATGTAAGGAATCTTAGGGAATGATGTATCTTACATAAACAGCATTATATTTCACTAGAAAGTATTAACAAGGACTGTAAATTCACTCTGAGTCTACTTATAGAATAAATACATTTTGGCAAACTGTGCATTTGAATATGAAACATATTACACGATGGCTCAGTGGTTATGGGATTCTGGTTGTGATTGTGACCAAAAGCAAGATCTGTATGGATTCTGTATGTTCTCTCCATAATTGTACAGTAAATCCCTGGTATCCGCCTTTTCATTAACTTTCCTTTCACTTAAAGGGAGTCTATCAGCACATAATTGAGATGTAAACTAATCCCAGTACCTTGTAGGGCTGTCAGCACAGTTTACAATGATATATTTCTTATTCAGGACCACTGCTCCATTCTTGTAAAAATCGTCCTTTTTTCCCTATGCAGATAAGCAGAATAGGGCGTTAAGGGCGTTACTTTCCATCAATGGCCTTCAGGGGCGTTGCTTTCCATCAATGGCTTCACTATCTGCTGCTCAGTTCCACCCAATAACTGTACTGTACAAGTTTGATGATGTCACACTACACCCAGAAGTGAAGGAAGTTGGCTTCAGATGGGGACAATGTGACCTCTTTAGACATGCACAGTACAGTTAGTATTCTGTGCTGTGGCAGAGGAGAGAGATGTCAGTCATCTAGCTGGGGACAGAGCTGAGCAGCAGATAGTGAAGTCTGTTGATGAAAAGCCATGCCCCTAAAGCCCTTTGCTGCTCATTTGCCTAGGGATACAAAGACAATTTTTACAAGAAGGGAGCAGCGGTCCTGAATAAGAAATCCATCATTGTAAATTGTGCTGACAGCCCTACAAGGTACTGGGGTTCGTTTATATCTCAATTTTGTGCTGACAGACTCCCTTTAATTGTGGTTAGTGGCAGAAGGTTATGCAAGGCTTTTTAGAATTGACTTATCTTTTGCATAGGTCATTAATTTAATATAATTGGGGGTCAACATGGCCCCCACGCCGATCAGCTTTTCTCTGAGCAGTGTATGGAGCTAGAAGCAGGCGTCTCTGTACACTGTGCAGTAACCAGGCCTGTAACAGAGCAGCATGTCCACCGAGCCATCTGCTTCTGGATCTGTACAAAGTGTGGAATAGGGTTTGATGCTATCCGCGGGGAGGCTTGGAACCTATTCTCTGTGGATACCGGGGTCTTACTGTATATGTGTGTTTGAGACATAGCCAATCTCCTGTAACTGTATATAGCTTATATTGATCTAAATAGGAGCTATATACAAATTGACCTCCTAGGGGCACCAATGGGTATCTGAGATTTTTCCCATTTCATGAGGCTGCTGTAATAGTAAGCGAGCTCTTCTAGCATCCTATGACCGGGTGTCATCTCCATCCTCCAAAATCATTTACCTTGCTCTGAACCATCCAGCATACGCCAGTTCATTGCTTTCTGAATCAGCCCATATACGTTTACTTTCCCTTCCCTCGCTCTGAAGGGGTTATCTGGAATTTTCAGAAATTTACATACAGGCAGGACATAGTTTAAAACAAAGAAAACAAACCAATTGTCACCTGTCAATTTTCCGTGCCACTCCTGCAGTGATGACATGACTTACATTGTTCAGGTGATCTCTGCAGCCTCAGCAGTCACATTTCATACATGCAAGTGTTACCAATGAGGCAAGTATTGGCTGCAACATCACTACAGGACCAGGGGAGTCCACCAGAGCAGCACTAGTAAGTTTTTTATTGTATACCTTTCCCTGCTTGCATGCAAATTCGAGAAAATCCTGAACAACTCCTTTAAACTTCTTCTTCTCCCATACTGTAGGCTAAACCCTTAGAGTGAGTGTTTTGTAGAAAAAATCTCAGATCTGTCATCAAGCATTCAGTCCACATCTTATCTATCGTACAGATACAACAGACTAGAGTAGACATATACATGAGCGACCGCTAACCATGCAAATGAGAAAATCACCAGTAAATAATATCTGACAAACAGTGAAGAGAATACGGGAAACATCCAAGAAGCAGACGTGGGAGACTTTGGAGTGATATCAGCAGAACAAATTGACAGTAATACACGAGAGCCCGGAGCAGCCACATTAATAAAACATGGACTAAGGGGAAGAAGGAAACACCTTGTTAACACACCGCAGGTGACAGCGCCGAGGAATCAAGACGTGGGATCAAGCAGTTTCCATGAATCTATTCTCTCACTGCGTAGCCTTAAATTTCTGTTCCCTGTATTATAACATGTTAGATTCTCATCAAGGGAATGGGGTCATGCTCATTTCAAGTGTGCCAAAGACTGACATGATGCTTTATGGGATTGTGCTAGTGCAAGCTATATGTACTCTTGTAGTAGTGTATTATTATAGACTTGTACTGTATGTGCACTCTCACTATATTATATTATATTATATTATATTATTATAGACTTAGTCTCTTATAAGATATTGCCTTCTGTGAGATCATATGCATGCAGAAAGGGTGTTTGTCTGCTGTCTGGAGAGAATGTAAATTTATCACTTCTCACCATATTCTTTTTAAGCTTCAGCAATTTTGTAACATTTTCTGCTTTTTATCTCACCGTGCTGTATTTTATTATCTAAATGGTCTGCAATTCCGAGCTGACTTACTTTCTGATATAACTTTATACAGGTTAGAGTGAATGCAGCAGAGGGGCCTTCAGGGTACAATACTATCAGTGTGCAGTGGTCAGTCCATGACATTATACCTAGAAACCTGCAATACCGCACACAATGCTGATCTGTGGCAGATGTGATTGGCTGCAAGATCTAGCAAATCGGTTTAGGCAATTGCCGAAGTGCATGCGCTGATTGTCTGTCTAGTAGCGCCTCTCTACAGTATAGTTCAGTACTACATGCTCTGTCTGATCCCTCCTCTCCTGTGTTCAATGCTAGTTGCCTGTACTATGGGATTATAATGATCTAGACTGCCAGACACTATGTTACAGGTAGCTAGCAGTGAACACAGTAGAGGAGGCGGAGCTGGGTGCTGGTTCCAGTCATGTCACCTGTGGTCGGAACCAGCTTGGTAACCTGTGGGTCATCACAAATAGGGAAGTAACTGTTGAAACCCTCTTTGGAGCACCCCATTTACTGCATTCAAGTTACTGCAATACCAGACCCCATGGACAATAAATGCGCTGTTTCTTGTGGGGGGACGACAGCCATTTTTTAATTTCATCCAACTCCTTTAAAGGAGCTGTTGAGGACAGGACAGGGGATAAGTGTCCAATTGTTGTGCATCCGACTACCAGGTACCCCAGCGTTCAGGAGAACAGGGGTCAGAAAGACTCTCTAAAGCTTCCTTGTGAGTGGGGCACTAGTATGTGTGCGTGACTAGCGCTCTATTCACTGCTGTACAGTCCCAGCAGCCCCATAACAGTGATTGGAGTGCTGGTCACACAAGTGCACTGGTTCTCCATTCACAAGGAGGTTTTCGGTCCCCCATTATCCTGATTGCTGGGGGACCCGGCAGTTGGATTCCCAGCCATTGGACCATTATCCCTGTAGATTGGGGATGTGCCTATAACACCGCAACCCTTTTAAGCTCTCCACTTCTTGAAAACCCAGTGCCTCCACCGTTTCCAAGTTAACATCCATTCCTTAAAAGCTACGAGTAAATCTTTGACTTTCCTTCTAATGTGGAAAGGATTCTATACGTGTTGAATGTATCTGATAAGAAAACCAAACCGTACGGTAAAAAATGCGAGAAGCTGTATAGACAGATAAAAAGGATTGAGAACGTTAACTTGCTTAACCTCGGCCATCCCCGAGGAGCTTCGCTCTTCCCTGCGTTGGCGTTCCCGCTGGCAGTCGAGGGCTTAATTTTTCACTTGCCATTAAGTGATAAAACTTTCTGTTTGGAAGCAGAACAGCAATTATCGGAGGAGCGAGATGAGTATACAGCACGCACAATACATCCAATATGGCAGCTGAGGGACGACTTAAAACACAGGATTTGTCAACTACAACATCGCTCATTCCTCAAGTCCCACATGGAGAATGACTTTGATCCGGTGAATATTATGGAGCAGGTTGGTGATTTCCCTCTATTCCATCACATGTACTGATGCCACTTTCTCTCATTGCCTCACATAGTTTATGTCGCTGAGAAAATTGAATTGATACAGAAATACCAAATAAATTTATAGAAATAACCATTACACGGTCTCCATGATGGATGTATTATAGACTACTCAACCGGGCGAGTGAGATGTCTCGTGTTCCTAAGGCATGTTGTGTTTTTACATCAATCCTGGATGTTTTATTGTATTTTTTATATATATAATGTTCATTATCTCAATTGTAAATTATATTTACTATAACAATAACATTTCTCCAGAATGTCTAGATATTAGATAGGCCTTGGATGCGCTTAATCGACTGGCAGCTAATCCTCCTGACTCCCCCATACACTTGCAGGCTGAGCCTAAGCCTGACTGGGTAGAGGGGAGTAAATAGCTGCCAGACACCCTTGGTAGTGGCTTATCTCGCCTGAGAACAACATTATCCAACTGCCCCATCCTTCCAGTCCAGAAGATATAGCTTTGGCCAAAATTAATCTAAGATTTGTGCGTTAGATCTTGAGTCTTTGTGTATCTTTATCGCATCCATCTTGTTGTTTTTCATGTTTTGTCCTACAGTTATCTTGTAACTAATCTCTTATCTCTCATTGAACCTACAGAACAATAAAACCAGAACTTAACCATTGTTATTATGGCTCTGTTCACACTAGTGTCATGGCTTTCGATATCACCAAAACATTGCCAAGACAGATAACTGTGCTTTGGGGGCATTTCTTTAGGCTGGCACATCAGTGAACCATAGTCTTTATCTCCCATATCAATTATCACAAAAAGGATAAAAAATAAATTAGCTAAAATGAAGTGAATGAAGAAAAGAGAAATGTAAATCTCATCAATATTTGGGGTGACCTTTGCCTTCTATTCGGTACAGACAGTTTCAGCAGAACTGGGCAGGGAGGTTGTTCCCGCCGCCATCTTGGAGAACTAAGCACAGATCTTCTGTGGATGTTGCTTGCTCCAATCCTTCTGTCTCTTCATGTCATCCCAGACAGACTGGATGATGATGAGATCAGGGCTATATCTGTGGGGGCCGGATCATCACTTCCAGGACTCCTCCTCCAAAGGGCAAAGGTCACACCAAATATTGATGGGATTTACATTTCTCTTTTCTTCATTCACGTCATAAAATAGGCTATTAACCCTTCTATTTCTGAAAGCATTCTTACTGCGCAGTATTTTTTCCTCACCTGCCTAAAACTTTTGCATAGTACTGTATATGCACAGTATATAATTGCTATGTGCTATCAGAGGACAAGTGGTGAAAGTTTCCTTACGTATATCAGGAGCAGTAATGATGGCGGCTGTTTGACCTCTGGATGATACTTGGGCCCCCCTGTTAGTCCGTAGTCGCCATATTTCCCATGTATATTATACTGTTCTATAATTATTACGGCCTAATTCAGATGTCACTGGCTTCTCCTCCGAAACGTTTATCTACAGGTTGAATCTGTTAAGAGTCAACAAGAAGCATTCATTGAGAAGTTGATTCAGGAGCAGCGCTCTTTAGAGAATGACCTTCTGGAATGTGACCTTCTGGTAAGTAAATCTCCATGACGGTGTCTGCTAGTGAGCAGGGCACTGCTGGTTATATCAGCTGTCGCACCTTCTTCTTACAGGAATGTGTTAATTCAGAAGAGACAACATGGCAGATTGCAGAAGTGCCGCCAGTTCTCCTGGAGCTGTACTGTCCATATCCTGAGCTGAAAGCTTCTATTTTTGCTGAATACCAGCAGCTTGTCAGCTTATACCAGTCCAAGATGGAGGAACTCGATAGTGAACGCAAAGACATAGACAGGTGAGATATGGTAGCCTGTGTCATCTCACAAACCAGTGTCTACACCCCGGCCTTACTAACCATACACACAGGACATGGTCTGTTTCTTACTTCACCTTTACTCTGGTTTTGCATGTTTTACATCTTAAGAATATGTTCACACCTCAGATTAAAATCAGACATGTATGTCCGGGACAGAAATTCAAGGCTTTACCCTCTGATTTCTTTTGTGGGCATGCGCCAGACCTGCAGCATATTGCTTAAAGGGAATCTCTCAGGTCAATCTGGGACACTAAACCACCCACAGGTCCTTATAGACCTGGGGTTTAGTGTCCCAGATCGCCCTGTTGTAATGCAATCCGCAGGCGCATTAGAAATTAAAAACCTTTATACTTACCTAGATAAGGGTCCAATCGACGCTGTTTGGTGAGACCGGTCCGGGTTATACATGAGGCACGCCTCCTGGCGCCTGCTCTGTTCTTCAGTGAAGCCAAAGAGGGCCCCCCGGCTTCTCTGCGTAATTGCGGCGCATGCTCACTGAAGCGGAGGTGTACTCCTCTATCTTCATTGAAGAACTGCGCAGATGCGGGGAGTACAGCGGCAGGGTGAGTATAAAGCTTTTTCATGTTTAATGCGATGCGTTATAATAGGGTGATTTGGGACACTAAACCCCAGGTCCATATGGATGTGTGGGTGGTTTAGTGTCTCAAATGGCCCTGACAGATTCTATTTAAGGATTATCCCCATTGAATTCAGTGAGGTTAACTCTTAGTTTCCAGTGGGATAAGTGATGTTTCATGCAGCGTTATGTTTGTTTTTTCCATTGTGAAGCCCAGAATGAGCAGACGATGACATCAGCACGGTGGCTCAGTGGTTAGCACTGTTGCTGTACAGCGCTGGGGTTCTGGGTTTCAGTCTGACCAATGACAACATCTGCTTGGAGTTTGTATGTTCTCCCTATGTTTGTGTGGGTGTAAGCCGGCTTCCTCCCACACTGATAGGGAATAGATTGTGAGCCCTATTTGGGACAGTGAGTGATGACATTGGGGCAGATTTGGCATTTCCTACGCCAGTCTTAGTAAAGGCCCCAACAGGTGCAGGGTACAGCTGATTTCTGAAGAGGTTCTGGCAGAAAACCGATGCAGAAAGATGTAAAGCGCTGCAGAATACTTTGGTGCTACATAAGCAAGAGAGATCAATAAGAGATCTA
Organism: Leptodactylus fallax; assembly: GCA_947044405.1. Classification (NCBI taxonomy): domain Eukaryota; kingdom Metazoa; phylum Chordata; class Amphibia; order Anura; family Leptodactylidae; genus Leptodactylus; species Leptodactylus fallax. The sequence continues at coordinate 7,103,609 of CAMRHE010000028.1, read as the reverse complement.
TATATAGCAAGTTATACTGAATTCCCACAAACCAATACATCAATCTGCTCCGCTCTATATATACATATACATCTATGTAGTGTGACAGGTTCCCTTTAACCAAGCAGCAGTGCGTTATGTGCATTTATAGTAACCAGCAGAGGGATGGAAAAGATCCAAAATGTGCCTGTTCCACACATCTCTGGCTTCATCTATAACTGAACTGAAGGAGGGATCTTGGTTTATATTTGCAGTCATAGGTAAGAGAGCAATAAGCTATAACATAAGCAATTACTCAGAAAGCCATAAAAACCAACCAAGGGTTCCAAAATTTTGTCCACTGTTACCTATGGTGTAGTAGTTATTAACTATTAGACCATAGATCATGTATGATATTAGCTTAGGCTACATTGACTGTGACTGGGAGGCAGCTTGCTGCACTGGAAACCTTCCAACACTCTAATTCCTGCAATATAAATATGGAGAGGACTAGGAGGCAATGTAGTTCTATTTCTCTACCGGTTATCTACAAGGAACTTGTGTAAGACTCTCGAGACAAATAGGTGGCGGAGGGGGATGAGTGATGGGGGTTACGCCTCTTACTATATTGTGTTTCTATAATTAGGTAAGAGTATAGTTATTAACTATTACACCAGCACCTGTTTTAATCTAGACTGACTCTAGCTGAGAGGCAGCTTGCTGTATTATAAACCTCCTAGCACCCTAATTCCTTCAGTATAGATATGGAGAGGAGGTGAAGTAGTCCTGGTTTTTGCTGGTTTATTTACACAGTTGTTTATTTTAGGAACTTGTAGATATATATATATTTCTGCAGACAAATAGTTGGTTGTATCTGATGGGGGTTATACTTCCCTGTATACTTTGTTGCTGTAATTATGTTAAAAACACAGCTATCTGCTAGACCAGCGGTAAGATGCTGAGTTTTAAAGCTTTTACAGTACGTGTACATTTTCTGAACGCCGCAGAATAATCTTATTTTTAGAATGGTATTTTACTTGCTAATACATACTAAAAATGGGAAGGCGGCCCTGACTAGGAAAACATTTGCACACATAAAAATACAGTATTTACATTTTACAGAGAGATTTCTGGAACTTATCTAACCTGCCACCCACCACACGGAGAACGCCGGACAGTTTTGCTTTATGGTTTAATTCCTTTAAGCAAAGAGGAATTAGCAATGTGTGTGAATGGTGAGACATCATTGTCTATAGCGCTACCCTATCTGCTATTTATTACTTTACTGAAATAATATTTAATTTCCCACTACAGTAACTGCAAAAGGATTAGTGTGAATTGCATTTGAGTAATCCGGGAGCATCCAAAACCAAATAAAAAAAAAAAACCTGTTTCCATTTCACGTCCTATGAATTAGAGCATTACAGCTAATACCAGAGCATTATAGCAAATGATCATTTAACATCAGAAATTCAATTACCAGTTGTGCATCGCTTAAGAAAGAAAAAGCTCCATTATCTGTCTTATAATCATCACTGAAAGGAAGTCAAAGAACAGGCAATGCTTCACTATTATTAAAGCACCACTAAGTACAATACAGAGCTGGGCAAACCTATGCCATTTCCGTAAAAACCCGACCTTAGCTGACAATCTTCACAACAAGGTCGCAGTCATGTCCTGGAACACAGAGACTGGGCAGGCTCGTTTTACAGATGGGACCTGCATCTATCGTACATTCATGGCATATCCTGTGGATATGGCATAAGTGTATTTTGTGGTAAAATCCCTTTAGGCTAAGGTCCCACATAGCAGGCTGCAGGAAAAAAGCGCTGCGGGAAAAAGTGTGGACAAAGCACATTGGGGTTTTTCCCACAGTGCTTTTCACAGAAAGACCTCAGAGTTTTCCTCTGCGGACTTTCTGCTTCAATTATACTTATAGGGAAAATGCCAGCGTTTCCGGACTTATAATTGATATGCTGCGATTTCCAAAAACGTGATGGTTTTGGAAATTGCAGCATTTCCGCTGCGCGTATTTTTCTGCAGTGTGTGGATGGGATTCGCAATATGTGGATGGGGCCCCGGCCTTAAGGTTGGTTGTGGCCTTTCTACTAAACATCTGGTGAGTGTCCTCTGAGACCCAGACCAACGGATACCTATTACATATAAGAAAGGTGCACATGCATGTGGTCACTGGACCAATATAGATCTGTTCCACTTTCTTTTTAGCAATTCAGTCATTAAAACAGGAATGAGCAGGGTGTGAGCTGCGGCTCTCCTTACTAATAGTAGACATGCACATTCATTGTCTGTAGGCCGATTGCTCAGTCAGCTCACAGCTGTTCCAGCCAACTTTCCATACACTTGCACGCTATGTTTAAATACACATTAGATGGTAAAATAGATATTGGATAGCCCCACTGATATGGCAGGTTTGGTTAGACTTACGTATTACAAAGCAGCCTATCAGAAGATGCAGTGCCAGAAATTGAACCAATGATGAGACATGAGGTGTGTATCAGATTATCTCAGACTCCCTGGAGGCATTGAATCTGAGTTGTTAGATCACAGATCTGCCCTAATGGAGTAATGGACTGGAACAGTGCTATGACCCCATAAGGCTATGTTCACATCTGCATCAGAGTTTATATTTGGAGACTCCGTCAATATTCGCTGGACGAAAAATTGCTGCAAGTCTGACTCTTCAGTCCAGCGGTATTGGCTTAATAATCAAACACCCGATGAATCCCATTCGAGTCACTGGGGTCCATCAAGCAATGTTGGTGTCCGCTATTTTTACAGTCCATGTGTCCATTGTTCTGTTCCTCCAACAGATCAAAACAATGGACACACCAGTGCAGATGTGAACATAGTGTAACTGTGACAACCAACATGCTTATATATCAGTGACAACCATTGTGACCACATAATAAGGGGCCATATGAAGGGGCTCCCACTCTTCTGTGTATGCCAATGTAGCCAGAAAAATAAGCACATTCCTCTACTGTAAATAATATAATAATAATAATAATAGTCCTTTAATAGTCCCACAATGGGGAAATTCAGTGTGTTACAGCAGCAAAGATAAGCAGATACAAATACAAATACAACATGTACAGGAATGTTCCAAGGTGAGAGGCATTACATTAATAGCAGACAGACAGATAGGACGTAGCAGAGGGGGGGGGGGGATTTAACAGGCAGAGAGATATTTCAGTTCTCTGTGTGTAATGATCTCCGCTTAGGTCGGTGTTGGTTGTACAGCCTAACCGCGGTGGGGAGGAAAGACTTCCGATAGCGCTCCTTCTCACACCTAGGGTGGAGCAGTCGGTCACTGACAGTACTGCCCAGCGCTATCACAGTCTCATGCATGGGATGGGACTTCTTCTTCTGCATGGAGCTCACCACGGACAGTATCCTTCTGTCACCCACCACCTGCACTGGGTCCAGTGGGCTCCCCAGGACAGAGCTGGCCTTTCTAATCAGCTTGTCAAGTTTATTTCTGTCCCTGGTTGATATACTGCTCCCCCAGCAGGCCACTCCAAAGAAGATGGCTGATGCCACTACCGAGTTGAAGAAAGTCCTAAGAAGTGCCCCACGGATTCCAAAGGCTCTCAGCTTCCTAAGCAGGTAGAGCCTGCTGTGGCCCTTCCTGTACAGGACCTCCATATGATCTGCCCAGTCCAGCTTATTATTAAGGAGCAAACCCAGGTACTTATAGGTGTTCACAATCTCGATGCCTGTCCCCAGGATGTCCACTGGTTTAGGAGGGCATCTGCCTTTACGGAAGTCCACCACCATCTCCTTGGTCTTCCCTGTGTTAATCTTCAGGTGGTTCCGGTGGCACCAGTCCACAAAATCCCGGTTCAGTTCTCTTTTCTCCCTATCATCATCATCTGTGATGAGGCCTACTATTGCAGAGTCGTCAGAATACTTCTGTAGGTAGCAGCTGGATGAGTTGCACCTAAAATCTGCAGTGTACAGTGTGAAGAGGAAAGGGGCGAGAACCGTACCCTGAGGTGCCCCCGTATTACAGATCACGGTACCTGACACACAGTCTTGGGCTCTCGCGTATTGAGGTCGATTTGTGAGGTAGTCTAGGATCCAGTTGGAGAGGTGGTGGTCCACTCCAGCAAGGCCCAGCTTGTCCCTCATTAACCTTGGCTGTATGGTGTTAAAAGCACTGGAGAAATCAAAGAACATTATTCTCACCGTGTTCCCTGGTTTCTCCAGGTGAGACAGAGCCCTGTGCAGAAGATGGATGATGGCATCATCTACCCCAATGCCCGGCCGATAAGCAAACTGGAGGGGGTCCATAGCGGGGCTCACTAGCGGGCGGAGATGTGTGAGAACCAATCTCTCTAAGATCTTCATCAGGTGGGATATCAGTGCTACAGGTCTGTAGTCGTTGAGGTCCATAGGGTGAGGTTTCTTTGGAACTGGTACCACACAAGAAGATTTCCATAATTTAGGGACTATTTCCTGCCTCAGGCTCATATTATACATATACAGTATGTAAAGCTGAGTAGTACGTGGCCACAACATACCTGCTGTACTTCAAGCATAGTATACTTGCTGACAGATGAGCTCCACGCTCTCCTGTACCCAACCAGTAAAAATAACCCGCTCTTTCCTCTTGTATTCATTGCCTATATATAATTGTATCTTATACTTGGCCAACTGAAGTCACATTGGAGGAGATTTGCAGCTGATTACAATTGCAATATTGCTGTTCAGCTGAAATAAAGCTGCCAGTACATATGGCTTGGTTACCATCTTGTGCCAGATCCTCAGCACTGTGCCAGGCTCCTTACGCCTGCATGTGAATACTAACAAGAGCTGTAGACAGACATCTCCAGATATCAAAGCCAAAGCTTGCCTGTTTGGGATGTTGGCCTCTGGTAGGATCCTTAGAGAGGCAACGAACTGTTTCCAGCACAGTTGGGATTTTTTCTCTAGCCCCACCATTCCTGAGCAATCATCATCATCTGTTAGTTTCAGTATCCAATATGTTAACTCTGCTCTTGTGCTATGAGTATAGATGCTAGGTAAGTATAAAGGTTTTTTTTTCTCCAACATGGTCATGGACAGCATTACATCTGTAACATTTGGGACACTAAACCCCCCAGTCCATAAAGCTCTGTGGGTGGTTTAGTCGCACATGGAGGAATCTGGACTGAAAAGTCCGACCCGAACATTGGCAGGATTCCTGACCCCAAACTGAATCTGGAGACCCGGACTCCCTGCAGCATAGTGCCTTATGTTGGTAGAAGTCCCTGCCTCCCCGCAGCATGACTGTCCTATAATATATTCACTATAGGGCAGTAGGGCTGCGGTGAGTCAGGGGCTTCTACCATAGATTACTATAATGCAGGGAGTTTAGGTCTCTGGACTGATTTTCCATTCTGGATTCCTCAATGTTTGGGGCTTTAACCTTCAAAGAACCTTTCCATGGTATTTGTAGTCCCAGAAGCCGTGTCAATTATGGCCTGATGGAGCAGTATGAGCGGACTCTCTCAGCGCTGCGCGGCTCCGCTGGTCAGCCCTAATCTGTTTCTTATTGCATCTGATAAAATGCTTTTCTGAACAAGATTTTCTTGACATAAAAGTCGCTTCTGTATTCATTTCTGTGGAAATCCCTCTTTATAGTCCTGGACTTGGCAAAGTAATTAGATGTCTTTGTGCAGAGAAGGACCTGGGAGTCACACTGCGCCGGTCTCTGCACAAGTGTAGGAGGACGGAGTGTTCCTGACAGAAACAGATGTAAGAACCTGCTCGGGAAGACAATGGGCCTTAGTACAGCATCAAACTCCTTTGCAATTTCACGTCGCTTCAGGGCTGTTAGGGGGTCCAGGAGTTCTGTGGCCTATTTCACTGCCAATATCATGAAACACAGCTTTGTGTTAAGATTCTTACACATTAGCCGGCGTTCACTTCAGAATAGTTAACCTTAATTCACTGAAATGTGCTTTGAAGTTTTGGCTTAGCATAAAACCGCCATGTTTAAAGTCTTTGACCAGCAAGTATTGTGACTGCTTTGTCTGCCCGGCCTCCCACGTCTTCTCAGAATAGTCCATGTGTACAAGAAACTAATGGTAGTAAACGGCTTAGTGACGTCACATGTGTAAGTCAATGATATTGTAGTATCAATATTATAGGATCAATGTATATTATAGTATCATCTACTTTATACAGTTGTGAGAAGGTGACAGGCAAAGTGATGGAGTCCTGGTATATTAGCCCCAGATATCTGACCTATGTGTGGTCCAGGGCGGGTCTTGAATAAGCTTCAGCCCCAGTTGTAGGTCCCAGGCTCGTTACTGGGCCATAAAAGGCCTACAGAGCCTGCACTTCAGGGCAGATCCTGGGAGTGAGAGGAGGCGCCTCGGTCTGTCCTGAACCACTGAGAGTCTGGTACTGTGCTATTTTGTTTTGTTCGTGTTGTAGATAGTAAGCCACACGTATAGTTAATTTTTACTGTTTAGTTAGTGCTCAGACGAGCAGGGTTTTGTTTTATGTTTTGCCTGAAGTTAAGGCTGTATTTTATTTTGCTCATTTTGTACCTGAACTGAAGGTTTATTTATTTTTGCTGTTTTTTCCAAATAAACCTGTGTTGCACCAGACATTGTGTCCCTGTCTCTGATTGGTTTGGTCCGCCCCACTGCTGCTACCGAGCAGGCGGGCACATGCAGGATACGGTCAGCATTATGGTGGGGGCAATGGATACTGGATCTGATTGTCTTTATTTTGCTAGGATGCTTAGGGTTAGGGTTTGGCAGACCCATCAAATACAGCAGGACCAGTCAACCACTGATGTGTATGGGGCATGCTTGCCAACTCTCCCAGAAGCTCCCAAGGAAAGGGGTGATCTAGCATTGACTTTATATGTCACTTGGGCATTTTATCTGCCAGTCATGTCTGAATAAGAGGGCATGGCCATACACAAAAAAAGCCTTACGATCCCGAGAAGGGTGTGGCCATTCTCCTGTAGGCTGCTGGGGCAATCTTGGCAAGTACAGTGTGAGGGGTCTCCTCTGACAGATGATGGGGCATATTTCTGTCCTTTTTATGTCGGACACAATAGTGTGCAGACTATTTAGTGTTTGACAAAAAAATGGATCCATTTCGTTAACATTAACTCAGTGTAAATTAATGACCTTCCTATTGCAACCAGCCGGTAAAAATATTTCAACAGCTCCTACTGTACATGGCGGGGGGGGTGAGTGGACTCTGTGGGCACATGGTATAAACCAATACAGTAACATGTCTGAAATGTCTAATAATAGGGCTATGTAGTGGCCTTTAATAGAATGAATTCCAGAGGAGAGCTGGAGCATGTGCAAATGCCTGCACAATTAAGGCCCCGCCCCTGCTGCACTTGCAGTCTGATTTGCATATCCATAAAAAGTTGATTATCTCTGCATTGTGCCATCGGTTTGTGGACACAAAGGTTTGTCTCTGCTCCTATTAAAGGCCCCTACAATTCTTGCTTTGGGAGGCATTTTGGACCTGATCCCTTCAAACAATATAACATTATCACACATCGGGGGCATTATTAACATCTCTGACACGTTATCATGAATTTGCAGTAACAACCTTGGCAAATTTGGCTTGTCTCCACTTCGAAACAGGCAGCATTTATGCATACACCACTGTTTGAGTGCTCTTAGGTGTTGGGGCTGGTTCCAGGGCCCAGATTTTTGCCAACTAAAAGTTGGTATTTTTGTCTTCCCCTTGACAAGCACCAGTGTAGGTGACTTCTCCCCCTTCAGATTAGTTCCCCTCGTATCTACTAACATATTTCTGCAAACAGTATTGATCATAGAAATGTAATATCAGCTCATCCAAGATATTTAGCACTTCACAAGCGCCTATCAATCTGCTATTATTACCCACGATAGTGCGAGCCAAGCTGGATCACTTGCAAGGTTCCTCTATTGTTTTTCCTGTGGGTACGGGCTGATTTTCGCTGTATATTGGCACTAGTCTTCAATTCTTTATATAGGTTTTTTACTCCAAAGCCAAGTTTTATCTGTGCGTTTAGTGAGCCATGAGGTGTTATATTAGGGAGCGGTACATGAAGCGACATTGGCAGGAGAAAAGAAGATATAATTGATGTATACGTTATCATTAAATCATATTTGATTTCTTTCATTTGGATACAGCATCAATAAGGACATATGTGTAGGTGGAAGATACCGAGGATTGTGCTTAACTTCCCTGTAAGAAGTTGACATCGCACGACTATCAGCAGATGCTGTTGTGTTGTTGAGAACTTAATTGCAATATGTTTTTCCTGCATATCTTCAAGCTGTTTGTGTTCCTCCACCTTCCTATTTCTGCAGATTCTGTTTCCACATTGCAGTGGACTCGGCACCTACGCTGTTGTCATTGCCTCAGTCTGTCCAAACTTTAACTTGAGTGTCAATTTGCAAATATTTTGTTTCGACCAAACCTTAAGGAGTCTTATTCTGATGAAGTCAAGACTGCAGGGTTTAAAGTTCTGGGCTTTTATGTCTCTGTGGTCCTTGACCATGCCCATTATGACATCATACGTTCTACATGATTGAGGATTAAGACTGTAAAGAGCATTGGGTTGAGGACCCATCATGACACCTAACCATTGTGACTTAGAGCCAATCGCAAAGGCATTGTTTAAGCAGCCTTCCCAGAACTAACCCTTTAACCACTGTACAGGGATCTGAACTTCACTATGGGAAGACTACCAGGGCACTACCCATCAGAATGGTCCTGGTATGGGTGTAAACCAATTACTAGCTGTGGTATCTACTTCCTCCCCCCACCATAGACTTCTATTTGTGAGGCTGGATACTGATACGATGCTATTAGACATAAGAGTCCTAGTAAAGGGAAGGAGGGGGAGAACAGCCTGATAAGTGGAGAAGGAAGCATTATTCTTTAATAACATATATTACAAAGTTTCTTATATTCACCTGTACTATTTATTCATGGTAAGTGGTTTTATAATTGGAGGTTCACTTCAAGCATTTAGGCTATTCACTGTAGACATCAATAATTTATCTTATTTTTTTGTAGAGATTGTAAATGGACTAAAGAAGATCACTGGATATTTCACACCATTGTTAGCCAGTATCCAAGTGACCTTCCCAATAGAAGAATGTTGTACTTGGATATGTTATCTAAACACCTTCCACATAAACCAAGACAGGAGCTGGTAAGTAAATTTATTGTAACCCCTATAAATACACTGGCCATGAAGACAGTGATAAAAAAAAATGCTCCATTCTTCAACCTTTAACGTTGATCTTTAAAAAAACATATATATCTTGTATGCTAAAACACCCCATAACTCCAGATATGAGTGACCTGCTGCTTTGGAGTAGCAGTGGGGTAGATGGGTTCAGAGTCATTCTATATATGACCCACTAGAGCCCGTGATTAACAGAGCAGTCACATTTCCATGTTGAAAGGGGTCAGGAAGTACAGTGACCTTTGGTGGACCCAGGAAGCATCTAAGTAGAAGTCTCAGGAGATCAGGGAGGTACTTATTCATTTTGTTTAAAGGAGACCTTTCACCACTTCCACTAATTCCCACTTTTTGCATTCTCCAACAGGTGTGGCCCCCAACCAATTAAGCCTGGACAACTCCTGTAATATTCCACCCTAATGCCCCACAAACTTTAATGCCCCCCCTACAGAATATTAGCCCCCATCACTGCTCCAACAATATAATGGTCCCATCACTGGTCCCTCATACAGTGGCCCCATCACTGGTCTCCATACAGTATGGGGGACCAGTGAAAGGGCCACTGTATGAGGGGGATGAGTGAAGTGGCCAATGTATGAGGGGATCCAGTGAAGGGGCCAATATATAGCAGTATTCGTTCATTACTTACCTGTCTGCTTCTTGGTCCCGCTCTGTCTCTCTGCTCCGGGTGCACTGTTGTGACGTCATGTGCACTTGGAGCAGGAGAGGCCAGAGTACGGACAGGTACCGATACTCAGCTTGTAGGCCACATGTCAGAGAGTGGTAGAGCAGAAAGCCTGTAGCCTGTGGCTTCCTGCTGTACCAGTAGTAGAACCGGGTCCACTTCTCCCCGGCTCTGCAATCCAGTTGTATTTTTAACAACCAGATTGCAGATCTGGGGAGAACTGGCTATATTCACTCCAGCCATCAATAGGCCCTCTAGGCCGCACATCATGTTGCGATGACGTAGTGTGCGTCACACAGGGGCCCCCTGGAAGCTAAAGAGGAAGACTGACGTGAGTAGAAGTGGGGATAGGTAAGTTTATAGGGGCCATTATAGGTAAGTTTATAGGGGCCATTACTGAATCCCCGCTGCCTAGTAAGAAAAGCAGTAGGGGGTCTAGTAGGGCCCGTTAAAGGCACAAAACCCAACGGGGGATTCATCGGAAACCCTGCCATGATTTCCTTATTGTTTACAGGGAATCAGGAGGGACACTACATGTATGAGAATATAACCTGACCACAATATGGACATCATGGCTGGTTATCAGGAAGGACACTACATGTATGAGAAGATAACCTGACCACAATAAGGACATCATGTCTGGTTATCAGGAGGGGACACTACATGTATGAGAAGATAACCTGACCACAATAAGGACATCATGGCTGGTTAACAGGAGGACACTACATGTATGAGAAGATAACCTGACCACAATAAGGACATCATGGCTGGTTACCAGGAGGACACTACATGTATGAGAAGATAACCTGACCACAATAAGGACATCATGGCTGGTTATCAGGAGGACACTACATGTATGAGAAGATAACCCGACCACAATAAGGACATCATGGCTGGTTATCAGGAGGGACACTACATGTATGAGAAGATAGCCCAGCCATGATGTCCTTATTGTTGTCAGGTTATCAGGAGGACACTACATGTATGAGAAGATAAATATCACTATGTTCATGGGAAAACCCCTTTAAAGAGGACCTTTCAGCACCTCCAAGTCTACCTATTTACATTCATTAATATCTTCTGTTCCACTGATTCTGGCACAGTTGGAATTTTTTCTGTAGCCCCCTCCATTCCTGAGCAATCAATGCTGTTAGTTTTGTTACGTGATATACTATTTAGGCTCTGTACTGGCAGGTGGACAGTGTCAGGGGTATGATTCTAAGCTCTGACACTGGCTTCCCCTGATCAGAGCTCTGAGTCACACACCCCTGCCTGACACTGCCCACCTGATATTACAGAGCTGAAATAGCACATCAGGCACCAAAACTAACTGTGCTTATTGCTCATGAACGGGGGAGAATGGAGAGAAAGCACCAACTGTGCTGGAATCAGTGGAGCAGCGCCTACTAACAGGTGCTAAGAACTTAAATTGGTGGAGGTGGTGAAAGCTCCTCTTTATTCCTTTAATGGATAGTATACAGTAGACTACTAAGACCTAATTTAGGACTGTGCCATAGAGTGAGGTGTTATAATATTTTTGGAACTCACAGCTAATATACTAAGGATGACCTTATCCTTTTTATGTTTCAGAGTTATGCAGGTGACTTATCTTTATTACGTATTCTACTTTGACCGAATGAAATAAATGAAAGAAAACGTACACATTTTCTATCATTAGGATAAGGATAACATTGTGTTCCCTGCTTGACCTGCACCCCTACATATACTTTCATCCACGGCTTTCATGCCTAGACCTTGACTCAGTACTGAGAAAACCAGACTTTCACTTGATCCAGCATGGTCTATGTATAAGATTCTCAAACAAGTATACTTGAACATTTTCTGAGCTGTAACATAATCCCATAATATCTCTCCCTACTGCCCAAACCTGAGACATGAAATGCCAACAATGATACAACCAACTGTGCAGAGGTGACAATGGTGGTACTAAGAGCGGCAGTACACAGATGAGGGCAGACGTCATCGCCTCTGGTGCCAGTATGTGACACAAGGGGTCAAACAGAAGTATGTGTGGTAATTTTGTGAAACCTTTTTTCTTCAAAGCTTCACCTGTTTGTACTGTAGACGTCTCCAATTTAATAATTCATTAACATAAAGTAGTTATCATTGTCTTCCATGTTGCAGATAAATAGGAGCTTCAGTCCGATCACACTGTTTCTATAAGGCTGCTAGATCATATTGAACTTGCCACAATCTCCCTCCCCTGTTAGTGTACTCCTACACAACACTTTAGTGTTCAGTACTGATGCTGCTGTAATCACAGGACCCAAAGACACACAACCAGCTTGTAATTATATGTTTGGATGTGCTATTCAAGTGTCCCTCTCTCTCGGATGTGGCACTGTGGAGTGTGGACACACGTGACTGCGTCATATGACGTGCTAACATGTGCCCGCTTCTGGAATGCTTATGGCATTGTGCATAGAGCATGGACGATCTCCTGACCAGTGACTTATAATTAAACATTAAGTAGATTGATAGTTTTTAATCCAATGGGCTGTCTGGGCTATCAAATGTAACACCTGCAATTGGCCACACACTACACATCTAGCTTCCTGCCCTCTATAGCGCCACCCTAGGACAAAGGCAAGTTGCATGTGAAATGCATATCAGGGTGGATGCTCCCTGTGTGTTTGGCCTACATTATAAAAGGTATCTCTTTTTATTGACTTATATACAGTTATTTTGATGCAATTACTTTATGTAGTTTACTATTATGTATATCGGGCCATGATATATATGTATATATAATATTGTTATAGTTTGTCTATTTATGAGTATACTAAACATGATACACACGTGGACAAAATTGTTGGTCCCCTCGTTTAATGAAATAAAAACCCACAATGGTCACAGAAATAAATGACAAAAGTAATAATATATAAAAATTCTATGAAAATGAACAAATGAAAGTCAGACATTGCTTTCCAACCAGGCTTCAACAGAATTTAAAAAAAATGAAAACTCATGAAACAGGCCTGGACAGAAGTGATGGTTCCCGTAACTTAATATTTTGTTGCACAAACTTTTGAGGCAATCCCTGCAATCAAACGATTCCTGTAACTGTCAATGAGACTTCTGCACCTCTCAGCAGGTATTTTGGCCACTCCTCATGAGCAAACTGCTCCAGTTGTCTCGGGTGTGAAGGGTGCCTTTTCCAGACGGCATGTTTCAGCTCCTTCCAAAAATGCTCAATAGGATTTAGGTCAGGGCTCATAGAAGGCCACTTCAGAATAGTCCAATGTTTTCCTCTTAGCCATTCTTGGGTGTTTTTAGCTGTGTGTTTTGGGTCATTATCCTGTTGCAAGACCCATGACCTGCGATTGAGACCAAGCTTTCTGACACTGGGCTGCACATTTCTCTCTAGAATCCCTTGATAATCTTGAGATTTCATTGTACCCTGCACAGATTCAAGACACCCTGTGCCAGATGCAGCAAAGCAGCCCCAGAACATAACAGAGCCTGCTCCATGTTTCACAGTAGGGACAGTTTTCTTTTCAAGATATGCTTCATTTTTCCATTTGTGAACATAGAGCTGATGTGCCTTGCCAAAATTTTTCGATTTTTGTCTCATCTGTCTACAGGACATTCTCCCAGAAGCTTTGTGGCTTGTCAACATGTAGTTTGGCAAATTCGAGTTTTGTCAGATTCAAGTTATTTCTGTGACCATTGTGGGTTTTTCTTTCATTAAACGAGGTGTACCAACAATTTTGTCCACATGTGTATGTATATATCACCCTCTCTAGATAGTACACTCCTACACAATACTTTAATCAGTACTGATGCTGCTGTAATCACAGGACCCTTTTATATAATTCCTTCTATAGACACAAAAACAGCTTGTATTTATATGTTTGGGTAAGCTATTCAAGTTTTTTTAGTTATGTCTCCTTCTCACTGACTCCAGCAGGGAGGAAGTAAAGGGCTGCAGTAAATCAAAAGTCTTTCTGCTCTGCCATATATTTGGATGAATATATTGAAATGAATGAAACTACCATATAGCATAGAGCGCTCATGTTTACATTTTCCTAAGATGTTTTTGAGTGAATCACTAGAAGTACACTTTGATACCTGAACATTCTCACAAAAAATCTGTGTTGTATAGGTGAATAGAAAACACTTTTAGGCCTGGGCCCCACGTGGCAGAAACGCCACGGCAAAAACCACAGCATTTTACAGTCCCTGTAAAGTGGTTGGAATTCTAGTGAATCCCATCCACACATTGCAGGAAAATACCCGCAGCGGAAATGCTGCGATTTCCAAAACCGTTGTGTTTTTGGAAATAACAGTATGTCAATTATACCTATGGCGGTTTCCCATATAGATATAATTGAAGCAGAAAGTCCACATAGGCAAACTCTGCAGACTTCCTGTGAAAAGCACTGCAGGAAAAACCGAGATACGTTTATGCCGTGCTTTTTCCCGCTGCGCTTTTTGGCTGCGGCCTGCTACAAGGGGCCTTTGCCTTAAACTGTTTTTTGCCCCTTTGGTGTTTTCTAAAATTATTTTACCATTGTTTGATGTTTCAAACAGTCTGGGGGCAAATAGCGGCTACATGAAGTACGAGTGCATCACTGAATGAAAATAGTTCCTAAAATCCCCATGGTAGACATTGTTACAAGGTTGAAGGAGCAAGAAGGGTGTGCGTGACTCTTTAATTGTTTTTGATTCAGATGTGTCCATTGTGATGACCATGAAGCGCAGGTCTCCATTGTTGCATGCGTTTCAGCGGGGCATAGCAGGGAGCTCGGCTGTCACTTACATTACATTCCTCGTGTAGGTGAGCCATGAAAAGATGTGGGACTCACATCGCTTCAATAAAGATCAAAGACGAGCATTGATGGAGAGCTGGACTCGCTATAAAAAAGATTTTCTCATCAAGGCAGCGATGACCATTGCCGAGGCTTGTTCTGTCTATGAAATCGAGCTCTTTGTAGCAAGTGACAGAAAACTTCAGAATGACATCTGTAGTGAACTTAAAGAGAAGGTAAGTGGCTGCGACATGTGAGGCCCTCTTATCTCTTCACAAACCTCTCCATTCCAATCCTATAGGTATTCAAGTCCTAGACAAAAGGGACACGACAGAGAATATGTTGAGGAAATAGAGGAAACATTTCTTTACAAAATATGTACGTCTAATTGATAGCGTTCCTTAAAGGCAATGTCAGCATTGTACAATCACTTTTCTGCTATATAGGTCTCCAAACTATAAGGTTATTATTGGGTGTCCTGCGGCTGTGATCACCAGTGATCAGTTCTAGTCTGCAGTAAGTGTTCAGTTACCCTGCAGCACCACCAAAGGGAGAATAGAAATATTACACACTTCCTATGGAAATCAATGGGCTGTATATGTTATCAAGGGGCTTAGCAGGTTCTTCACATCAAGTGACACTTTTTATACGGTCAGGCTGAGGCCTCACGTTGCGGAAACGCAGTGGAAAAAAAAAACGCATTTTACAGTACCAGCAAAGTGAATGAGATTCTGGCTAATCCCATCCACACATTGCGGGGAAAAAAATGCTGCAGAAAAGCAGAGCATGTCAATTTTCCCTGCGGAAACAATTGTGTTTTTCCTATGGATATAACAAGGGAAATAAAATGCAGCAAAAAACGCAATGAAAAAGGCTGCAGAAAAAAAAAACGCACCAAGTTTCTGCTGTGTTTTTTTTTCTGCAGCATTTGTTAGCTGCGGTCCGCAGCGTGATGCCTTAGCCTAAAGCTAAGGTCCCACATAGCGAACCGCAGCCAAAAAGCGCTGCGGTGGAAACGCATTGCGTTTTTTTCTGCAGTGATTTTCACACAAAGTCTGCTGAGTTTTCCTCTGCGGACTTTCTGTCCCTATTATACCTACAGTCATGGCCAAAAGTTTTGAGAATGATACAAATATTAATTTTTACAAAGTCTACTGCTTCAGTTTTTCTAATGGCAATTTGCATATACTCCAGAATGTTATAAAGAGTGATCAGCTTAACAGCAATTACTTGCAAAGTCAATATTTGCCTAGAAAATGAACTTTATCCCCCAAAACACATTTCAACATCATTGCAGCCCTGCCTTATAAGGACCACCTAACATCGTTTCAGTGATTGCTCCATTAACACAGGTGTGGGTGTTGATGAGGACAGGGCTGGAGATCAATCTGTCATGATTAAGTAAGAATGACACCACTGGACACTTTAAAAGGAGGCTGGTGCTTGCCATCATTGTTTCTCTTCTGTTAACCATGGTTATCTCTAAAGAAACACGTGCAGTCATCATTGCACTGCACAAAAATGGCCTAACTGGGAAGAGTATTGCAGCTAGAAAGATTGCACCTCAGTCAACAATCTATCGCATCATCAAGAACTTCAAGGAGAGAGGTTCCATTGGTGCCAAAAAGGTTCCAGGGCGCCCAAGAAAGACCAGAAAGCGGCAGGACTGTCTCTTAAAAGTGTTTCAGCTGCGGGATCGGGCTACCAGCAGTGCAGAGCTTGCTGAGGAATGGCAGCAGGCAGGTGTGAGTGCATCTGCACGCACTGTGAGGCGGAGACTCTTGGAGCAAGGCCTGGTCTCAAGGAGGGCAGCAAAGAAGCCACTTCTCTCCAGAAAAAACATCAGGGACAGACTGATATTCTGCAAAAGGTACAGGGAGCGGACTGCTGAGGACTGGGGTAAAGTCATTTTCTCTGATGAATCCCCTTTTCGATTGTTTGGAACATCTGGAAAACAGCTTGTTCGGAGAAGAAGAGGTGAGCGCTACCACCAGTCTTGTCTCATGCCAACTGTAAAGCATCCTGAAACCATTCATGTGCGGGGATGCTTCTCAGCCAAGGGAATCGGCTCTCTCACAGTCTTGCCTAAAAACACAGCCATGAATAAAGAATGGTACCAGAATGTCCTCCAAGAGCAACTTCTCCCAACCGTCCAAGAGCAGTTTGGCGCTCAACAATGCCTTTTCCAGCATGATGGAGCACCTTGCCATAAAGCAAAGGTGATAACTAAATGGCTCAGGGAACAAAACATAGAGATTTTGGGTCCATGGCCTGGAAACTCCCCAGATCTTAATCCCATTGAGAACTTGTAGTCAATCATCAAGAGACGGGTGGACAAACAAAAACCAACAAATTCAGACAAAATGAAAGCATTGATTCTGCAAGAATGGACTGCTATCAGTCAGGATTTGGTCCAGAAGTTGATTGAGAGCATGCCAGGGAGAATTGCAGAGGTCCTGAAGAAGAAGGGTCAACACTGCAAATATTGACTTGCTGCATTAACTCATTCTAACTGTCAATATAAGCTTCTGTTACTCATAATATGAATGCAATTCTATTTCTGTATGTGATAAAAACATCTGACAAACACACATAAAAACCAGAGGGCAGCAGATCATGTGAAAATATAATATTTGTGTCATTCTCAAAACTTTTGGCCATGACTGTATACGGAAACCGTTGGCGTTTCCGTAGGGATAATTGACATGCTGCGATTTTCAAAAACACAACGGTTTTTGAAATTGCAGCATTTTCACTGCGAATATTTTTCTGCAATGTGTGGATGGAGTTAGCCAGAATCCCATTCACTTTGCAGGTACTGTAAAACGCAGCGTTTTTTGCCGCGGTGTGTTTGCACAGTGGGGCTCTGACCTTAAGGAGTTTTCCCATGAAAACAAATTATCCCCTGTCCATAACTTGGAGATCGGTGGGGGTCCAACCGCTCAGACCACACTGATCAGAGAAATGGGGGAGTTTCATCCCCCGTTCTGAACGCAGTAGTGCTGGGGTACACTGATCCATTTGTTTCAATGGGAGCACTGGCGAAAGCTGAAGTACAGCGCTTTGCTATCTCTGGGGCAGAGCACATGCTGCCCCGCCACCACCACACTCAAAGTTCCCCGTTCTCTTGATCAGCGGGGGAACTGATCTATCAGACCTCCAATGATCTGTAAGTTATCACTTATCCTATGGAAAACCCCTTTAATATAAAATTACAGAAAGTCTTTGCACTCTGTGCCACTTATTTTAAAACTTTAAGACGATTCTACCTTTCTCATTGTCACATTCCAAGAGCCATAACTTATTTCTACCTGTATGAGGGCTTGTTTTTACAGTGCGAGTCTTGTTTTTTTAAAGGCATCACTCTGTAGTGCTTATTACTTATTTATTAACCTGTATTTGCTTTTTTTAAGGGGGAAATGCAAAAAAACCAGCAATTTCACAATTTGAAATTTATGTTGTGCACTACGTGGCATAAATAGCGCATCACCTTTAACAAACTATACCAAATATGTATGGGTTTTTTTTATATTTCTTTTTAGAACTTTTCTAGATTTCACAGAAAAATAAATGTTTTTATGTCGCACATGCTGAGAACCATAACTTACTTGTTTTTTCTTCAATGAAGCCATATGAGGGCTTGTTTTTTGTTGGACTAGTTGTATTTTTATCATAACTATTTGGGAATATGTGGCAATTATTGATTCTTATTATTTTTGGAGTATTTTTTGTTGTTTTTTACATCATATTTTTATACCAAAGCATTGTTATCTGTCAGAGGAGTAAAATTAACAGGCAATGCCTTTGGAAATATAGCCAAGGCAGACCGGGGGCTTTGATTAAGCTCTTGCCTGTTATGACAACTTTAAGGAAATACCTGGAGCCCTCTCCTCTGCAGATGATGTACTCACTATTGACATCTAAAGTGTTAAATTATCAGGATCAGGATTATCTCCGATCCCCGCCATTGAAGCAGGTTGTCTGCTGTTTATTACACCCCACACCCACTGCCATGCAGGTGACGTAACGGTGGGTCAAGTTGTGGGAAGGGATTAAATAGATAAATGTATTTCTTATGACACTTATAATGTTATATCATCCATGTAATAAATTCCTTGTGACATGAAGAAGAAAATCATACAGGACTATCAAAGGTACCTAAAAAGGAGGATACAAGTGAAAAACTTTGAAGTCAGCGGCTTCTTTTGACATGACAGTTCTGGCGAGGCGAGAATGAAATTGTCAGATTGGGCCTTTATTTTCTGCTCTAGGTGTCAGATTATAAGAGGTGTTTGTCACATAAAGAACAGACCGGAAAGTCTCAGATCTTTTGTGTAAGAGGTTGATGCAGGTCACTGTTACTTGCTTTATTCACTCTAAAACTTTGGCTAACATAAATGGAGGCATCTACAGATATCTGACCCTTAAAGGTGAACATAATGGAAGCGAACTTGACTTTGCTTTGATCTTCTTTAGTTTACCGTGTGCTATATAAAGATGGTTATTAAAGTAAACCTGGAGGACGGCATGTGACTGTAGCAGAATAGGATGGTTATGTAGGAAAAGATTCAATAGAACTAGTCCTTTATTGTTGTAAACCCTAGGGCTTATGTGTCAAGTTGGCGGTCTCACTCAGTGACGGACAGCCTTCCCCATGGGAGTGTGCGTACTAATAGAGCTGGCCACAAAAGAGGCTGACACTGATTGGTCAATGTCAGAAGTCTATAATGATACATCCCATTGACATCAGGGGCATGGCAACATCCAGTTGTTATTTTATTCATATATTTCCAGGCAGAATAACAGAGGATCAGCACAACACAAAGGTCTACTGTATGATTTTACGCGGCATGAAAGTATGTACTTCTATAGACAGATCAGGAGAGTTGGGTTCTTTTTAAAGGCATTTAAAAACACATTTAGGGCCTGAAAGCTCCATTAAAGGGATCGTGTCAGCAGAAAGTGACCTTTTGTTTAAATCAGTTTTTTATATTCAACTAATTTTGAAAGAATATTTAGTGATATTTTTTTTTTTGTAATTTTCTAAGGCAAAAATAATTCTGAGCTCCTGAAGAACGGATGCTGTGACGCAATCCTGAAATCTTTTATAGGAATCAATGAGGCAGATTTATTAAAGGGGTTGCCCACTTTCAGACCAATATTGAGAGACCAATGTTACTGTTTGTATAATAAAAAGTTGTACAATTTCCCAATATACGGTACTTTCTGTATCAATTCCTAAAGGTTTTCTAGATCTTTGCTCACTGTCATTAATTTTGCTTTCTACAAGTGGACAGAAATGAGTCCATGATCATGTGATATACAGTCTATGATCATGTGATATACAGTCTATGGTCATGTGATGTACACACAGGTGCACAACTCGTTACCAGGCAGATGTCTGATTACTGTGCTGTGACTATAATGACCTGCGTACCTGTGTGTTCATCACATGACCATGGGACTGTATATCACATGACAATGGACTAATTTTTTTCCACTGGCAATAAGCAGAATGAATGAAAGAAAGCAGAGATTTAGAAAACTGTGAAAAATTGATACAGAAACTACACTGTGTTCCAAATTATTATGCAAAAAGTGTTTAGGAGTGATAAGGTAAGAATTTTTTTTGTTTGTCAGTTAAACTCATTGATGGTGATGTGTGTCAGGGCTCTTTATATCACTGAAAGCAATTGCAGACACCTGTGCTAATTAGTTTGGCAGGTGTGTCCAATTAAGAAGGCTGTCCCACATTATTAAGCAGCCTACATTTTCAGCCAAAAGGGAAAGAAAAAGGATGTGTCGGCTGCTGAGAAGCAACAAATTGTGGAGTGTTTAGGTCAAGGCATGACTACAATCAACATTGCCAAGACACTTCATCGTGATCATCGCACAATCAAGAAGTATGTAGCTGATTCACAGCACACAAGTGTGCGTGCTGATAAGGGAAAATTGAGGACTCTTTCCAACAGGCAATTACGTCAGGTTAAAAGAGCAGCTTCAAAAATGCCTTGTCATAACAGCAGACAAGTTTTTGAAGCTGCTGGTGCCTCCAACGTCCCCAGAACAACAAGATGCAGGA
Organism: Leptodactylus fallax; assembly: GCA_947044405.1. Lineage (NCBI taxonomy): Eukaryota > Metazoa > Chordata > Amphibia > Anura > Leptodactylidae > Leptodactylus > Leptodactylus fallax. The sequence continues at coordinate 7,082,886 of CAMRHE010000028.1, read as the reverse complement.
TCCTTCAGAGGTTTGCAGCTGTGCGTAAGCCATCCTGTCGACCTCCTCTATCCACTGCACACAAGCAGAAACGGCTCCAGTGGGCCAAACAATACATGAAGACTGACTTCAAAACTGTTTTGTTCACCGATGAGTGCCGTGCAACGCTCGATGGTCCAGATGGATGGAGTGGAGGATGGCTTGTTGATGGACGCCCCATGCAAACACGGCTACGGGGTGCCAACAAGGAGGAGGCGGAGTAATGTTTTGGGCTGGAATCATGGGGAGAGAGATTGTCGGCCCCTTTAGGATCCCTGAAGGGGTAAAGATGAACTCCATAATGTATGTGGAGTTTCTCAAACAGCACTTCCTGCCATGGTTCAAGAAGAAGAACCATGCATTCCGCAGAAAGATCATTTTCATGCATGATAATGCACCGTCTCATGCTGCAAATAACACATCTGCATCTCTGGCTGCTATGGGAATAAAAGGGGACAAACATGGTGTGGCCCCCATGCTCCCCTGACCTCAACCCCCACCGATCATCTGCCCTCACATCCATCACTCACAAGGTCCTTTAGTAGTTTCATTGAAGTGACTTAGTTGCAATACTAGGTACAGCCACTACACCATGTACAGCGCTGTATCTGGTATATAATGAAGAGGTATCCATCATTCAATTGAGAGCTGCAGCCCCTGCAATCAGCTGATCAGAGGGGGTGCTGGGTGTCAGACCTCCACCGATCTGATATTTATGACCTATTCTCAGGATAGACAATATAAAACATATAAAAACAATTAGAATAAGTATATGGGTTTATTTAGTAAAAAAATATAGGTGATATATTCACTTTAAAGGGATTATGTCACGAAAATGATTTACCCTCTGTCTATAGGATAAAGGATACATTGCTGAGGTAGAGGATACATCACCACTGAAACCCCCACCCATTGAGAATGTAACCATGAACGTAGACGCCCCCTTGGTCTATTCATTTCAATGGGAGCAACAGAGATAGGCAAGTGCTGTATCTCTGGTGCTCCCATTGAAATGAATGGAGCAGGGGGCGGGTCTGCGTTCACCGCTACATTCTCGATGAGAGTAAAACCCACCCGTTCTCAGGATAGTTGGGAGTTTCAGCAGTCGGATCCCCACAATCTGCTGTCCTAAATAAAGAAGATAAATTATGCCATAACCCCTTTAAGACATTTACACAAGGGGCCTCCAGTGTTTAGTGAATCTCTCCGCGTCCCCTGTATGAGTTGTCCCCATAATCCACAGCATCTGGATCCCATGCTTCATCTACTCTGCTGTTATTTGCTTAGATTTATTAACCTTCAGATGAAATTAATCATTCATTTTTTTATGATTATAATTCCATAATTGCAGTACAAAAAGAGCGACATGAATGAAAAATCAAATATAATTACAAAAAAAGTCTGTGATTAATTGCTCCCCGCTACTGAAAATTCTCATCTAGGAAAAGAGAGGATAATTGCACTTCATTAAAAAAAGCCATGTGACAACTTGTTTAGAAAGTTCAGCTCAAGCACAATTTATGTTGTCAGAGATAATACTTATTGACAATGTTTTACAAGTGATTTTATTTTATTCTTTTTTATCATTGTGAATATCATCTCTGTGCCCCCTACCATAATAATATACTATTGTGCCCCATCCTTTGTGCCTGAGTAACAATACCACACAGCCATGGTGCCATTTTTTGGGCCCCACACAGTGACATTACACCCTTTATACTGTTCACAAAGCAATACATATTCCTTAATGCCTCCAAAATAAAATTACCCTTGAGTGACCCACAAATTAACCTTTCTGTGCCCCCTAGTAATAATACACACTTTATGCCCCCCAAAGTCATAATCATGTTTTGCCCCACAGTAAAAGTAATAATTCTGTCTTTATGCCTTCTCTTGTGTCTCCCACACAATAATAGTGTCCACTTTTGTGCCTCTAAAAATAGTAAAACCTAATACTCACCTAACCCTGTAGCCTTATGGAGTGATAGTGAGCTTAGCAGAGGCTGCGCAGTGACGGTCCTGCATTGAACCACCTGCGCCCAGGCCTGTCTTTACAGATATGCCCCCTTTAGCATGAAATTGGGTAAGGACTCCAATTATTAATGACACCCAGGTTATACAATATTGTGACATTCTAACAAAACCCTAGAAAGGCTGCAGTGTACAACGCAACCACTGGGTGGCCTCACATAGACACACGTTGCATATCACTTTCTGACACAATATCACAAAACCATATTATCTTGAAAAGCTGGTAGTCTCGTGAAACGTGTATCTAGACCTGTCTAGCTTATAGATAAAGCAAGGAAAGAAAATCTATACATGACCCAGGCACCTTGTAGGCATCAGACCTGTGATTTACTATAGTGAATGACTGGGCAGGTGGGACGTGGGTACAATTTAACGTGGTATGTTCCCAGGGATCTGGGGAAATAGACCAAAGATCTGGGGTATGCTGCTGTGGAGGATGACTCAGCTATTGTATCTTCCATTTTAGATTTCACTGCCATGTGGACCATGCCTGTAGCCATTTTACATTCCTCTTTTGTCTAGAGAGCTCATCCCCCCACCACATGGCTTAAGGGGATGAGCCCCTCTCTTGTTTCTTATCCAATAGCCATGTGCCAGAACTATTTTACAACTTTGCCACCAATCATGTTATGTTAATTACAGTAACCCGACCTGTTCTTTGTCTACTGTACTTAAAAACCAAATGTTTCCCTCCATTAAAGCAGAACCCACTATATACACAACAGCTGTGCATATGTGTGTATCTCTCTCTCTGAGTTAGCTCATACATCATCTTTATGAATTTGGACTTCAATACGGCGATACTTAGAGCGGATTGCGCTCACACTGCTAAGGACGCCATTGCTACTGCTAATTGAGAATGTGTTAGAAACTTTCCCACTTCTCTTTCTATCTTGGTTAAACCCACTTTTTGTTTCCCCAGTAAAGGGCGTAGTACACACCTTTATAGCATTCGGCAATGATTTATTTTTGCCCCAGAAGGAACAAGCATCCATATTAATGCTACACTGTTAAATGAGTTATCCAGCCTTTAATATGATTGTCTTATCCATAGGATAGGACATCAATTTTAAATCGGCAGCCAAATACCAGGACCCGTGCAGATCAGCTATTACTTCTAACACTGGTTGTAGTGAATGCTGCAGAGCTTGTTCCTTTCAAGTCTATGGGAGAACGGCTGCAGCACTCACCGCGGTTAGAAACGATCCATCCATGGTTGGTTAGAAGCGGAATCTGGTGCTGATTTTGAGGCAGATTCCACCTCAAAATTAGCACGAGATTCAATGGGAGGCAGAGGTAGTAGCAGGAGTCTGATAAAATAAGCATCTTCCTCGAATTCCTCCTCATTTTCACCCATCTGAATATAGCCTAACTCAGTGACCGATTTCCTGAACGGTAAATATGTAATAAATTGATTAATCCCAATAATTGTATAATATAATTTAATTATTTTGAACCCAGATTTTGAGTCTGTAATTTTTTTCCAACTCCTCCCAAAACTAGTCCTAGCTCCTACTCCGCAACTCGGGGATACTGACAGTGAGACGTACTGCATTCATGGGGACATGTCATCTAAGATAGGGGTTGTCTAATCCCGAGGGTCACTTTACTATATAATGTGTTTGGCTTTCTATTCCATCACTCTTTACCGTTCTGTATGTGACCGCACAAGTTCTGCATCTCTAAGTAGAGAATATAAATGATCTCACGTCTGGAGAATTCATCTTTCTTGCCGACCCTCGTTGATCCTTTGCGACTTGAACTCTGTTAAACTGACCCGTGACAGTCCATCATATTTCTGTAAAAGATATTTTGCAGGCTACAATTTGCCTCATTAATCTGCTCTTGGATGTAACATTGTTATCGATTCTCTTGCTCACACAGTGTTTCTCCGCCCGCGTCGCGCTCGTAAGAAACCTTCGTTAGTTTGTCATTTTCTCGTTATTTGAAGTATTGGGCAGACACCAACATTTTTTTCTGTGCAATTTATCTTAAGAACATCTGTTCAGTAACACCCCGAGCTAGCAAAATCCTCTCATGTCAGTTTCATCATTTATGCCAAGCTGAGAAAAATCTGCGGCTTCTCATACGGGAACCAATCAATAAGGAATTTATTTTCTCTGTCAAGATCGCGCCACCTTAGTTAGACATGAAATAAATGGAGGCTGCTGAAACGTTGAAGGCATCTCACAAATGTGACACTGTTTGGTACGTACTAATAATTTTGCAATTAATGCATTGTCTGCCTCCCACGTTTTCCTGACGCGTAGTCACTGTTATCATATACATAACATTGAGGAGACGACTTAAATACCAGCTGTACCATTGACGGGAAATTACAGGTGTCATTTATGGGTTGTGCCGCAGGCGAGGATGAAATTACGTAGCGAACTTCTTAATTCATTCATCTGAAATAACAAGACTGGTACAGACAGGAGAGGGGGTATGCACTATGACAGATTCTGACAGAGGGACAATAGAAGAGTAGCCATGTGTAAGGAAAGGGGAAAAATTGTACAGAACAGAATAATTATTAGGATAAAGGGTGAATGCCATGTATACAACTAAAATCCTATAAGCTAATGCTAACCATTGAGGGTTGGAAAAAAAAGATTCAGGATCTTGGATATGGTATAGTAGTCACAATCTAGGTCACCAACTATCTCAGAACGGCTTGGAGACTTCGGAAAAAGGAGATGATCTCCCCCGAAAGAGATGGAAAATCTCATGGGCACTGTCAGGAATCTAAACCTCTGCGTTCCCACTTTTCCAGCCAGCAGGCATCATTCTCTTCTGTGAAGCTCTGCTGCATCTGTATATGGCACATGGCTGTTGCTTTAAGGTTGCTATGCCTGCCAGTCAAACTTTGGCTGGGTTGGTTCAGCCAGTCAGAGGTTTGAGATGAGAGCCAGTCAGGGCTGCACTTCACATACCATCATGGGGTGAGGTATTGAAATCTGGTTCTGACACTTATCACCTGCCTATGATTACGTTAGTATTCTAGGATCTGTGTTCTCAGAACTTGCTTGCACTACCATAGGCATCATGCACATGACCATGTGTAATTTGCTGTCTGCAAAATACGGCTCACTGTTCAGTTTTTACGGTCCGAGTGTCTTCAGCATCTGTGCCGTATTTCCGCAAAAATGGTCAGTATTGCATCAGTGTTTCATCCGTATTTGCGGATCTGCAAAAAAAACGCTCATCAGTAGCTAGGGAACTGTTCCGCAAATACAGATGTAGTGTGCATGGGCCCATTGAAATGAATGGGTCAGTTTGCTATCCAGGAAAAACCAGGATAGCACACTGAAATTGCACACACAGTCGTGTGCATGCAGCCTTAGGGTGGGTTCACACTTGCGGCAGCACTCTATCCGCTGCTAATCCAACCTAAATGTCGGAAAACTGAATAGGCACTGGATAGGGAAAGGTTTGCGACGCTTTGCGTAAAACCCCATTCACTTGAATGGGTTTTCAAAGCAATGCGCGGGTGTGCGCTTACACCGTCTGCGCCGCAAAGCCGGTTTTTTTCGTCGGAAACAAAGTCCTGCATGTCTGACCGCCCCAGCAATGTAGGTAAATTATATAAATTTTTTTTGTAAAGTAAGTAAGTTAGAAAGTAGGAGGGAGGAGAGTGTTTAACTTAATGTAGAAGAATCATTTTATCCTGGACAAAACCTTTAAGCGCCTGAGAATGGTGCGGGCAGAGACAGAGGTATTTAATGCGGGCGCCACCTGTGTCTGGATGGTGGACCTGGAAACTGTTGGATTTCAACATGACCAATCCCTTTGTTGTCAGGAAAGATGAGCTGTCTGACAGCAACTTTCTCCCCTCTCGCTGTTCACAACACTTGCACACTTTGCCGAGTGTGCATGTGTATGACAGGGTCAGGGTTGATGGCTATCAGCAGGACAAGAACCTCTCTAATGTGTATGGCCAGCCTACAATAGAAAGATGTGTTGAGATGTTCTGTATGTATTTGCACCCTGTTCTGTTATAGTAAACCAAATACGCTTTTTGTCATCTAGAAATACTGCATTTGATTTATGCCGACGTTTGTGTATTAAACATGTCTGAAATGTTCCCAAATCCAATTTTAGGTCATGCAGTGGAGAATACACCAAGAAGAAGCCGCTAGATTAGAATCTGCTATCGCTGCCAGGAGACAACAGGAGGAGGAACAGCGAGAAAAACAAAGGCGAGAGAAAGAAAAGCTCCAGCGAGCGAGCGAGAAAGAGAAAGTATGAAGGCTCCGATCATTTGCATATGTTACTTAAGAGATTACAGAGAATATCTTGATGCGTCCTAATTAAAACTATTTGTTACCGCTGGCAGGGTATTGGGTACGGAGTTTACATAGCATTCCAGGCAAGATTGTTTAAGACCTCGCTAAAGCCATTAATGTCTCCAAGGAACTAAATCTTATCCTTACCGCAATGTGCTGTGAGTGTAGCCGATCCTGAATTATTCTGTAAATGTGGGTTTTTGTAACAGTACTAGAGAGACTGTGGGAATGCTGAATGTGCTGCAGTCAAGTACCCTGCACTGCAGTACACGCCTGTCACAAGTCAGCAACTCCGTGCAAAGCAAACTTTACCCACCCTGAGATATCAGCTCAATGTGTGTATGGGAGGTGTCGCACTACAACTAGCTGGAAACTTACAATGCTGATTTATCATTACGCTGATGGAATCCATTATAGTTTCCGGTGCGGTTGTCACCCAGCATATCTCTCAGGCTGCAAATTGTATATAGATACATCTAAATACAATCCAAACACCCCTGATACATCAGTCTCTGCCTCCACTAACAGGTTAAGGGATATTCCCATCTTACGCTGTGTCAGGAATGCAAACACCCAATCGCCGCACAAGTACGTGTGACTGTTAAAGGGCTATTCACATAGTACGCTCCAGTGTTTTAGAAAAAAAAAGTCATGTTAATTTTATACATTGACCTATGTTTCTCAGCAAGATCTATAAAAATGAACACGAGGTTCTTAGTCTACATTTTGATCAAGGTGTATAAATTCACTAGGCACTTCACGGCGACCTCTGTATACGGGGTCCGTGTAGAATCTGCTGAGTTATGGGGTGTCGGTTAATAGTACATTAACAACAATAACCACTGGATCTTTATTAGGGGATTTACTAATGGTTCAGGGAAATATAAGAAAAGGTTACCTAACTATGGGACAAGGAACCAGGGAAAGATACAGGTAGGGGGTAGGGAAGAAAGTGCCTGTTTAAGGGCAGTCTTATATACCAGCCACACACAAATATACATAGACCACACATTGTCCATTACTGGATCAACTCCAAAATTTCAAGCAGCCAATTCGCGCAGTCCCTCCACAGTTTGAAGACCAGGAGGACAACACCTTCCAGTAGGTGGCAGCCTTGAGTCCAGAGCTATTCTTACAAGATTCAAACAGACTTGCAGAATTCCTTGGCCTCCTCCAGATCTGGGAGTATCCCCAGGGGGTAAGGCCTAAATCCTGTATTACTTGTTCCCTATGCCATGTACTTTGATCTTCAGATGGAATAGGAGTGTCCATTGTTTACTGACCAGATATAGGTGGTCCACACAATAGATGCTTATCAGGAGATTTGCTTTAGGTATTTACCCGTCATTTGTTGTCTTTGTACTGTATAGGCTGTTAGCTGAGGTCAAGAGTCTAAAACATGTTGCGCTTCCAGCAGTCCCTAATTTTTGGGTGCAACACTTGAGCACTGTACTTTGGCTATCTCTACTGCTCCCAGTTGAAATGAATGGAGTCGTAATTTAGAATGGGGGACAAAGCATCCCCCATCTGAATGGTCGGACCTCCACAGAGGTCCCCTCTCCTATAGATGGGAATAACATGTTAAGATGGGAATACCCCTTTAAGTCTTGTACAAGTCCAGTTTCCCATATTTAGGCTGGCTATACACATTAGATTTATACTGGCTGAACCCATCGATTTTGGCCGATTAAGCATCTTAGGTATTTGGGGCTGCTTCTTCTCTCCCTGATGGGTAATGTCAGGAGAGAAAAGGATTGGACTGTAGAATTTTGACATGACTGATCCTTATCTCCTTATGAGGGAAGACCAGCTGCCACCACATATGCGTGACCGAGGCTGATTCCCTCCCCCATTGAGGGCACATGCTCTGCTGATCCCAGTGTGCATTCATATGGGGGCTTACAGCTATGTAACACGAATGGTCAGGTCAGCCATAGTTGTTTACCACTCTCCTGGTGCCCAGCTTTCAGTTTGAGCTCCCTGCCCTGCCTTTGTCCCTGAAGATAAACATGATAGAAGTATAGTCATTAAAGGGGTTGTCTGAGACCCAGGAAAAATGGATACTGAGGACCTATTCATCAGTATCGGATCTCTTAAGGTTCGACATATGGACCCTGCACCGATCAGCTGTTTCAGCCTCCTTAAGTTGCATACAAGCTGGAAGCAGCTCTGCTCCTATTGTAGTGAATGGGAACAGGCTGCTACAGTGTACGGATATCTGCACAGCGTATACATCTTCCTGTCTGTACACTGTAGCTGGGGCGCCTGGAACTGCAGTCCGTTCCCATTGACTTATATAGGTGCAGAGATGTGGCTTCTGGTGGCCAAAATAGCTGATCAGTGCGGGGTTGAGGTGTCGGACCCCAACTGATCTGATACTGATGACCTATCCCGTGGATAGGTCAAGATCTAACATTTTGTCTGGGTCTGAGACATCACCTTTAATTTAATTGCCCCCTGTCCTTTTTTTCTCGCTATCTTAGCTTTATTATATATCATAGACACTTCCCCACCACTTTACACCTCCCCATGCCCTCCACATGTCCACTCCTCAATGCAAGGCCCACTGGTTATACTCATCTTTCTCAGACTGTGTCTATTCTGCCTAATTTTCTTCTCTACTCTACAGCAGGGCTACGCGGATACTAATACATAGTATTAAGGGTATATATTTTTCCAGAAACAGCGCCACTATTGTTCATAGGCTGCGTCTGGTATTTCAGCTTAACCCCAGCATTGGTGTGCCATGAATAAAGCAATGTGCTTAGACTGTTTGACACTTTCCTTAATAAGGGTACCAAGTAGATTGACTCTCTTACCAGCTTTCAAGTATTATGGGCCCAAATTATGGAACCTTGTATTGGGGTCATTTAAAGGGGCTGTCAGTTTTGGACCATCTAAAAATTTGTTAAAACAAGCAATGATCAACTTGTTATATCTACGCAGTATTCTAAAATTAGAAGATTTCCCCTATGGTAAGCTGATGATAATTTGTCTTCACCAGTATTTCTTGACCCTGTAGCACCCCCACAGGGGAAAACAAGCATTACACATTGTCCACAGAAATCCATGTATAATATGACACAGGTTTAGTTCTCTAGGTTTCTATTCTAATAATATGTAATATCCCGGTGACGATAAGACGCCGCTCCTCTTGCAGTACCATCATGCAATGTGTTTTTATTAAGATGTAAACAAAGCCATTTATGTAGGAAATAGAACTCTGTACATTTATATGATGTGCTTTACAGTGTGAACCAGTGTATAATAATAGACAGAACGCTTATTTCAGCACGTACCGTTATAATAGGATAAAAGCATTGCTAATGATGCTGTGCGAGCTGGTGCAGTCTGTCTCTGTTACTACACAATATCTCTGCTCCGCTGCCTGCTCAGGACTCTCATCACATCACTTACTCTCTTAGGCTGAGGCTACACATGGACTTTTAGTAATAAGATTTTCCAATTTTAGAGCTGCTGTACAAAGGAGCATAATAGGGCAGATTTATTAATCCTGCCTAAGGGTATGGTCACACGGTGAAATCTGGCGCTGCTTATCAGGCAGATTCTGCACCCAAATCAGCAGCAGATTCTGCCCTGATTCTGAGATCGAAGCAAATTGCTGAAAAAATAAGCGTCCTGCGTGATCTTGCCACAGACTCTGCGGCTGATTTATTCGAGACATCCTGCAGATTAAGCCCATTCAAGGAGACAGAGGGCCAGAAATGGAAGAGGATTCTGAGGCCAATGTCCGCCCCAAATTACACTTCATTTTTAGCCGTGTTCACACAGTGGAAAGTGAAGAGTTTGAATCAGACTTCTGCCTCAAATTCCTTTCCCCTTTTCAGCCCTGGAATATAAGAATCTTTGCGATATATTTATTATATTATATATATTCTCCACTTACCAGGCTTTTTCACGTCCTACCTTCACTTAGACTTTTATCTCTAATAGCTCAGTATCTGTATCCAGCCGCACACACAGAAGTCTATGGAGGACGGGTTGATGACTGGTAATTGATTTCTTACTTCATTCTATACAGCGCTAGAACATTATTTTACTAGATGTAGTAGCGTTAAAAGAGCTATCTTACCTCTTGTTACAATGTGTAGCAGAGCTTAGCAGCTGCAGTATGTATCTTTTCCTGCAGCCTGCTCCATAGGCTTCTATGGTAGGAATAACTCAGCCTGATAAATGCAAGTAGTAGCATTTCTCTTTAATAAGATATATTGCAAAGTTTCTTCACCGGTATAATTCATTTCTGAAAGTCAGACTGCATAAAGTTCATTTGTAGTCTGTTACCATGGAGATAGGTATGCTTGCATAAAAGCTATAGATACAATACAAAAAGGCATTTATAAAGTTGTTAGGTCTTACTTACCTATAATGGGGTGAGGACACATGCTGGGATGCCAGACATACTCCACACTGTCGGTGTTTTGAGCTGACATAGTGAAGGATTTATTGATCAGTGCCTGTGGTTTCTTACCTGCATCTCAGTAGTTACCCTTCAAACCATGCAGGCAATAATCGATAGTATTTCACTATGTTAACTGAGAAGACTGCCAGCCTGACCTGGAGCGTGCCTGGCACCGCAGTATGCATCCTTACCCATGGACTTGGGCTACTTCATGCTGTGGTACAGATCTGAATGTGATATGTAATACCCGAATATATGAGAAAGGTGCAGCTGAGTAATGTTATGGAGCGCAGCTCTGTCTTATAAATGTTTCCACTTAGTTAGAAATGAAATCAACAGTGAAACCACCAAAAACAATGTCGGGGATTTCAAGCCTCACGGCACATTCATACATAACCGTATTTGCTAGAAACAATATCAAAATATTCTAGCATTGGGGATTTCCTTTTGTATAGCTTGTCACGCAGGCTTAGGCGCAATTCAATATGAACTTTTTTTTTTTTTCTTTGCTTCACACGACAGATACAAAAGTACAAAGCCGAGAAACAGCAAGCGTGGGAAGAGCAACAGAGACGGGACCTGCAGCGTCTAGAACAGCTGAAGAAAATAATGGCCCAGCAAGCTGAGAAAGATAGAGAGAGGTAAGTACATTATAGGCCCAAGACAGGCGTCTGTAACAGAGTGGCTCTGTGTGCCCTGGTGGGCCATAACCTGCGGCAAGTCAACTTTGTTCCATTCTCATTTCTATACAACACATAAAATACAGATTGAACCTAATATATTATCTTTGGCTAGTCCATATTTTTGTCAGCCTATCTCCATTTCATTAAAAATCCTTCAAAATCCTCGACCTTAGTGGCAGCCAAGAGTAAAGCCTTAAGAAATGATTGCTGTAAATGTTTAATGTACTGGACGGAGCCATTGCTGCAGGTTTCACAAATCTGAAAGATTAATATTGATCCTACAAACCCAAGGGAGGCCGTAACGTACGCAGGACGGGGCAAAACCGCAGGGATTGTAGGGAAACCATTAAGAAATAGCCCATTGTAATTGTGTGAAGGATTTAGAAGGAAACCTAAGAGTATAAAGTTTACAGATTTGCAATCCCATATAAGTGAAGCTTGGATACTCGTAGAAACTACTGGAAAAGACACAATCCCAGGCTCCGTCTTACCTATAGGCACAGTAGGCTTTCATTTATAGGAGGACCTGAGGGAAGGCTGCTTATAAAAGGGATCATCTATATATGAGCACACTTTATGGAATGATTTGTAACCTTGTATTTATATGTAACTTAGATCCTCTTAGATACTATCAGAATGAGAGGACATCCAGGGATAGACTTCAGAAGTGGTTCCCAACTTTTGTACCCAAAGAACCACATTCAGAGAGATATTTGAGAGTCACATTCAGCACTTCCACTGTACGTGTGTCCTATTCTAATTAATAGGATCCGTGCACATTACTTGCTGGACGTCAGGCGGTTGCCTCAGCAACGGTGTCTCCGGGCATGCAGCAGAGTCTGTCTATGGCCAATATCAAATCAGGTGGAGCATGCTGCTGCAGTCCTCAAAATGGCTACTGATGGAGGGGTATGTGATGCAACCCAGCCATCAGCACCTCTCACTGAGACACATTGCGCCTGCGCTAATTTCCTGAAAATTCAGGAGCTGTTCAAGTCTGGATGGAAGTATTAGGCTAGGGATACACGGTGATTTTGGCCACAACTCCCATCGCATGACCACAGATCGCCGAGTTCACTCTTGTTAGTGAATGGATCTGCATTGTGACCGCTAGTGTGTCGTGACCATGAGTTTGAGCTGTAAAAAGGTAGAACAATTTTGACTGAAATCGCAGTCGTGGCACTCTCTCTGTGTAGCACTAGTCTTTTTCTGCACTTGCACAGCTGCTATATGTGCAAGAACCTAGTGCTGGCATAGTACGTATAAATAGGATAAGCTGATGGTCGGGTTGCATCACATGCCCTTCCATTAGCAGACATTTCAGGACCAGAGAAGCATGCTGTCTGGATAGACTAGACTAACAAGGAAGTGTGGCTACTGGAAGACAGCAGCAGGTCACATAGCAGGGACTCATGAATTACAGGTTGGGAGTCCCTGCACTAGAGGATGGCTAAAGAGGGCCTTAGATGTTTGGAGATGCTGCAATGTTCTGCTTTAAGGACTAACATATTAAAGCCATATATGACTTTCGGTGTCAACTCCTTGATGGTTAAAGTCTTTGTTCCTACTTGCAACATAGTCTGTGTCTTCAGACTCCTGAAATATTGCCTTACTAGCACCGGCTTCACTTGGTGAACTGGTTACATGAAAACACTAGAAAATAACAAAAGAAGGAGATTCGTCCAGGTGTAGGAAAGAATGGTGACCTGCCCATAGCTGATGTTTTTGACAGATTTGGGCTTGATGGTCCTAAAGGGTGGTCAGGTGTTAAAAAGGGCAACAAATGCTGGGGGGGGGGGTCATAAACTTGTATCCAAGGTGATAAACTCATATCCAAAGTCTCCTAACTCCAGGGCAGGACCACCAGGTATGGAGCATGTCTCCTGGTGAGGGGCACCCCCTGTAACTACTACTTGGGTAACTTGTTATAGTATGGCCAATTATGGTGGGTACTAAGTACCAAATAATACTGGAATAACACTGTAAAGGAAGTTTCTAGAGTGTTTTGGGCACTTTGCAGTTTACTTCCCAGATCTGGGACCATTGTTCATGCGTAAGGTGGAGCCTAGGTCCATTCCCCATTTTACGGCATGGAATGGGATGGGATGTTGGGTTCGGTAAGAGGGATGAATCAGGTTAGTTTATCTTTGTGTGATCAGACTCCAATGTCTACAAGCTGAGCAGCTGAATGTGGGAGGAGCTTCAGTATGATTGACAGCTCTACTTGGGGTCCCATTATTGCACAGGGCTGCAGTACTGTCATCCTCTTTATTGTATACACATTGTTGACCACATCGCTGGTACCCTTAGCTGAATGGAGTCACAGTCAACCATGTGTCCTCCTGCTCCATTCACTGTCTATGGTGCTGATGGAAATATGCTACTGTGAGATCACAAGAGTGTGTTAGGCAGCTGTGTTTCTGTTTTGTGCCTATCTTTGGATCAACTTTAGGTTATAGGCTGAGCTTGGTGGACCTGCGTCTTCATCCATCCTCATCTAACATATAAGAGGTGTTCTGAGATCCATACAGTGGGGATGAGATCCATACAGTGAAGCAATGACTAGCGCTCGCCCCTTTTCATTGACCTCCCTATCTGACTATGGTCCATATAGAGAGGGGCCATAAAGTGCTATTAGTATGCAGCCATAGCGAGTCCATTCCTAGGATGATATCCACACTTCATTCAGCAGGGACCAACGTCTTCATCTTCCTGTCTCCTCCACTAAAATAACATCTTCACGGCGACTTCCACCCATCTGCTCTTTTCCTCGCATCTTTGTTCTGAAAGATTTTAAAATGAACAGGACGACTATTGATCCAAAAATAGGCAGCAAAACTCTTCAGTCATCATCGCTCATGAAGCCTGTCAGAAAGAGGCGAGCGTTTACCACACCGAGCCGCAGCGCGAATGCAAATATCTTATTTTGACATTGTACTAAATGGAGCAGAGCGCAGCAATATGCCGGAGATGTACGTAAGGCTGGCAGTATTGTAGCATCAATGGATGCGGCGACTGATTCCTGCAATTAATAGGATTCATTTCCCACTGACATTTCTTTTCAGAGTTGTTTATCGTCAGCAGTTGTTAGAGAAGCGTCTGTCAGAAAGGAAGGAGGCGGCTGTCCTCGAGGAGCAAGTAGAGTCCGAAAGACTCAGGCGGCTGCAAGCTCTGCGGCAACAGGTAATGTGCAGTGACAATCCTGGTAGGGCTGTAATAGTTGTGTCAACTTACATTTTAGCAACTGGTCTACATGTAAAACACAACAAAGGAACAAACAACTCTATAACAACTACCTGATATACAATAATACAGCACAATATATGGGGGCAATGACACCAATGAAACTGTGTGACATTTTCTGAGAGCAAGATATACAATCTATCATATAACCCTATCACAGAGCTCAGCTTCTCTCCTCTATCATACAACCCTATATATCACAGAGCTCAGCTTCTCTCCTCTATCATATAACCCTATATATCACAGAGCTCAGCTTCTCTCCTCTATCATATAACCCTATATATCACAGAGCTCAGCTTCTCTCCTCTATTATATAACCCTATATATCACAGAGCTCAGCTTCTCTCCTCTATCATATACCCTATATATCACAGAGCTCAGCTTCTCTCCTCTATCATATAACCCTATATATCACAGAGCTCAGCTTCTCTCCTCTATCATATAACCCTATATATCACAGAGCTCAGCTTCTCTCCTCTATCATATAACCCTATATATCACAGAGCTCAGCTTCTCTCCTCTATCATATAACCCTATATATCACAGAGCTCAGCTTCTCTCCTATATCATATAACCTATATATCACAGAGCTCAGCTTCTCTCCTCTATCATATAATCCTATATATCACAGAGCTCAGCTTCTCTCCTCTATCATATAACCCTATATATCACAGAGCTCAGCTTCTCTCCTCTATTATATAACCCTATATATCACAGAGCTCAGCTTCTCTCCTCTATCATATAACCTTATATATCACACAGCTCAGCTTCTCTCCTCTATCATATAGCCCTATATATCGCAGAGCTCAGCTTTTCTCCCTCTATCACATAACCCTATATACAGTATTTCTAGAGCTCAGCTTCTCTCCTCTATCCTATAACCCTATATATCACAGAGCTCAGCTTCTCTCCTCTATCACATAACCTTATATATCACAGAGCTCAGATTCTTGCCTCTATGATACAAACCTATATCATTATATTCTATAAACCTATATAAACCATCTGTAGAGTGGAGAGTCCATCACACATACTTGTGTATGGTATAGAATACTTTTACTTGACTAGTTAGGTGGGTGTACTATTATCCAAGCAGTAGGAGACGTTGGAGATATTACCTATTTTCCGGGTTGATTATGGCCTTTCTGCTGTCTGAGCTGAGACGATGACACTGAAATGGATATTGTTAAGCGTGCAGATGATATATACTGCTGGCTTGCCGTGGGGGATTGCCTATCTATAGTGCACCCCTGCTGTATCTACATGGTACTGTTATTTTGTATTCTGGTCCAGGAGGTACCTCATTCTGTGTTCTATGAGATACAGTATATGGCAGTATATACAGTACACGCTGATCTTCATGCAAGAATGTTCTTTTATATTCTCATTGAATACAAATCTTATAGGATTATGTAGGACCTGTCATCACCCCTGACATGTCTGTATCAGTAAATAATCCTGGAGTATGTTTCCTTAGAACTTGATATTGTGCTGTGTCTTTATATACATGACGGTAGATGCTAGAATGAAGGGAGTAAAATCAGGTACTGCCGGGTATGTTGTGGATCCAGTAGGTGGCGCTGCCTCCTGTGATTGCCAATATGAGGCACCACCTGCTCAGTGGCGTAACTAGGAATGGCTGGGCCCCAAGACGAACATTTGACATGGGGCCCCCCCCAAACCGCCGCCCCCAACCCCCCACACACACAAACCGCATTCCTGCGCACACTATTATGCCCCATAGTGGCCCCTGCACACGGTATTATGTCCCATAGTGGCCTCTGCACACGGTATTATGTCCCATAGTGGCCCCTGCACACGATATTATGCTCCATAGTGGCCCCTGCACACGGTATTATGCCCCATAGTGGCCCCTGGACATGGTATTATGCAGCATAGTGGCCCCTGCACACAATATTATGCCCCATAGTGGCCCCTGCACACAGTGTTTGCCCCATAGTGGCCCCAGCACACAGTAGTTTTCCCCATAGTGGCCCCGACACACAGTAGTTTGCCCCATAGTGGCCCCTGCACGCAGTAGTTTGCCCCATAGTGGCGCCTGCACACAGTAGTTTGCCCCATAGTAGCCCCTGCACACAGTAGTTTGCCCCATAGTGGCCCCTGCACACAGTAGTTTGCCCCATAGTGGCCCCTGCACACAGTATTATGCCCCATAGTGGACCACCCATGAACATTTATTATACTCTGGGGTCTTTTCAGACCCCAGAGTATAATGATCGGAGACCCAGGGGAGGATACAAACATAGAAAACACTGCAACTTACCTCTTCCTCGCTCCGGTGCACTCCCGTGTGCTACTTCGGCCCTCTTCAATGTTGGACCAGATCTCGCGTGATCCAGGCCGGCATCGCGACGCATAATGACGTCTGGGACGTCACCAAACAGGCCCGAAGCCTGCGGAGCGGCGGAGAGGTGAGTTACAGTGTTTTTTATGTTCGCTCACCTCCCCTGGGCCCCCGATTGTTATACTCCGGGGTCTCAAAAGACCCCGGAGTATAATGATAGCAGTGTTTGTGGGGTTCGCGGTAGCGACTGCCACAGGGCTCCAGGCCCTGTAATGTTCCGGGACCTGTGGCAGCCGCGACCACTGCTACCCCGGTAGTTACGCCCCTGCCTGCTGTATCCACGTCAAACCAGGCAGGTTAGGGTTGCATATAGGAAAGGCATAGTTAGCCTCTACTTCAACAATTTAACACCCTAAAATGCCAAGGCTATAGGGGGGATAACTGTGATGGGCTGGCAGGTGGAGCCTGCCAGACCGCATAGCTAACTCTCCCAGAGCTGAGGTAGCGCCACCTAGTGGATCCACAACACACCTGATTTAAGCCACTCCATTCTAGCTGTGATCATCAGTGTAAGTGAGGTGACTGCTGCCAAGAAATCTTCTATAGAAAAAAGAAAGTCTTAGTGTATTATTTGTCTTAGTGGCCAGAGTCAGAACTGCAGTATTTCCAGTTTTTATTTTTGTAAATATCCATAATAACATGGAAAATGTTTAAAAACCTCACCAAAAATTCTTTTAAAAATATCTTTAATATAAATCTTACTAAAAATAGATAGTTTCCTGGTTACACATTCCCTTTAAGTAGTTAATACTTTGTATACTGAACATCTAACAAAAATATCTTGTACTTACAAGTCCATTTGTGAATACAGGTGGCTGTTATAGCTGAATTCGATCCCGTCAGAATGATGAGTGACACAAAAGCGTGGAAAGCTAGACTCGGTATCGGGGCAGAAGAGGAAATTGTCCTACAAAAACCACTTTTTGATCTGTTCACATACAATGAACAGCAGGTCTGTGTTAGATGTGCTAGAACTTTCATTGATCTTCTGTTCGCTCTCATATCCTGGTAGCAGTGACGAAAAATAATTTCCACATTCTTTGTTGACTTCAAAAAACTATAACAGCACCCCTCTTATCCATAGGATGTGACTGGTATTGCACCTTAAATCCTCAGTGTTGTTCTTGGAACCCCTGGGGGGTATTGTATGCTGGTTTTGATGTGCCCTGTGACACATACAGATACATATAGACACTTTGACACATACATACATGTACTGTGACATACACATACATACACATATACGCACTGTGACACATATACATACATACACGCATGCACACTATATACATACATACACACACGTATACACACTGTGACATACACACACATTTTCTAGCACATGGGGACACCGTTAGATTTTCTAATATACTACAGACAGGGAATGAGTGAGGGTCAGGTTTTAACCCCCGCAGTTCTTCTTGGGTGTAGCCACTGATTTTGGGCATTAGAACTCTATAGGTGTATGAGAAAGTGTTTGTGCCCGTATGCCATGTGTACAGAGCCTTATCTGGTAATGTTACAGTGACATAACATGAAGACATCTGGAGGATCGGCGATTTCTTCTGCTCATTTCTATCAGCAGCTGAAGCTCTTTCTGCCGCATCCGGTTATTACAATGTGTTACTATACGACTATGATTTAGCCACCTTTATTTTTCTATTGTATATGACAGATAGTCCAGTAGATTTTCATCATGTTTCATTGTGATACGTTTGGACTGACAGGGTGTAGGGCTTGGGAAGTCTCCAGTGAGGTGTTCATGCCAGCTCCTTCATATACTCGTCTCTATCTGACACCTCTAGATTCATAACTTTTGATAGACAAGCCTGCCGCTGCTCGCTTGCTGCCGTTGACCTTTATCATTCCAGGCATATTTTCTGACTGAATTTGCTGTTTTATAGAAAAAAGGGAGTTAATCAAATCCTCAGAGAACCAAGTAAAAGATGATGCGAGTACAGATGCAGCAACCTCCGCACCAGCAGAGATGACCTACTTGCCCATACAAAACCAGTCAGCAGTCGGCGACGCTACACAAAGTCACTATACAACATTTACAAAGATTTAACACTTTGAACTTACACAAAAAATAAAGCGCATTACAAATAAGCAACCGGAATTGAAATTCCGGATCCAATTATAGGTCCAGAAATTGGTAAAAAAATGAAATATTGAATATTTTTAAGATGAAAGATTAAAGGGGTATCTCATGATTAAATAGAACAATTCCATTCACACAAAACAGGACATGTTCATGCTTGTTATGGTGCCCCCTGGTGTTATTTTGGTTCTCTTTCAGAATGTCCACCTGGTGCTGGTGGTCACACATGCCCAGTAGCTCAGTCCCGCCTCCCAGATCCTCTTTTACATGGCTATCATAGTAATTCCTGCTGCTGTAGAGGCCGTTCAGTAATCGGCACACTAGAAACAGCTTCCTTGCATTGGCACTGGATACTCTAGGTGGACGCTCTTAGAGGGAATGAGTTGAACAGCAGGGGGTGCCATAACTAGTATACATGTGCATTAGATATACTATACTATAGATACACTATTATCCTATTCACATTTGTAATTTTCATGCATTGTCTCTATTATAATAGTGAATCAAAATCAGGTCATAACATTATTTAAGAAGGGCTCCAAGAGAACCCCATTTTTTCATCTCCTAATTGTCGACCACTCTCCAGGCATCTTTCATGTATCTGTCTTCATATCCCAGCCTCTCCTCACTTCTGATCACACGCCATCTTGGATTTTTTATTTCTTTCTCTTTGGTTTGTTATCAATCCCAAGATGTATCAGCAGAGCATCACATGGACATCTAGAGCCTGTACTATATGTACCTGCTGGGGGCAGTCTAATTATCCTTCTCTCAAGACTAAGCATATAATCAGGGAGGCCGAGCTGTGAGCTCCTTCATTATAACTGTGTGACAGGAAGTGTCTGCTCATCAGGAGTTAGTGACAGAAGTTTCTGTCCCCCCTGTGGAGAGGCTGTGTGGTACAGTCCATCATACAGGAAGTAAGAGACCTGCGCAGTAACTCCTGTAGATTTTATCAGGTCAGAGTGAAAGTCACATGACCTTACTGAAGAGGAAGAGGAGGATTCAGATATTTACACACAGGATATGTGATCAATATATCTAGTAGGTTATTTGTGTATCAACCCATAAGAAATAGACCCCAGCAATTGGCTCCAAATTCGCCTCCAAATGTGGTTGTCCTGCTGGGCCCACTGGAGGATCGTCTGACCACAGGACCCACTCACAGTAGTATTAGGCTGGATTCACATATATCATCCAGGTCAGGTTTTTATTGGTGATTTTCTTTTTTTGTATTGAATTGGTTATTCCGTTTGCAGTGTGCACCATATTCACCAGCATGGGGCGATATATGTGTTTTTCTTTTTTTATGAGTGGGTCTTCTCTGGTATGGCCCTTTATCCGAGCAGACACTGGTGATATATCCTTTGCAGTAAGTCGCACTATTTGCAGCTATAAAGTTTGTCTTATTTTTTTTATTCCTCTGCAGATTATCCGTGACCCAAGGGTTCGTATTGAGATGGCTCTTCGCGAGGCCGGACTACATAACACCATCTATGCTAAAGAAATCTTACCCAAAATCCTCCCGCCAAAACCGCCAAGGAAAGACATGGAGTCTACGATATTCAAAAAATAGCAGCGTCCTGGGTGTGTAATATATATTGTAATAGTCAGTAGTCTATTGTGTTATTGGGAGTGTCTGTATAGCGCTGGTGACACGGCATGACCTCTCCATTATACCCAGAGCCGCCAGCACACGCCATATATCACAGTGTGCTTGTACAGTAAGTGTCTCTTTATGCAGTGTGAGGATGGAAATTGAGACATTAGATGTGAGAGATGGACCAGAGGTGACAGATACATCGCTGCGGTGGAATTTAGCGGCTCTTGTTTACTCGTCGTTTATTGCTGTACGCAGCATAACATAAATTGGAGAATGTTTCTGACTTCTGGTGGCTGCGGGGGAGAAAGGTTTATAATACATGCATTGTGTATTGTCTGTGTGAACAGTCTCATCTTTGCACCGCCATCCCTCATTATCAGACATCATCCACACAATGTCTATGATGGAACGTTCCTCATGGAGGATGACGGGGGTCTATAATAGGCTTTATTTGTATATATCCGTAATAAATATTTCACAGCTCTTCACAGTTTTTGTCTTTGGAGATGTTCAGGTGTTAAACAAGATTATTGCAGAGATCGGCAACAGCACAAAGAGCCACATCAATTCTTTGAGGCTAAAGCCCCACGTAGCGAGCCACAGCAAAAAAGCACTGCGGGGAAAACCACAGTGACAACACATTGCGTTTTTTCACACAAGACTTTTCACAGAAGGTCTGCAGAGTTTTCCTCTGTGGACTTTCTACTTCAGTTATACCTATAGGAAAACCTCCGACATTTCCGTAGGTATAATTGACATGCTGCGATTTCCAAAACCGCAACGGTTTTGAAAATCACAGCATGTCCACTGTGCATATTTTTCCACAATGTGTGGATGGGATTCGCTAAAATTTGCAGTGACTGTAAAACGCGGCGGTGAAACTGCGGTGTTCGTGGCACGTGGGACCCACGCCTCAAGGGGTTTTCTGGGATTTAGAGATTGACCTTGTAGATCCTGGAGGTGGTGCCTAATACTAGGACATGGGCAGAGAGGGTGTCACCTAATACTAAAAATCATTGGAGGAGGCGTGGACATAGGGAAGGTCGGATTTAGCTGCTGTACCCAAAATAATTAGCGCAGGGGTTTAGACCAACGTGATCATAGAAGGTGAATGGTCACTTTAAACACTTTTTGAAATATTCCTAGAATTATGAGATGATTTTTTTTTTTTACTCTATGTTACGCTGGGTTCACACCTGCGCTTGCATTACGTTCGGGGATTCCGTTCCCCTCTCCGCATGAAAAATGCGGAGAGAAAAGCGCTGCAAGCAGGACTTTTCTCTCCGCATTTTTCACCTTCTTTAGGCAGAAACCGAGCGGAAACCACACGGACCCCATTATAGTCTATGGGGTCCGCAGGTTTCCTAAGGTAACCATATTTTTATGCAGATTAGGTTTAGACCCGCTGAATGGAAACCCGAACGCAGATGAGAACCTAGCCTTATATGGATATAAATTCAAAACAGTAAGAAAAATAGTAATGATTGTAATAATAATAAAAAATAATAGTTATAATAATATTAATATAATAATAATAGTGACTATATAATAATAACAGAAATAATAATAATAGTAATAATAATAAGAATAATATTTTATTTCAATTCCTGTATGTACATATTGAAATATATAATACCAAAAAACAATATACAAAACTCCTTACAGTACAGATAAAACCTCTTAGATTCTGTAATTACAAGAGAAATGAACATTACATCCTCTAATCTATTCCCAGTTTTTACCATAGAGGCAAAATGTGTATTGGCCAGATCATCTGCGCCTCTATCACCAGTGTAAGTCACAATGATTTATTTCATCTTACCCTGTAGCACCATTACTGCCGTATACAATGTAGTATAAATGTTAAAATGTAAGAGATCCCTAAGAGAATCTAGATACAATCATATACCAAACCTTCTTCCCAAACTTTAATGAAATGATAATGAAAAGTTCTACAATATGTATTATGTAATTTTATCACTGCTTATGTCATCTCTGGTGTAATTTAATAGGCTAAAAAATATCAATATTGGATTGGTCTCACCATTTTATACAGCGAGAATGGAGCAGGAAGCAGACAGCGCTGTTCTCTGTATAGTGGTGGAAGTGAGTCACTGCAGCTTAGTTCCCTTTCAATTGAATAAGAACTGTTCCATAATACGTTTTCGTTGCGTTTTTTTCCCGCAGCGCTTTTCACTATGGTCCGAACCGAGTGATTCACTTTAAACTCTAATGTGACTATGTAGCGATGTTTGTTCTGTTTTCAGATTCTACTTTTATGTGATTAGATTTGCCTTTTACATTCTGATTTATATCTCTAGAAGTCAGGCTTATTTAATTATTTTATTCGCTTTATTATCACATAAAGTTTTTTTTCCCCTTAATTTATTTTAATGGCTTTAGTGCAGCCCAGGAAGGAGATTTTAGTTTTGTTTTGTTCCAGAATTAATTTGTATCATCCATAAAATATTCATTATTTTAACACCATATTGCAGGACGGGAGAGGATAAAAGATGGGTAAAACCCGACTGATGTAAAACATTGCGCAGTATAAACAATCCTATATGTATTGCGAGGTCTGATATGTGCCAAACCCACAGCAGCTCCAGCCTCTGTAATGGCCGCTCGCTATAATTGTACCTGCTGGCGAGAATCTCGTCTATTCATTAATCATAAACGTCTCTGACCTGAAAGTGCTTTATATCATTAGCCAAGACTGAGCAGACTTATAAACCTCCCCGGCTGCCAAGTAAACTACAGGGGGAAGTAAAGTCTTGGATTAAAACATTTTATTCACTGACCCTTCACCCAGACAATTTTTAAGGTTTTTTTTTTTGGGAAACTATGGAAACAAACTACATTTTTTATCCTAGA
This sequence comes from Leptodactylus fallax, assembly GCA_947044405.1. NCBI lineage: Eukaryota > Metazoa > Chordata > Amphibia > Anura > Leptodactylidae > Leptodactylus > Leptodactylus fallax. Next base: position 7,059,262 of record CAMRHE010000028.1, on the reverse strand, counting down.
TTTAAAGGGTAGGACGAAATCTGCAAGTAGTTATTGCTTCAATGCATCTTAAAAAATTTAACAGTTTTGCAAATGAATCATTTCCGTACACAGCTCCTATGCTGGCCTTTGTGTCTCCATGGTCACAGTCTACAGACAGACTTATAACTTCTGTCCCTTCTACTGTCAGCAATAGGAGGCGTCATATGGAGAAGTAAAGCAATACCAAGCACAGCTACTATACAATGTACAATGGTTGGTTTTCAGTGAGGAGGCTCACCTATGGAGGTCCTGGGTATCTAACTCCCCCAATCTTCAATTAGGGGTAGTGTGTCACCAGAACCTAGCATATCACCCCAGCCCTGCAGATAGATATGCTGGTTTTGGTGACACTAACCTATCTATCTGCAGGGCTGGGGTGATATGCTGGTTCTGGTGACACTAACCTATCTATCTGCAGGGCTGGGGGGATATGCTGGTTTTGGTGACACTAACCTATCTATCTGCAAGGCTGGGGTGATATTCTGGTTCTGGTGACACTAACCTATCTATCTGCAGGGCTGGGGTGATATGCTGGTTCTGGAGACACTAACATATCTATCTGCAGGGCTGGGGTGATATACTGGTTCTGGTGACACTAACCTATCTATCTGCAGGGCTGGGGTGATATGCTGGTTCTGGTGACACTAACCTATCTATCTGCAAGGCTGGGGTGATATGCTAGTTCTGGTGACACTAACCTATCTATCTGCAGAGCTGGGGTGATATACTGGTTCTGGTGACACTAACCTATCTATCTGCAAGGCTGGGGTGATATGCTGGTTCTGGTGACACTAACCTATCTATCTGCAGGGCTGGGGTGATATACTGGTTCTGGTGACACTAACCTATCTATCTGCAGGGCTGGGGTGATATACTGGTTCTGGTGACACTAACCTATCTAGCTGCAGGGCTGGGGTGATATGCTGGTTCTGGTGACACTAACCTATCTATCTGCAGGGCTGGGGTGATATGCTGGTTCTGGTGACACTAACCTATCTATCTGCAGGGCTGGGGTGATATGCTGGTTCTGGTGACACTAACCTATCTATCTGCAGGGCTGGGGTGATATGCTGGTTCTGGTGACACTAACCTATCTATCTGCAGGGCTGGGGTGATATGCTGGTTCTGGTGACACTAACCTATCTATCTGCAGGGTCGGGGTGATATGCTGGTTCTGGTGACACTAACCTATCTACCTGCAGTGATGGGGTGATATGCTAGTTCTGGTTACATATCCCTAACTGACCTATCCAAAGGAAAGGTCATTAATCTTATAAACCCAGAAAAAAACACTTTAATTTCAGGGGGTCCTTCTAACAAGATGGGATTGCAAATAAGCAGGCAAGCCCTTAAATAAAAAAAAAAAAGCACCATCCTCCTTAAGTATGCAGATTGTGGAACCTTCCTGAGGATGCACAGTACATTATACGGTATATATAGTATTTTAGGTTTACTGCCCATTTCCCTTAGTATCCTGATACTCGTGTATGTGTATCTGGGGTATAACTCACAGTACAGAGTGTATATACAAAGTGCATGACGTCGGTGTATTTTGCAGCGCGCTCTCAGCCTATGTGCACATCTGCAGCTGCTGCTTGATGAAACTGGAAATCAGCTTCTGAGGTCGTTTCTGGAATTCTGTGAGGACGCTGTGACTGTGCGTGATCTGATCTCCATGTAACCTGTCAAGAAGAGTCACACAGACCACGGCAGCTAGAAGAGATGAAAGATCAGGATTCTGTTAGTGCTGTTTACTAACCAAAGACATTGGCCATATAATATGACACTTATTTATTATTTATTTATTATGCTTACTTGTATAGCGCCATCATATTCCGCAGCGCTTTACAGACATATACAGTCACTTACAGTAAATAGTAAATATAGCAGGAATGACGCCTAGAGATGCAGCTATAGAGATAGAGGAGCTTAAAGGGAATGTATTGCCAGAAAAGAAGCTATTTTTTTTTTTAATCAGATTTTATATTTTTAAAATACAATTCTTAAAATCCTGCAGTTCTGACTCTAAGCCACTAAGCCAAATAATATGCAGACACTTCTCTGTAGGAGATTTCTTTGCAGCAGTCACCTCACTTACAGCACACTGATGATCACAGTTATGATGTTTATGCAGCTAAGACACAGAATCCACCAGTCACAATAGGTGCCTAGAAAACTTTCCCATAGAATTGAATAGGGTCTGCTCCAGACAGTGGCGTAACTAGGAATGGCTGGGCCCCATGGCAAACATTTGATAAGCCCCCCCCCCCCGCACAAACCACATTCCCTGCATTCCTGCGCACACTATTTTGCGCCATAGTGGCCCCCTCACACACTATTATGCCCCATAGTGGACCCTGCACACACTTTTATGCCCCATAGTGGCCCCTGCACACAGTATTATGTTATGCCCCATAGTGGCCCCTTCACATAGTATTATGCCCCATAGTGGACCACTCATGAACAATTATTATACTCTGGGGTCTGAAACGATGATGATCGGAGACCCAGGGGAGGATAAAAACATAAAAAACTGTTACTTACCTCTCCCTGACTGCGGCGCACTCCCCCGCTTCTTTCGGATTCTTCAATGTTGGACAAGATGTCACGACCAGCGTCACGACGCATAATGACGTTGGCCTGGCCCGTGTGATGTCTGGGACGTCACCAAGGAGGCCCCGAAGTCTGCCAGAGTGCAGGAGAGGTAAGTAACATTGTTTTTATGTTCCCTCACCTCCCCTGGGCCTCCCATCATTATACTCTGGGGCCCGAAAAGGCCCCAGAGTATAATGATAGCAGTGTTTGTGTGGTTCGCAGGCCCGTGGCCTTACTGATCCTCGCTCCTGCTCAAAGCCATCTCCGCTTCTGCAGAAGGGGAAGCGCAGGCGGTCGTGAGCAGGAGCTGGGATCAAGAGACAGGAAGTCACAAACTATTTTAGGCTTAGTGCAAGATTTGGAATTGCAAGATTTTTAGTTTCTGAGTTTTTTCTTAAATATAGATAACATGGAAAATTAAAAAAACTAAAATTCTTAAAAAAATAAATAAACACTTTTAATGTACATTCAAATAATAGGTCTTTTCCTGATGACACTTTCTCTTTAAAAATACAACCAGATTCCTTGTGCAAGACCCTCACCTATTGGCCAGAGCGGAGAGTGGCTACAATGAGCACAGCTCACTGCCCATTGATTTCAGTATGAGCCATGTTATATGGCGCTGTAGGGAAATGGAACACTTATTGGCATAATCACTACAAATCCTAGCTAAGTCCTGGTTCACATCTGCGTTCAGGGGTCCGCTTGGGGACCCCCCCGAACGGAAACCTAATCTGCATAAAAAAGCGGTTACCTTAGGAAACCCGCGAACCCCATAGACCATAATGGGGTCCGTGTGGTTTCCACCCGAAAAGGGTGAAAAATGCGAAGAGAAAAGCGCTTTTTTTCCAGGTGGATCAGCTGACTGGCGCAAGGTTCGGATCTTTGACCCCCCAAAAATCAGATACTGATAATTAATCCCACGGTAAATCCACCTTGGGCCCAGAAAACCCCTTTAAAAGATGCAAAATAATATTTTATGTTTGGAGGTCGTCCATACAATTTATTTGTAGATGGTAATAAAATCTCCCATCAGAATACAACAGTCTAATATAATGACAAACCCGCGGTTGCTGCGTCATCTATTTCATCCTATACATTTGTTTATAGGAAAAATAATTACCTTTAAGTCCACATAAATGGCACATTGCAGCGAAGACCGAGGACTCCATCTCAATGTTCCTGACGCCGGCTATGTACGCCTTCTGCAGATACTCGCATTTTTCTTCCTTAGAGAATGAGCAGAGCGCGCCGTCCAATCTCCCCTGACCTTAGAAATAAATGACTTTTACCTCTCCCGTCCGTATGTCATTACTCACAAACAAACACACAATTATTTTATTCCATGTGAGTCATTTCTGCCGCAGTCGCTCTTCACTGCCATACAATAATAAGAAATAGACAGAGGGAGCACTAAGTCGCCAAACCAGGGGGCGCTGTGCTGGCGTAGGCTGATAACAAGGGGATGTTGGGGAAATCAGGGTCTATGTTGTGTTATTATCCATAAGATTAGAATTTTTTTTGGGTGCCCTGGACGTTGGCGACATCACAATACAAAATGCACAAAAATCTGAAACAAAAATGCAGCTTTTGGGCAACAAGTGACCTCAACCTAAGGCTAGAAAGCAGGTGGTAAATGGCGCATCATCAGATCTCTAGGCTAAGTTTATACTGTCTATTAGTACTTGTGAGCCAATGTATGGAGAGTCTGCCGCAAGCTAATAGACAGTGCAAACTTACACTAGACCGTCTTATTACAGAGCCTGATGCAGAATGATAAATATGGGGCACCTTTAGATTATGACCATTAGTTAGCTTAGTTGCCAACCAAAAATGTGCCAGTTTTTGTGCTAAAATTCTGGAGCATTTTCATTAGTACATATCTGTATCAGTAAACTAGTGCACTGATCTCTGCACAGATATGATGAAATGACTCTGCACGTGATGTCATGGCCTGATGTAACATCCCGGTCTGTGTAGGTGAGACATCTGCCGATGACATCCTTGTGAATGTCACATCTGATATGAACTATTCAGGTGAGTACCAACACTATACATTCTGGACACCTACCTTCATAGAAGTCATAGGTGCACATGGTGTGTCCGATTATAGACGGAAAATCATTGATCTCTTTGCTGCAGCGTAGGAGACTTTCTGCCAGTTTCTGGTCGAGCTGAGTGTTCCTGACAACCACCTTATCTAAAATAACCTGCTCGAACTGAGGCCTGAAGAAGGCGTCCACCGCAATATCTGTGATCACCACCGTCCCCGGCTCTATGCCTGCAATATATACATTAGTGTGGATCAATAGTGGATCAATGCTGTGCAAGCCACAGAGACAGGATTATTCACCAGTAATGTACCATGGGTTGTGACTCTCATGCGATACCTGTAATAAATCTAGTTCTCGAGAGACCTTACTGTGTCATGTCCATTATAACAATAATATATATTAATCCAGGTCAGGTCACGACACACGGCTACCATCAGGATAAAATGGAGTGCCGACATGGAAGGACGTCCATACGATAGTCTGGGCACTTATAGTACTTATTCCAGAAATTAGTCGCTATAGTTATAGACCTGTCACTTCTCCTGACCTGTCTTGTTTTAACCATTCTGAAACATTGTTATGTTGTTCCTCTGTTATTCCTCCTGGAAATGTATGAAACAAAAATTGCTGGGTCAACCATGTGAATTGGGCATAATGTGTAGGGGTTTTCTATTGACAAGGGGGGCAGCAGAAGTTTAAGAAACTGGATTTTGCCTAGTTTTCTATACCAAAATCCACATAAAAGTTATATCCTGGTAATGACAATTAATTTCAATGGGAGTTTGTGACAGGCTCTTTTTTTTCAGCAGGGTCAAAAAGACGTCTCCTGCCCTATCTGGCTATGATTCAGAGGTAAAAGTAGCATTAAAACCAAAGAGGGCAGCCACATACCGAATACCCCCCTGTGGCAAAAAACAGGGTCTAAAGTGGGGCTGTTTTTTCATGCTAATTTGGTGCAGAAAACAAGCTAAAATCCATGCAAGAAACTCCTTGTGAGCATCCCCGAAAACATACATGTCAGGTCCTCTTTAAATTGGTTTTCCTAATCCCGTGGGACATGTTCCCACAGTAGGGGATAAACTTTATAACATCCTCACCCTTAAAGGGGTGTACAGGGACTTGCATATTCTTAGCACAGTTCATCAATATGTTATCGGTGGGGCTCCGACACCCAAGACCCCCACCAATCAGCCGCAACAACTCGTCCCGATGACATCACGTTCATTGGTCACATGGTACAAAAGCAGCTCAGTCCCATTCAAGTGCAGGGGGCTGAACTGCAATACTAAGCATGGCCACTATGATATGTACTTGGTATTCAGTGAAGAGGCTGTAGCGCTCACCCAGACACTGTGGCTTGTTCATCTAACTTCATCTGTGGGGGACTCCAGGTGTCAGACCCCAACTAATCACATATTGATGACCTATCCTCAGAAGGTCCTGGAAAACCCCTTTAAGACTTACCCTGGCTATGCTAGTGCAGTATGATGGGCCTGCTAATGATTGGCTGTTGCAGCCATGTTGTGTGACCTAGAGCTGGACAACATGGCTGAATACAGCAGTGACAAGACCTATCGGGGGATAAGTGATATGGTAAATGAGTTCATTCATCTGCTTATAGCCCCCTTCTATTCTCCAAAGTGAATGGCCTTTAGTGAACCAGTATATCCATATTTTCTACAGATGGCCACTCATTGCCTCCTGGTCCAAGAAATGTCTAAAGGATAATTTTCTATATGGTGAGCCAAAGGCTGATGGTGTGAGATGACGTCACCAGGATGTCCAGCCAAGGATTACTCCAAAGTAGATGAACCTGATCTAGAACAAAACAGGTGTGAACCAGTAGAAGACCCTCTGGAGTTCTCCATAAATATTATGCACATATACAGAATATCCTCCTCCGTATTTGTGACCAGGGGAGGGGATTTGTTCATTCATGTAAATGACAGATAACTCTGAGCAGGGATCCTTACCGATTCCTCCCGATGTCCCGATGCGTATAATGGTCACATCTTTGCACTTGGCATGATGAAGAAGTTTGATGAGTTCATGGAGCATGATAGAGATAGAAGGAACCCCCATCCCGTGCTGTGGATATAGAAATCTTTATGTTAGGAACTGTGACCTGAAACACCCACAAGTCCTCAAAGTAGCCCATGGTCATGTGATATATGGCCCATGGTCATGTGAAATATGGTCTATGGTCATGTGATATACAGTCCATGGTCATGTGATATACAGTCCATGGTCATGTGAAATATGGTCCATGGTCATGTGATATATGGTCTAAGGTCATGTGATATACAGTCCATGGTCATGTGATATATGGCCCATGGTCATGTGAAATATGGTCTATGGTCATGTGATATATGGTCTATGGTCATGTGATATACAGTCCATGGTCATGTGAAATATGGTCTATGGTCATGTGATATATGGTCTATGGTCATGTGATATATGGTCTAAGGTCATGTGATATACAGTCCATGGTCATGTGATATACAGTCCATGGTCATGTGAAATATGGTCTATGGTCATGTGATATACGGTCCATGGTCATGTGATATACAGTCCATGGTCATGTGATATACAGTCCATGGTCATGTGAAATATGGTCTATGGTCATGTGATATACAGTCCATGGTCATGTGATATATGGTCTAAGGTCATGTGATATACAGTTCATGGTCATGTGATATACAGTCCATGGTCATGTGATATACAGTCCATGGTCATGTGAAATATGGTCCATGGTCATGTGATATATGGTCTAAGGTCATGTGATATACAGTCCATGGTCATGTGAAATATGGTCTATGGTCATGTGATATACAGTCCATGGTCATGTGATATACAGTCCATGGTCATGTGATATACAGTCCATGGTCATGTGAAATATGGTCTATGGTCATGTGATATACAGTCCATGGTCATGTGATATATGGTCTAAGGTCATGTGATATACAGTTCATGGTCATGTGATATACAGTCCATGGTCTTGTGATATATGGTCCATAGTCATGTAATATACTGTTCATGGCCCAATGGGCAGGATCTGAACTGTCCGTGCAGTTTGTTACGTTTCATTTTTCAGTAACAAGACACTCACACTGATAGACAGCACGGGCCCGGCCTTATACATGCTGTATCTGTCCGTGCCGGCACAAATATCACTGATGTCACTTCCATCTCCATGCAGACCGAGCTCCTGGTGCATGAATATCGCAAAATCCCTCATTCTGTTTGGACTTCCCCCAACGCAGACAAACTGCAGGAAAAGATACAGAAAATAAGAGTTGTAGTTAAGGTGCAGGAGCAATGGGGGGGGGGGGGTACCATTTTACCATTTAAAGGGTTTTAAAAAAAAAAAAAAAAAACATAAAAATCCTGTTCAATCCTCGCTGCTCTGGTGGTCCCGCTGGTCTTGGTTGACTTGTCCTGTAGTGATATATATGATGAGTCCTGTACATGTTAGCATCACTACTGGGGTCATGTGTATGTATAGGAGATAAAGAAAGACCAGTGGGGACCATCCCTTTAAAGGGAATGTGTCATCTGAAAATTACCTGTTCCTTAAAGAGATCCTGTTAAAATTCTATCCAATCTACTGACATCAACAAATAGACCAGATATATAGCTTTGTGGGAAATTATTATATGTACAGTACTGTGCAAAAGTTTTAGTCAAGTGTGCTTACTGCTACACAGTAAGAATACTTTAAGAAATAAAAGGGTTAATAGTTTATTTTATAAAGTGAATAAGGAGAAATGTAAATCCCCTCAATATTTGGTGTGACCTTTGCCCTTTGGAGGAGGAGTCCTGGAAGTGATGATACGGCCCCCACAGATATAGCCCTGATCTCAGCATCATCCAGTCTGTCCGGGATGACATGAAGAGACAGACGGATTGGAGCAAGCAACATCCACAGAAGATCATTATTTTGTGTGACCTTTGCCCTTTGCCTTCCATCAATTCATCCTTCTCAGTATTTGTAGACAGTTTTTGGCAGAACTGGGCAGGGAGGTTGTTCCCGCCGCCATCTTTGAGAACTAAGCACAGATCTTGTGCGGATGTAGACGTAGCGAACCCTGAGGTCGCCCCCACCATTGCTATGCAGACTTATGAATATAATGTAATGATCTATGGGTGTTGCACATGGCAGCTCCTCGCTGCTCGCCTCATTGTTTTCACTGCAATAATGTAAATTGTGATCCTTACATGTACAGCCCTCGGAAATAAAATGCTGAGTAATCACTTCCCATTGCTAGAGTAGAATGTAATAAATGGCGGCCGCCCACGTCTGCTCCTGAGAATAGTCTGCCAGAACAATGTATGGAAAATACAAGATTATACACCGAGCGTGCGAACAGCATGTGAGCGCGCAGAGGTGAGCAGGGTATCGTCTGCAGTCAGCGCTGTACTTATCTTATAGTGCCAGCCGGTGCTAGCAGCAGGACATATTAGAGATTGCTTAAAGGGACTTTTCACATTGTGTATATATTCAGAAGAGTTACTGTGCAGACATCTTAAGGTCCCAAAGTAAAATGCAAAACGGCCCTGCTGGACGTCCACTGAAATCGCCAGCAAGTATACAAGTGAATGAATTATTCAACAGAATTTCATAATATGTCTATACAGGATTTTTCACACAAATTCTACATCCACGGCTTCCCTTTATACACTTTCAGCCATTATTCAAGTCCGTTATTCTGATCCGTCATAGGGAAACAGACTGAAAAGCCGACTAATGACTGATCGACGGATCCCCCGTTCATCTGCATCCATCTCCGCTCACTGTAATGGTCATTTTTATTTTTGATGTTTTTTGTTTATTTTCACAACTTAATAAAAAGTCCTGTATATATAAGTGTATCATCTAAGACAATAAACTACCAAGATGGAAGAAAGTAGGCAGATGCAAAGGGCTCTTCACTGCATCAGTCATTCTGCTGACCTTTCAGTCCATTGCTCTGATCCCATGATGGATCAAGACAATAGACTTGCAAGACAGCATTCATGGTCGTAGCCATTGGCAACCGATCAAGACAACAAACTGTCACCACTAACATGGTTAAAATAAATCTATAGAATTCTGCAAAAAATTTAATTAGTTATATTTTCAAAAATGTTTAACTATTAATTATCCACAAATCTACATAGGGCTACATGGACATGTAAAAAAACAGAGCAACGCCCCTTTAAATCTTTCTACCATTCACACATAGTAATGTCTGGCGATTTATCAATTACCTTAACATCCCCAAACATGGAGGGCAGGTCATGTGTCCGTGTTCCCAAGTCAAAATGGTAAAGGATATCCTCCGATAACAGGTCCAGATGGGGGTTTTTAACATATCCTAATGCATTGCTGAAGAAGAGAAGCAAATATCAGGAGTGATAATCTCTGTATATATAGTATATATGTATATAATATAGCCTTCTGTACACAATCCTATTACTAGGGTGCCATGTCCCCCTTTACCATAAGAAATATATTCATTATTAAGAGGTTCTCCTAAATTAAAAGGAATTTAGATAAACATTATTTTGGGTGCAAAGATGAGCGTATAAGACAGGGCTGGATTTATATTGACGCCCCCAGAGTGCCCCAAAATCCATTCATACAGCGCCCACAAAACATCGCCTAACAGTTGCTTGTTTAACACTTTCCAATCATTAAACTAGAGAATGTGACTGCGTCTTGTAAAGCTTTTACAGCTTTAGACACGAGTGAGATCAGAAATGAAACTTCAGGTATTTAGGATATTGTAGCCTCAAGGCGTCCCCTACAGTAGTGACAGGTGGAGCACCCTGGGCAGGCGCAGCCTGGGGGATAAAAAATACCTAACTTTCTAATATTCTTATATACTACAACTGTTCCCGGTTATGGCTAGTAATACAACCTATATGAAAACTGCATAATGCAACAGTGTGAACTGCGACAAGTGGCTGATGCTCCATCTGCCACATAACCCTACAGCACGTCTCGTCTCATATTACAGGACTCTTCTTCCCTACAAGCATTGCTGCCAGTGACAAAGCCCATCAGTACACGTATGACCATAATATGGGTCCAGATAGACACATGATGTACCGTAATAGTCCAATAGGCAGAGTTACTAGATGGCAAATTTATCAATGTCAGTGTCAGACCGTGCCACGTGTAGAAAGATGACGCTGGGATCAAAAACATCAAAAACCCCGCAATCCAATTCCAATCCGATAAAATTCATTTACCAATTTATTTCAACAACTTTTTGGCAGTAAATACATTGGCGAATGTTTTAGAAAAAGTTGGTGCAGCTGAAGCTGAGCGTGACCGGCATTGTGTCTGGTCTGAGGCACACATCTGATTTTTATTCAAAAGGTTTAGGACATTGAAAAAGCAAAAACACAGAATTACCAAAAACTAGTACAAACCCCCTGTTTTCACTGCTATTTTTGCATGGGGTGAGGTTGCCCCTGTGCGAAACAGCAACAAATCAGAGAGTGGCTATCTCTATAGATAAGATCAGATCCTATCTCTATCCATATATATAACAGATTAGGGAGAGGCGGCCGTAGCTATGGCGCGGGCTATAAGGGAAGACAAAATTCCCGGGCTTTTATAGTGATTTTAGCCTTTCTTTTCTATTCGCCGCCCTTCCACATCATGCACTTACTTTACATAATTGTCCCTTTCAGGTAACTTTGAGCTGCTGTTATCTGCTAAAATCGGAGCCATTGCTTATCCCCAGAGAGGTCTCAATCCACAATAATCTGTTCCTCAGGTCTTTTCTATCTGTTGCTGCAGATGATAAACTTCAGCTAAAGAGAAGTCCTGTGCTGATGTCACCATGAAGGCGGTTCTTATAACGGAAGGTGACGTCATATGAGGCCTGTCGCTCCTAGGCCTCTGATTGGCTGCTGTTGTGGGGGTGTTGTCTGGGTTATTTGGTAAATACTGGTTACTGATTAGTCATTGTGGAGTGTCCGGGGTTATGTATAGTTACTGTACACTGAATGCCTCAGATTATGTGCAATCTGCTGGTTACAGATTACTGTAATAAAAGGCTGAGACTGTACAGTAAATTCTAGTCATTGGTTAATGCACAAAAGCTTGTTGTGTTTTAGAAAATTCCGGTCACTGATTCATGCACAAGACATATATAATAAATGTACAGTCACACGTCTGTGCTGGATGATGCTGGATTTCTATCACATGATTGTATCCGACTGGGCCTACGTGACATATAGTAACACAGCAGGTGAAACTGACTAGTGCAGGGCCTGAGGGGGGCCGCGCAGGTGATAAAAGTCATGGCTGCCGCTGCCTCACCCTGCAGCCACAGCACAGGGAATCAGATGACTAAGTCAGCACTAATACATAGAGGAGAGGTGTTAGTGCAAGAAACACAATGGGGGGATTGAGTAAGACTGGCGTTTCCTTCGCAGGTGTGAGATATGCCTGAAGAGGCTCCACTTAAGAAATCTGCTACATCTTGCGAGGTCCCACTAAACCTGCACTAGTCAGGAGCTGGCATAAAGTTCAGGTGTCGCTCATGGCATGAGTATAGTTATCTGTAGGGCTGAGATGTCCCTGCGCCAGGATGCCTTGACCTCCAACCTGCTTCACCCACTTATCTAAAAAGTGGCAAACAGGTTGCAAAATGGCCGTGCACTGAAAATGTGACACTTTTGCAACAGAAAACTGCTGTGTCTATTTTAGTACATTCCCCCCCTCCAAATTGATCGGAGTTCATTTGCATCAGACTAAGTACACAGAACAGTGAATGGGGGAAGAAGGATCGCAACTCCAAAAGATGCACCCAGCACAGGTAGACATGGCAACTATCAGGAACATGTATCTTTAGGAAACATACTCACCTCTCCGTGGGCCTCCGTTTCCAGTGTCGGCAGATCCATTTGTCACATTCCTCAGCGGTGACCTCTTTACAGCAGTCACATGGTGCTTGGAAAGAGGTTACTGCTGAGTCCTGTGATTGGCTGCACAAATAGGATGTCAAAGGTGACGTCAGCCGGAGACTTGTATACAGAGCTGCAGACGCTGGATACATAGGCCCAGGGAGAGGTGAGTACTGGTTTGTTATGTTTAAGGATCCCTCAGCAGCCTTATTAAATAATAAAATTATGAGTTGGAAATCCCCTTTAAGTTTATAGGTGCATTTTTAAAGGGAGATTTATAGATCCAAATATATATTGTACAGTCATTCTCCATAACTTTGGACCTGCCTGTCTTTCTGTCCAAGGTGTCGCATTTTATTTCAGTGTGCAAACATGTGGCTGATACCTGTGGACAATAGCTATAATGCCTATAACAAGCTGGATTTAGCAGCAAAATATTTTGATGAATTTAAAATGAGTTCTGCCAACCTATTTTTATCAGGAAATTTGCCTGACATTCATCTGATGGTTGTGAGTTTGGGATGTGAATCCCTCCCCCATAATCCGCAGGGATGTTGCCGCCCTAAGTACTTCTGAATTACTCGTCATCTTCCATTTACATGTCAGGAGAACCATTAGCTGCAAATGCGTCTGTCACAGCATATACCGTATGTCATCACATCTGAAGGAGCAGTTCATGTTTTGGCCACTAGAGGTCACTAGTCAGCACCTCTCCTCTTGCACTGTGATGTCATCGATGTAATGTGCCATTATTATAGTAATATCCTCACAATTTTATGACAATTTAAGTCAGACGCATCACATCCGAATGATAATAATTCACATTTTGAATGCATCCAAATGGACATGGATATTCAAGTGGTCAGAAATGGTCTGGGTGCTCACCCGTTGTCAAAGGAAATATCTGAGCAGAAAGACTAATAATCCCCATTTATACAGATTACTCTAGTAGAATTCTAGTAAAATAGGGGGGCGCTTTGTGTAAAGCTGCAGGGGGCTCAATACTATGAAAGAAAAGTCATTCCAGCCTTTATTATGTTCAATATTGATCTGGATTCTCAGTTCTGTTGCTAGAATTAGGCAAATGGATCCATCAAAGATATTTTATTTCTAAGATCTGGGGGCACTTACTCAACCAACTCAACTGAGGTTCCTTGGGTCCACCAGATAAAATTATTCTGGGAGCCCACGCTCCAACATCCTTAGGAAATAGGCCCTAGTGCCAGTCAACTTTGGCTGTCTTCTGCGGGACCATTATTGTGCTATAGTCTGGGCACAACGGATGATCCCCTGGCACTAAAGTTGGTCATTCCTACCACAGGAGACTGGCTAAACTCGAGAGACACTGAGACCTGTGAGAACTATCACTGAGCCTCAGCTCCAAGCCCATGCCAGCTTCTGATGGAAGATTGTAAGATTGTTGTTTGGTTGTTCACCTGCCTTACTTCAGGTTTTGCACCATTTCCCATTGTCTCCTAAATCCTTTATACTGCACTACCATCAGGGGCACCCTGACAACCAACAGGCTCAAGGAGGTTTACTGCTGGCTGTGCTCGGGGGATATTACTACCACCACCATCCACACTACAGGCCTCCTCATCACATACACAGAAGTGGTCTATATGTCTCCTAGAAGGTTGAACGGACAATGTTATTTGGGCATTGTATGTTACACCACAAGTGGGGGCACCAGTAGAATATATGGACAGGGCGCTAACCAACCTGATATCAGGTCAGTGGAGATCTGTTGCTACCACAGCATGTCAGGACCCAATCCTCTGCAGTTAGTGATGACAGATTAACCAGCTGATCGTACTATACAACCTGGTTTCCAGTAAGTGAGTCATGGAAGGAAGTGAAATGAAGTTTGTGAAATCCATAGGTCTTTGTACTCTCGGTCATTCCACCTACATACTAGAACATGGAAATGTGGTGGGCGAGACAAATATTTAGTCTGCTGAACCTACAGAATATGACCTGATTTCATCAAAACATTGTCTATAGTAATCCAAATACTAGATAATCTGCAACAAGACTCTGTGAATTAGGGCAAAGTAGAAAACAATTAATTATAAGCATTTAACACCATTTCTGCACTAGTGAGAAGTGCCAAACCTAACCCCATCCCTTTCTGGTGGGGTGTATGAGAGAAAGCTCTGTCCTACTCCATGTCCTTAAGAGAGATGGAGCCAGGTCAGTTTGCCATCTGCTTAAACCATCAGTTAGGCTCCCGTGTCTCTTACAGAAGACCTTTCACCACCTCCATCAAGTCCAGCTCTTTATATGATTTACTAGTTACTGCTCTGCTGATTCTGGCATAGTTAGAATTTTTTCTGTAGCTCCCACCGTTCCCGAGCAATCAATGCTGTTATTTTTGATACCTGAAATGCTATTTAGGCTCTGTACTGTCAGGAGGGCGGTGTCAGGCAGGAGCAGACAAGGGGGTGTGATTCTGAGCTCTGACACTGGCTGCCTCTGATTGGAGCTCTGAATCACGCCCCCTGTCTGATACT
Organism: Leptodactylus fallax; assembly: GCA_947044405.1. Taxonomy (NCBI): domain Eukaryota; kingdom Metazoa; phylum Chordata; class Amphibia; order Anura; family Leptodactylidae; genus Leptodactylus; species Leptodactylus fallax. The sequence continues at coordinate 7,044,174 of CAMRHE010000028.1, read as the reverse complement.
ACCCTTCTGACATTACAGAGCTTAAATAGCACATCAGTAACCAAAACTAACTGTGCTTATTGCTCAAGAACGGTGGGGGCTAGAGAGAAAATTCCAACTGTGCTGGAATCAGTGGAGCAACAGCTATTAACAGATGCTAAGTACCCGAATTGTTGATGGTAGTAACAAGTCCTTTTTAAAGGGATTCTGTCACCAGGATCCAGCATATCACCCCAGCCCTGCAGATAGATAGGTTAGTGTCACTGGCATATCAACCCAGCACTGAAGATTTATTATATACAACCTTCCACTGTTAGAAAGGAGAAAATTAAAAATGTATTTCTCAAAATATCAGTTGGTCAGCAGCATATAGTCAGGCAGGGATTCTGTGGGTGATGTGTGTCACAAAAGGGGGCATGATTATTATGTGGGGGGCACTGAGAGGAGATGGTAATGATGGGAAGCTTGTGTGTACAGACATGTTGTGAACAAGTTATCTTGGTGGTCTGGGCCCAGATAAAGAAGGAAAGGGGAATGTAAATGCTGCTAAAAGCTGATGGTTTTGAGGAGAATTTGTGCAGGTTTGTTTTTTCGTTCTTCCAGTCCTCCGGCGGACCAGCAGAATGGACACTCAGCGCAGAAGTGAACAAAACGTAAAGCGTAATGTGCTGATTTTATAGATCTTTGAGCGATATTGAATTGTGCATTGGGCGAGGGACGTGTCTGGCAATAAACCTGCGCTCGCTTACATGGAGCCGGCACTTAGGTTTTGAGTACTAGGTACAGAATATTGTCTCATTATATTCTATGGGATGACAAATGAGTTGTTGTGTGTTAATTATAGACGTAGTAAATGGCGGCCGGGGAGCTCCGGCCTAGTTAGTTAAACACTTCTGTGCAGGGGAATCGCCTATAGGAATAGAAGTTTATTAATCTGATGCCAACAGCCATTATTACAGGATCCCTCCATCATTACCTCTGCTCGGGGGACACCTTATGTTCCCGCCTCAGTCATTATATCGACTGCCGTAATTTGTTCGCTCCGTGACCCCTTTGTCCACACATAGCAGGTGCTCCTGTAATCAACACTTCCTTCAAATCATGTACGGCAGATGGCAAATCCTATACATTCTCCTCATTAACACTCGCCGCCTTGAAGACAAAGAGACCCGGGGGCTATGCTCATATTAACACTATAAGCTACATAATTGTGATAGATCAGCAAGTCTGTTTTTCTGCTGAGTTATTTTTTCACATGGACATACTAGGAGGTTATGGTCACATTGGGCCACTGTTCACATGAGAAGGAGAAAAGAGAAAAACATTAAAGTTTACATTTTTTTACTTTATCTTTTGGCTTTTTTTTTCCAGAACCCCTGTGGAACTTGAACCCTAGGGGTTCTGATCACCATTACAATATACTGCAATATCATTATATTTCAGTATATTGAGAAATCCATTGGGAATCTCATGGATACAGGTCGCTCAACCATATTTCATTTCACTTATCCGTTTTTAACATCAGTGAAACTGTTGTATCACCCAAAAAATAGATGTTAAAAACTGACTCCATAAACTTGTATTGGGTCCGTCAGGCTGGAAAAAAGGACAAAGACTGGACAGGTCCATTTTTTTTATTGATTTTATTCTCTGCCCATTAAAAAGACATGCATGTCCCCACTGACCCCAACTGATCTAAAAACAGACATGTAATGGATCTTTAAAAAAATGTCTGTTACACATCCGCTTTTCACTGTTGTGTGCATGGGGCTTTACGCTGTGTAATGCCTACAGTGAACATCCCGCACTGCTGCCAATTTTTCCAGGGTGGGCGGGACAGCCTTTATCCTTTGCATAGCATAGCAAAGGTTGAAAATCATAGCCAAACAAATAACAATTGACCTGCTCTGCATTCAGAACCTGTGGCACAGGACACTTTGTGCTGTGGGATTTTTCTGCAGTGTGGGGTGGGATTTCATCTACTACACGTCCACTTGACATTGCAGAGGTTTTGGCCACTGCCAATTTTGCTGCTGCTAGCCTACTGTGGGTGCGCCGCATGTGTCCCCAGCCTAAAGTGGTTGTCCATACAGACTTTCCTCCCTCATCTGAAAAATGCAGATATACCCTGGGTGGTTGAGTTACCAAAGTAGTCATCCAATGTCCAGCGAGAATTTTGCAGGGTCCTATTCTAACTAATGGGAGCCATGCACAATACTCAAAGGCTGTTGGACGGTGGACTTGCCGACTCGACTGCTCAGCATGCAGTTTGTCACTACACCAATGTTAGATAAGGGTGAGTTCACACTTGCGGCGGCACTCGGTCCGCCACGAATTCGACCTAAATATCGGAAAACTGGATAGGAAAAGGTTTGCGATGCTTTGATTAAAAACCCATTCACTTGAATGGGTTTTTAAAGCAATGTGCGGGTGTGCACTTACACCCTCTGCACCGCGAAGCCGGTTTTTTTCGTCGGAAACAATGTCCTGCATGTCCGACTTTGTTTCCAGCGAAAAAAAACGGTTTGCGGCGCAGACGGTGTAAGCGCACACCCGCGCATTGCTTTATAAACCCATTCAAGTGAATGGGTTTTTAAGCAAAGCATCACAAACCTTTCCCTATCCAGTTTTCCAACATTTAGGTCGGATTCGTGGCGGACCGAGTGCCTCCGCAAGTGTGAACCCACCCTAAGACAGGACAATATGCCTCGACAACCCAGCCTGTATAGGTGACAGGGAACGTATATTAAATGCATTGTTGTCAGCTTTGTGAGAGTCTACAGCTCAGAGCAGAACTTCACACAGTTGCGTTTACAGTCTCATTAGTCCTGGAGTCGGCGTACAATACAGCTCTCATGTACCTTACCACATCAACAGCTGTCTATATACCCGGCCACATCCATCACAATCCTCACAGCTTCCTGGAAACTTGTCACAATGGTGTTGAGGTTGTGTAAACACAGCTGCTCATTCATGGAAAGCTCGCCATATATCTCTGAAAGGGAAAAACCAGAGAATAAACTGATGAAAATGCCTGCTACGTGTCAGAATATTAAGATTAAAGGGGTGGTGAGAAGAACTTACTGTAATTTCCAGGAGAAATATTCATGGCCAAGTCCACAACTTTCTTATTTTAATATGTGTTATTATATAGCATTAATGTAGTATTAAACTGGACTATGAACTCCATGGATTTCACAAGAATCTCAATCTCATATTGTAGGGCCACATCATGGTAGGTGAGAATCAGACAACTTAGAGGAACCCAGAGCGACTACAGGGATTGCATACAATCGCCAAGATAATGTTCCTGTGATTGGATTCAGACCCATGGTCTGGGGTCAATAATGGGGAAACTATAGTCTGATACGTTAAATCCCTCCACCGACAGCAAGGCAAATTCAGAAGAGGCTGTGCAGGCGGCAAACTCTCTTTAACAATGGGGCAGTTACACTGTGCAAAGAATTCCAACCATTACCACCATTTGGAATACATGACCATCAGGAACAACATAGGTGACGATCCTATACTAAGTGCAATACATTTTATTCACTATTATCACCAGGTATCAATGGGAATAGTTCATAGCTCTAAAATTAGATTTCTAGACTTCCTTTGACAACTGGAACTAGTAGTACAGCTGTGATAGTAGCGACCTAAGGTGGTGGCTTGAGGCTTATACGTCTCAGTCATAGTTATGAGGTTTGTCAAAAAATTCCTCTCATACTCTCTGTCACACACACGTGTCCCAAAAAGTTAACAGAGCAAAAAATTGTTTTCTCTCTTTCTTGACTGAGGTATTGACACAATCCTGACCTGTAAATGGGTCAGTCTACGTAAATCACTCCAGCTAAAACAGTAGAGAAGGTGGAAGGAAAAAGTAAGACTAACTCTACTTCCCTTCACTAGACTGATTTAAAGGGGTTTTCCAGGCAAAAAAAAAAAATTATTTTTTAAAAAAGTTTTTTTTAGTGCTATTAATGGGTTAATAAATTCTCCCATATAGCTTTAGCAGTGTTTTGAGTGATTTCTGGGTTTCTCTGGGAGCTCCTGGCATCTTCTGCATTTGTTTACATGGTGTAGCTTCCTGTGTAGCTTCCACAATACCTCCCTGTCACTGCCCCCCCCTATCACTCCATTACACCCCCTCCCTGTCTCCCTAGCTATCCTGCCCACTACTAGCCCTTCCCAACTTCCCTTCCCCCCCATCGCATCATACTTACCTGTCTTCCTTTCTGGAAACGGCTCCTCCTTTTCTTTCACTGTGCGCAGGCTGGAGATGCCTCTCTTCCTCTCTGCTAGCGCATGCATAGACCAGAAGTGCCTCTGATGCCTGTGCAGTACAGATGGCGTGCCATCTCCACTGCGCATATGTCGCAGGCACCTCCAGACTGCGCAAGCGCTAGCAGAGAGGAAGAGGGGAGGAGCCGTTCCAGGAGAGGAAGACACATAAGTATGAAGGGGTTGGGGATGGGGGGAGTAATGGTGACGTTCCGTAAATGGAATGTCACCAGGTTATCAGAAAGTGTGCCGGGGGTGGTCATGTGACCGCCCCATGGATATGAGTAATTATAGATTTTTTTTTTTTTAACATAAGTATATTAGAAGTTAGGGGGGAGGGGGTTTAGTTTAGGGGTTAATTTTTATTTAATCCCAGATGACCCCTTTAAATCAAGGGACGAACCATCCACCTTTCTCCAGCTTCATTGGTTTAGTTCACTTAAGGCAAAAACACATCAAACAGAGTCTTCGGTCACATGTATATGTATGACATGATTTTCATGGAAGGTTTAGTTCTTAGGTATGAAGATCAATAACCAGATTCCTTCTAGTCCAGGTGGTGAAATGTGTCATTTCTTGATGGAAAATGTCAGCGTAACGCCTTGATCCTTCCGTGAACAACTCAGTGGAAAGTTTGCGTAGAAGTGTTTCCTTCTGTGACAATGTTGCCCTATATGATGATAGGGGCAGCCGAGCTGATGGCACTTTCTGCTTGTTAATGGTTAACCTGATATTTTAGGACTAATCGCACTTCAATCACCCGAAACAATCAACGGAACACAAACGAGATCAAACAAGCAATTGCAATGCAATTAGATCCAGCAGAGCCGGAGTGTGCAGGTTACCAGGGACTAATCCTTTGTGGAAAGTAACTTTCTTGGTGTCCAGGTGTGCACTTAATAACAATATAAGCTCATAGCAAGGGCCCGGGGATGAATTAATGAGGCCGAGCAGACGGCGTAGGGAACTTTTCCTCCTTTGAGCTGCTTTATTATTGCAGATTTTATAGACTCTCAAAACAATAGTGAAAGTAGGTCTAAGAGCCTGCAGGGCGGGAGATATTACCTTCACTTTTTTTTTCTCAGGTTTTGCTCTTGTAACATTCCATATAAATGATAAAAATCAGTCTGAACAGCGACTTTGAAGATGGAACTTGGTAAATCTTGTTATATCTCAAAGTTAATAGGTGATATTCAGGTGTAGATTTATAGCACAAAGGTGACATTGGAACCACTGACTTAGATTAGGCCCCTTATTTGCCTCGGCCCCTGATAGTACCACTTAGTTCCTCATTGTCTCAAACCACCATCATGGAGTAGCCAGGGGGAGAACTACTGCCACCAATATCCACAACATAGGCCCACGCTTCACTGTTACAACAGCCCCTGTGGAGCATGAGATGTCTAGTGGTAATGACTACAGCCACCATGAGCCCAACTCTGAGTGACTACTACTCCCATCCTCTCTACATTTCTCCACCAGATTGCTGCATATATACAATAGGGGAAAAGATGAAAATTGATAAACATAATAGGTAGTTCTGTGGCCCCATTCATTTGCTCATATGGGGCCCAGATTTATGATGGTGCCCTGCATGCACATGGTTGTACAGAGTCATGATATGGCACCCACGGACATCTAGACCCCTACTGTACCTCCATACACCTATGATACATACATTTTCTCTCTTCGAGCACCATGTGGCAGTGCCATGTGCTCAGTACTAGAGATCCACCGCCACTCTTCCTGCCATATGCTCTATCGTGTGCATGAGGCCTACTTGTGAGACAGTCAACCTGGTGGAGATCAGACTCCTACACAGGTTCTCATTACCCATTAGTATAAGCAGCCCCCCAGTCTGCCATCCTGCCAATGCCTGTGACCAGTTGCTAGGCAACCAGTGATTGCTCTTCCCCTGCTCCCCTTTAAGGACACAGCGCTCAAAGATGATGCCCTTAAAGGGGAATTGTCTTGCTATCTGCCATGCGTTGCCTGTTGATTGTGGTTCATTCCATGTTCTGCTCTTGTTCCTTGTGCTATTGTTATTGGTTTGTCCCTGACCTTGTTCCTTGGTATTGCCTCTGTGCAGGGCCATAGCTATAGGGGATGCAGAGGCAGAAATCTCTATCGGCCTTGGAGTCTTAAAGCAGCGGTCCCCAACCTTTTTTTCTTCGCAGCCTGGCGGAGGGGTGGGGCTGTTTAGGGGTGGGGCTTTGGTCACATGGGGGCGGGGTTATACACTAAACAACGCTTTAGACGAGATGGGTTGGCGATCTGGCCACAGTGTTGTGGCTCCTAGCATAGCCAATGGTGGGGACCTGGTCTATAGCGCTGTACACCAAGGTCCCGTGCCATTAGCTATGCTAGGAGCCACAACACTGTGGCCAGATCATCGACCCGCCCCACCTAATGTGCCGGGAGCCGCCTTTACCAAGGCCAGCCCGCCGGTAAAGGCGGCTCCTGGCACATTAGGGCCAAATTCTTTTCTACAACATAAAAAGACACCAGTATTATAGATAACACATGGTAATTGGGGGCCCCGCTACATATTTTGCATTGGGGCCCAGGAGCTTTGAGTTATACCTCTGGTCTGGTTCCGCAGATTGTTTGGCTGGTACTAGTTGTTCTATTCCTGGCTCTGATCTTTGACTCCCAATTCACCTTGTCCCTGACCTTGTTCCTTGATATTGCCTCTGGCCTGGTCCCATAGATTGTTTGGCAGGTACTAGTTGTTCTACTCCTTGTTGTGTTCTTTGACTCCCAATTGACCTTGTCCCTGACTTTGTTCCTTGATATTGCCTCTGGCCTGGTCCTTTGGATTGCTTGGCTGGTACAAGTTGTTCTGTTTCTGGCTCTGATCTTTGAATCCTGATTGACCTTATCCCTAACCTTGTTCCTTGATATTGCCTCTGGCCTGGTCCCTTGGATTGTTTGCTGGTATTAGTGGTTCTACTCTTGGCTGTGATCTTTGACACTCAATTGACCTTGCCCTTGTTCCTTGATTTTGCCTCTGTCTGGACCCTTGGATATTTTGGCTGGTACCATTAGTTGTTCCAGTGCCACCGAGGCCAATCTATAACTATTCTGGGACCTCGCTGTTTGGCCTGTATATAGGCACATGGTCAGGCAGTGATGGGTTTGGTGTCACCATCTCTACATAAAACATGCCTTGTAAGCTTTTGATTCTCCCACAGACGACTATCACGGCACTTCTTGTTTCCTTCATTGGTTACAAATCTGTGTATTTATTATTTGCAATAAGAATGAGGGCCGGGTATGACAGCTGTCACCGAGGAATCAGTGATGTCATTACTGCCGCGGCACAGGTTTGTTAACTGCTCAGACTATATTAAAGTCTGCCACTTGGGGCTTGTTTGATGCTAAAATACATCATATGATTGATAGGTGGGTGTCATCCTGCGCTTGTCATGTAGTAATGGTCTATCAGTCACAATGCTGAGTATTTCTGTACAAACACCTGTCACTATTTACCTTGATTTACACGGTGAAATTACTGACATTAAAGGCAATTTTATTTATTTTAAGAGATGAAGTTCTCAGAATTTACTATACTTTTCCTTGCACCTCCTGACACCAGAGCTGCATAGAACCTCATTCAGTCTGACGGTACCTAAGAGTCCAGGTAGAGGAGACGTCTCTGCACTGAATGGTTCTCAAGATCCGAGCTAAGTACCAGAAACTAATACAATACACTATGTTCCAAATTATTATGCAAAAGGTGTTTAGGAGTGATAAGGTAAGAATTTTTTTGTTTGTCAGTTAAACTCATTGATGGTGATGTGTGTCAGGGCTCTTTATATCACTGAAAGCAATTGCAGACACCTATGCTAATTAGTTTGGCAGGTGTGTCCAATTAAAGGCAAGAATACTTAAGAAGGCTGTCCCACATTATTAAGCAGCCTACATTTTCAGTCAAAATGGGAAAGAAAAAGGATGTGTCGGCTGCTGAGAAGCAACAAATTGTGGAGTGTTTAGGTCAAGGCATGACTACAATCAACATTGCCAAGACACTTCATCGTGATCATCGCACAATCAAGAAGTATGTAGCTGATTCACAGCACACACGTGTGCGTGCTGATAAGGGAAAATTGAGGACTCTTTCCAACAGGCAATTACGTCAGGTTAAAAAAGCAGCTTCAAAAATGCCTTGTCATAGCAGCAGACAAGTTTTTGAAGCTGCTGGTGCCTCCAACGTCCCCCGAACAACAAGATGCAGGGTCCCTCAGAGGTTTGCAGCTGTGCGTAAGCCATCCTGTCGACCTCCTCTATCCACTGCACACAAGCAGAAACGGCTCCAGTGGGCCAAACAATACATGAAGACTGACTTCAAAACTGTTTTGTTCACCGATGAGTGCCGTGCAACGCTCGATGGTCCAAATGGATGGAGTGGAGGATGGCTTGTTGATGGACACCCCATGCAAACATGGCTACGGCGCCAACAAGGAGGAGGCGGAGTAATGTTTTGGGCTGGAATCATGGGGAGAGAGATTGTCGGCCCCTTTAGGATCCCTGAAGGGGTAAAGATGAACTCCATAATGTATGTGGAGTTTCTCAAACAGCACTTCCTGCCATGGTTCAAGAAGAAGAACCATGCATTCCGCAGAAAGATCATTTTCATGCATGATAATGCACCGTCTCATGCTGCAAATAACACATCTGCATCTCTGGCTGCTATGGGCATAAAAGGGGACAAACTTATGGTGTGGCCCCCATGCTCCCCTGACCTCAACCCCATTGAGAACCTCTGGAGCATCATCAAAAGGAGTGTCTATGATGGCGGGAGGCAGTTCACATCTAAGCAACAGCTCTGGGAGGGTATTCTGTCCTCATGCAAAACAATTGAAGCAGAAACCATCCAAAAACTGACAAATTCAATGGACGAGAGAGTTCAGAAGCTTCTTTCGAACAAGGGGTCCTATGTGCAAATGTAACATCACCTCGAATAAAGTTTTGGCTTGAAAACTGTTTGATTTCAGTTTGTAATAACCTGCTAATGCTTATAATTTCACAATGACCATTTTTTTGTTCTTAATAAAAATGAAAAGGTTGCAAATTCTGCTGTGCATAATAATTTAAAACATGCATTTTGAGTATTTATTTTTTTTAAATATACTGTTATCATAGGCAGTTTGTTCAAAAACCTTTCAATTATACTCGAATAGTTGATGACTGGAAAATTACAATGACTGCAATTCATATAGGTAATTTTGGAAAATATGAGAAAATATTATTTGCATAATAATTTGGAACACAGTGTAGTCCTAATGTCTTCTATAAGTCCAAGCACGGATGAACAAAGACCACAGCACAGTATGGAAACCTCTTCTTCCCCAATAGCTCATCATAGAGCATTTACCTTATATGCAATTAAAGGGAATGTGTCAGCAGAAAATGACATTTTTTCTTATTTTTTTCTTTTTTTCTTTTTAATTTTCTGTGTCATCAATTTAAAGTACTAAATCCTGCAATTTTTACCCTGACCACTAAGCCTAGTAATAGACTGACACTTGGCAATTCTGTAGCAGTTTTCTTTGCAGCAGTCACCTCATTTACATCACAGACAGTATTACAATAGAAGATAACACCTTTAGAGATAACACCACTGACCCCTTAATTACATCACTACTGACTATAGATGATGTCACAGCTTATCTACTCCCCATACCCACAGAGAGCATGTCTCATAGACCTCTTTATAAATTAGTAGGTTCTAGTTTATTGCTTACCTATGGCCATGAGACTGCTGTAAAGCATATCACTAAATGTTGTTAAAGAGAATTCTGTCTAGCCCCCACCGTTCCTGAGCAATCAGAGCTGTTAATTTTGGTGTCTGATATCTGCAATGTCAGGTTGGGGGTGTCCAATCAAAGGTAGACAGTATCAGAGCTCAGAATCCCACCCTCTTGACTCCTCCTGCCTGATAGTAGAGAGACTAATTTGCATATCACAACAGTATTGATGGTGGGGGTTAGAGAAAAAATTACACCTGTGACAGAATCAGTAGAGGGGAAACTATTAAGTGATGGAGGTCGCTGGAGTTGGTGGAGATGGTGAAAGGTCCTCTTTAACAGAGCAGAAGAGAAGCTTAGGCAAGATGGCCGCCTCCATAACTATGTACAAAAATAAGATTTAAAAAATCTACAATAAAAAAAATACAAAGAAAATAGAAAAAAGTGATACATTTCACTGTCTGGTTTTAATAAATAAAAAATGGTGATACAATCCTGGCTTTTAAGAAGGTCCTTCCTCCCAGTGGGCTCCCGATCAGGGGTTGCATATGTGGTGTTTTCACCTCTCATTCCATTTGGCTTAGAGGGTTTTCGAGGCAGCAGTTGCGTTCATGGAATTTCCCAGAGGCTTCCCCACCCCATTAGTCTTCTGATGACCACATTTCCAGGATGGAATTAGCTGAAATGAAGTGCATGAGAAATACCCAGACACCTCTGTCTGTCTGTGTGGTTTCCGCACGAAACATGTGCTTGTGCGGTGACCAGATGGAAGGTAACGCTGCAGTTGGGATTGCGGGGTGCAAACAGCGCAGACTTGTCACGGTCTCTGGGCACGAGGGCGCAGCGCTGGTGCTGTCCCACGTTACCACCACTGGTACCGGTGATGAGGGGGCTGCACAAATGTTGGTGGTGATTGTTCCCCCGGGGCGCTTCCCCTATACTGTGCCGACTGGTGGTGTTTGGGGCGCCCTGATGTTGTCGGTGCAGAGTCAGACACAGAAACGGTTGTAAAGTTGAACTTTTACTTCCATGGGTGTGGAGGTACAAATGCTTAAACAGTTTCTTCAATACAAAACAACGGGGTACGCCTGGTGACACAGCAAAGTCCTGGGGTGCAGGGTAGACTTGATGAAAGGTGTTCCTAGCCCCTTATACTTCAGTGTTACAGCCCTCAGGTGCATCTGGGTTCCTATTTGGCTCATAGGAGGATGCCCACCATGATACTAGTGCATAATATTCCCCACTCACGTTATGTGGTCCTGATAGCTCAGAGTTTCGGGGTGCAATAGTCAGGGTGGCAGGATATTCCACAGGTCTGGCCTTGGCCCCTGGATCCTGTGATACTTGCTATGGAGCCCGTGTTCCAGAATGTTCTCTCCACAGTCTCATGCTGACAAGATAATGATGCTTGACTTCCTTCAGGGCGATGGCTAGGCAGACAGGGGACAGGATCTTCTGAATAGCTGGAGTATGTCAGCTCTCCAACCTTCCTGGGCCTGTCTAGGACTTGAGATTCCTGCACTAAACTCACTGCTTTCTTCACAGGACATCACACTTATCTCCTCACCTCCTCCTCCTAACACTCCACACTTCTAACTCCTCACACGCAGGACCTTCCTGCAGGGGTGTTACCATGGGGACCCAGTGATCAGCTGACTCCTCCCCTTTTCCCAGGCGAAACTGTCCTCCCATTGGACATTTGGTTACTATTCAATCCTATGGGAGGTGTAATGCATGTGTGAGGCTCACTAGGTGGCGCTGTGTTGTGTGAGACTCAGGACCCCCTGCTATGTCACACAGGCTATGAAGCAACAGGAAATAATACAATGCACAGAGATCACCCTCAGCCCAGCCATAGCCAGCTCTGGGATGCCACATACTCCCCCTCTTTCACTGAGCCGACCTCGGCGACGGGCTGGGGTGAAGGTGAGAAATGTAACATAACGTTAATAAATACGAATAAAGTGCAAATGTCACTAACAGTTTAGAAAAATATAATACTTAGAAACTTGAGGTAAGACCTCCCGGCATAGTCCTGGAATGTCCATGAGAAGTCTGAAGGGTAACGGAAAGATAATTAAACTCAGACTTATGGAACCTTTTGGCGGTACCATCAGACAGTCCATATAGAAACAACAGTAGTGCAAATGGGTCCAGAGGCTCTCTGGCACAAATTTCGTGAGTGTCCATTATCATGAGAGTCTCTCTGAGAAATAATAAACAGTCCTTTCTGTAAGGAAGAGTAGGCACTCTAGCACGAATGTCCATACCGCAATGGGGTAACAGAACTTCCTTGGCTCGGTGAGCCAGGCACTATGGCTTGGATTGTTGCATATAAGTGTAAATACTATATTACATGGCAAGATATTATATATATACTGTATATACACACAGGAAAAACATTAATGTAATCAGAGCAGGAATAACATATATACATAAGCAGAGACAGTTAACCTCTTTTACCCAAGGACAGCCATGGCATCACTATAGCGTGTTGGAGGTACGCCTTTTGTGGTACGCTCAGAACGCCTAAGTGGAACGAGATTTGAATCAGGAACAGAGTCACTGAAATCAATTAAATCATCTGTCGAAGGGTTCTCTTGCACTAGAGCAATTGGTGGATAACAGCTAAATGGTAGTAGTTTAGGCGCCCACATAAGCTCAGTTAACGTTGGGGGTCTCTCTTTCGCTTCAGAAGGTGACAAGATCTCTGTACTCGTTGTCTCAGCTGGGGGCACCTCTGTGGGTAGTCCTTCTTTAAGGCACAGCTTCAGACGGTTTCGGTGTACTACTTGGGGCTGTCTCCCAGGTTTAGAGATCTCATACACGTCGGATTCAGGATATGGTATGGAGATGACACTGTATGGTTCTTTCTCCCAGAATGGATCCAATTTCCCATTCCGATGGTTATTCCTTAACCATACACGGTCGCCAACTTTCAGGGGCGCTGCATGGGCGTGATGGTTGTAATCCTCCTGTTGTCTCCTACGAACCTCATCCATGCACGTTTCAACTATCTCTTTAGCTTCCTCCATACGTCGGCGGTGTTCAACAACCCAGTCTGTTATGGGTAGTGGATTGATGGTGTCAGGGACCTTCACACCAAGGGTTAAGTCTGAAGGAAGTTGACCTTGTCTTCCAAACATTAGATAAAATGGTGCGTATCCCGTAGATGTTTGGGGTGTGTTGTTGTAAATATAGGCCAAGTCCTTGATACGCTCAGGCCACTCAACACCAGGTGTAACTGCGGCTGTTCTTAGCATGCCGATGATCACTTGATTTGCCTTCTCGCACATACCATTCCCTTGAGGGTGATACGCTGTGGTTCGCAATTTCTTGCAGTCTTGGAACTGACACAACTCACGGAACAATTGGGATTCAAACGCCGATCCACGGTCGGTGAGGATATGCTCAGGACAACCGTAATGGCGGACAAACTCTGCGTAGAAGGTCTCAGCCGTAGTTCTTGCTGTAAGATCTCTGACAGGCACGATGACAAGGAACTTGGAGTAATGATCCACCATTGTCAGAGCGTAGCTGTAGCCGGAACGTGTGGGACCCAACTTCACATGGTCCAGAGCAACAATTTCACACGGCTTTTGAGTCTTAATTGGATGTAGAGGGGCCTTCTGATCTCTTCGACCTTCCTTGGTGATACTACAGGCGGGACACTCTCGGCACCAACTCTCAATGTCACTCCTCATCCCAACCCAATAGAAGCGACGACGGATGGTAGCTTCGGTCTTTTGTACCCCGAAGTGACCGGATCTGTCATGATATGCCTCAAGTATCATCTGTGCGTCTCTTCTTGGTACGAGGATCTGATGAAGCCTTTCACCTGTGACAGGATCAAGAGTGTTTCTAAGTAGAAGGCCTCGTTGGACAAACAGGCGCTTCCTCTGTCGCCAAAGGCGTTTTAATTCCACGTCATGAAGACCTCTCTTTACACGGGTTGGTATTCTTCCTGTAAGCAGGAAATCTGACAATTCTCCTAAAACTCTGCTCTCTTCTTGGAACGTTTTCCACAGAGATGGCTCCTGGAGGGATTCGGCAGCTGTTTTCGCCAGAGATTCTCCTTCTAAAGGAACACCAATAGCAACCTGTTGGGCAAACTTGTTGTAGAATGGTGGCATCTCCACCTCTTCCCAGATGTCTTCTCGAGGTGGTTCTTCTCCCACAGGCAACCTTGAGAGTGCATCAGCGTTAGCGTTGGACTTGCCACTGCGATACTTGACAGAGAACTTGTAATTCGCGAGTCTTGAGGCCCACCGTTGTTCAAGGGCTCCCAGTCGAGCAGTGTCCAGATGCGCCAACGGATTGTTATCTGTGTACACGGTAAAGGGTGTGGCAGCCAGGTAGTCTTTAAACTTCTCTGTCACGGCCCAGACAAGCGCCAGAAGTTCGAGTTTGAAAGAACTATAGTTCTGGTCGTTCTTCTCCGCGCCTCTCAGACTCCTGCTGGCGTAGGCGATGACTCGCTCTTTGTTGTCCTGAACCTGGGACAACACTGCACCCAAACCTTGGTGACTTGCATCTGTGTACAAGCGGAATGGCTGACTGTAGTCGGGATAGGCTAGAATTGGTGGTTGCGTCAGAAGTGCTTTAAGCGCTTGAAAGGCTTCCTCTTGACGCGCTGTCCAGTCTACCGGAAGCTTTCGGTTGTAGTTTTCTCTGGGACAACCGCGCAACAACTCGTTCAGAGGCTCGGCTACTTGGGCGAAGTGTGGTATGAAACGCCGGTAGTAACCTGCGAATCCAAGGAAGCTTCGGACTTCTTTGACGGTAGTTGGTCTTCGCCAGTTCTGGACTGCAGTGATCTTTTCAGGATCAGGTTGGACGCCTTGTGCGCTCACGACATGCCCAAGGTAGTGAACTTGGGGTTTCAACAGGTAGCACTTGGAGGGCTTCACCTTTAGGCCGTGCTGTATAAGTACCTTGAATACCTCGGACAGGTGACGAAGGTGTTCTTGGTATGTCCGGGAGAATACAATAACATCGTCCAGGTACAGTAGCACACTCTGGAAATTCTCATGGCCGAGGCACCTCTCCATAAGCCGTTGGAATGTGGCTGGGGCATTACATAGCCCAAATGGCATACTATTGAATTCAAAGAGTCCCATCGGGGTCGTAAACGCAGTCTTTTCACGATCTTCAGGCGCCATAGGGACTTGCCAGTATCCACTGGTTAAGTCCAGGGTCGAGAAACAGGTAGCTGATCCCAAAGCCGTTAGAGATTCCTCAATCCGCGGCAATGGGTATGCGTCTTTGTGCGTGACGTTGTTGAGTTTACGATAGTCCACACAAAATCGTAGGGCTCCGTCTTTCTTCTTGACAAGGACTAGCGGGGCTGCCCAGGGGCTGTTACTCTCCCGGATGACATCAGCATCTCGCATCTCTTGGATCAACTTTTTCACCGGTTGGTACATCGCTGGTGGTATTGGACGGTGACGCTCCTTGATTGGATGGTGGTCACCAGTCAGAATGCGATGTTGTATGGTCGTGGTCTTACCAAAGTCCAATGGGTGTTTGCTGAATGCCTGTTGGTAACGCTTGGCCACATTGCGAACCCCATTGATGTGCTCTATAGGGGTATTGGCGTCTCCCACGTTCAATTCATCCCACCAGGACTTCGTGGCTCCATTCTGAATGTTCTCAGCAGCTTGGGTGGAACGCTGTGTGGCGGTAGAATCACCAGAGAGAATGTCTTCTGGTGCTAACCGGTGTAGCAGGGCCACAGAGTGGAACTTGTGGAGGTTCACGGGAGCATCGCCCAAGTTGACTAAGCGGACAGGAACACGTCCATTGGAAACTGTAACAAGGCTGCGGGCAGCCATGACAAGTGGTTGGCCAGCTACCTGTATGGGTTGTAGCAAGGCCTCGTAGTCCTGATTTTCTATGCCCGGACGGGCACGGCACCACACCATAGTTTCTGTTCCAGGCTGTAGGGTTACTGGACGGGTATCTTGGATCCGGACTCGACCAATTTCACCTTGTTTGTTGGTGAACTTGTGCTGGGCATTGAGTACACGAATGGCCCGCTGAATGGTCTGCTGGTCACTGGGAGAAGCTGTAAGGAGAGAGGCATGCAAGGCATCCAACACTTCTGCAAAGCAATGGCGTAAAACATTCATGCCTAATATTACAACTGCAAACCTATCATCCTCTACATCAGTGACAATTACACCCTGTCTAGGCAGTTTCAAGTCCCCAATCTGGATAGTGGGTTCCCAATAACCCTGCTGTGGTATGGGCTGTCCATTACTGCCACACAGATTTATCCATGTGTCAGGTGTTCTATTCAACACACCTAAGTCCCAATGTTCAAGGAACACCTGCTTGCGCAGGGTTGTTACCTGAGATCCAGTGTCCACCAACGCTGTCAGAGGGACGCCGTTCACCCGGATTGTGATGTGTGGGCAGGCTGAGACGAAGCGTGACAATGGCACTGAAGATACACCTGGGCCCTTCTTCTTTCCTCCCGAGGGGCGGCCCGCTGCCTCGGGGGTGGCCCGTTTAACTGAAAACACTGAGGCCTGGTGTGTCCATATCTATGGCAATAGGTACAGTATGGCCTCTCACTCTGCGGAGGTTTCACTGAAGACGGACGTCTGGGTGGCGACTCAGGTGAGATGTTGAGACTTCGCAAAGGATCACTGGACGATGAAGACGGCTGGGTCAGACGATCTAGATGGACGGTGATCTGTTCCATGGCACGGGTCAGATGATCCACTCGGGCCAGAAGGTCATCTCTGGAGTCTGCTGGTGTAGTCTGCGCAGTTTGGGCAGCAGGTGAGGTACCCAGAGGTAGTGGCAGGACAAATGGAGCAATGCTTGTTGAGGGTCCAGGTGAGGGAGCACAGATGACTGGGCTCGGCTGGGGCTGCTCCTGTCCCAAGACCTGGATGGAAAGGGCCTTGAAGTCAGCAAACGTGATGCTGGGATGTTGTGCAGCAAGCATTCGCAACTGACTCTGGAGCAATGTGGTACCCGCCCCTTCTATGAAGCGGTCAAGCAAGATTTTATCAGAGTCCACATTTTCACGTGGATCCACTTGCACCACAGTTCTGAACGCCTCTTGGAGGGATAAAGCATAGTCCCGCAGGGTCTCACCAGGTAGTTGTCGCCTGGAAAAGAAGCGCATCTTTACCTCGGAGACAGATCGCACGTCAAAGTTCACCTGGAGTTTGTCCAGAATTTGCCCAGGGGTTCTTTTGTCAGAGGCAGGCCAGGATTTGACCTCCCTAGCTGCAGCACCCTCAAGCTGGCCCAGCAGGATCTGTATCTGCTGTTCTGTATTCAGAGGATAGAACTGGAAGAGAGACAGCATCTTCTCACGAAAGTCCCTGAGGGTATGCGCCTCCCCTTTGTAGCGCGGCAGCCATGGTGCACCAGGGTAAAATGGCATGGAGAATGGTAGGCTGCTCGCCATGGGCACTGCTGGATCACTAGAAACAGATGGCACAATGTCACTTTGCTCAGTCATGTTGTTTGCAGGTATGACTGGAATTAGGTCGCCGTCTCTTTAAGAAACTCAACTGCTTGCTGGCAGGGAATGGAGACTACAACTTGGAATGCTGTCCCTTTAAGAATGCTGTAGCTATTAACAGAGTCACTGTGATGCAGGCTGACAGTGTGCTCCCCCTCTTTAATGGTGGCACTCCCCACGGACACTGTACACGGAAAACACTCGCTGGGGCCGTGGGAGAACTGAAGACAAGGACAGGGAGGCACAGTACTCACTGACAGCAACTGCAGCGTGGACCAGAGATCAGCGGTGCACAGCAGGGACGGTGATGCGGCACCGGAGAGTCAGAAATGGCGCCGGCACGTTCGCCTTTCACTTTCTTGTATGGGTGCGCTGGAGCATTGCGCTCAGCATTCTGGGCTCTCCTAAGATGGCGGCAGATGGGTTTCCTGGCCTCATGGGCAGTGCTGAAAATCTCCCGCACTTTTGCAAGGTACAGTTAACCCTTTGTGGGCGTTCTTACACAGCGATGTGGCGCAGCAAACAAGTCCTGGGCGTTTTAACTCTTCCAGGGCTGTAACACACTGAGAGGACAGTCTTTAGGGCTTACTTCAGGGGTATAGGGCTCCCCCTCTTTGTGGCAAGCACTCTCAGGGAATAAACTTGATCTTAGCAAAGTCCACAATAAAGACCGATGCTCTGGAGACAATTTGGCGCACTTTTCGTGGCGACTTTCTCAAAATGGCACACACCCGTATCCTGTTCGTGACGCCAGTTTTTCTTGCGGTGACCAGATGGAAGGTAACGCTGCAGTTGGGATTGCGGGGTGCAAACAGCGCAGACTTGTCACGGTCTCTGGGCACAAGGGCGCAGCGCTGGTGCTGTCCCACGTTACCACCACTGGTACCGGTGATGAGGGGGCTGCACAAATGTTGGTGGTGATTGTTCCCCCGGGGCGCTTCCCCTATACTGTGCCGACTGGTGGTGTTTGGGGCGCCCTGATGTTGTCGGTGCAGAGTCAGACACAGAAACGGTTGTAAAGTTGAACTTTTACTTCCATGGGTGTGGAGGTACAAATGCTTAAACAGTTTCTTCAATACAAAACAACGGGGTACGCCTGGTGACACAGCAAAGTCCTGGGGTGCAGGGTAGACTTGATGAAAGGTGTTCCTAGCCCCTTATACTTCAGTGTTACAGCCCTCAGGTGCATCTGGGTTCCTATTTGGCTCATAGGAGGATGCCCACCATGATACTAGTACATAATATTCCCCACTCACGTTATGTGGTCCTGATAGCTCAGAGTTTCGGGGTGCAATAGTCAGGGTGGCAGGATATTCCACAGGTCTGGCCTTGGCCCCTGGATCCTGTGATACTTGCTATGGAGCCCGTGTTCCAGAATGTTCTCTCCACAGTCTCATGCTGACAAGATAATGATGCTTGACTTCCTTCAGGGCGATGGCTAGGCAGACAGGGGACAGGATCTTCTGAATAGCTGGAGTATGTCAGCTCTCCAACCTTCCTGGGCCTGTCTAGGACTTGAGGTTCCTGCACTAAACTCACTGCTTTCTTCACAGGACATCACACTTATCTCCTCACCTCCTCCTCCTAACACTCCACACTTCTAACTCCTCACACGCAGGACCTTCCTGCAGGGGTGTTACCATGGGGACCCAGTGATCAGCTGACTCCTCCCCTTTTCCCAGGCGAAAATGTCCTCCCATTGGACATTTGGTTACTATTCAATCCTATGGGAGGTGTAATGCATGTGTGAGGCTCACTAGGTGGCGCTGTGTTGTGTGAGACTCAGGACCCCCTGCTATGTCACACAGTCTATGAAGCAACAGGAAATAATACAATGCACAGAGATCACCCTCAGCCCAGCCATAGCCAGCTCTGGGATGCCACATAGCAGAAACCAAGTGGACCCCATTATAGTCTACGGGGTCCGCGGGCTTCACAGGTAAACCGCTTTTTATGCGTATAGGTTTCCATTCAGGGGGTCCCCAAGTGGATTCCCTGAACGGAAACCCGAATGCAGATTTGAAGCGGGCCTAAGTGCTGACCTGGTGGTTGGGACTTACCAGTAGTTATTCATGTTTTGGCAGCGATTTTCCGAAATGCGAATAACCCTTTTATGATCACAAAATTTTTTTTGGCAGGATAAATCTGTTTTTCACCAATTATTACTGCTTGCTATGAATTTCTATGGACAAGCAACTTGTTCCCTGTAGAGGGGTGCTGAGAGTCTTGGGCCTTATTCACACACCAGTGTTTTGTTTCCAGGAGCGGAGACTACACAGAGATATAATGGAAAGATTTCTACCTGTTCTGTGGTTTTGACCCGTTCTGGTGCTTAATGCTACAGCACCTCTCCACTGGGCTGGGTTCACACGGTGCTTTTGTACTAGAGAACTGCGTGTGGTTTTTAATTGCATGAGTAGCTTATACTGTATTATTATGTATCTCACCTGCATCATAATGGCCATTACATTGAAAACCTTCAGTGCTCTGGCTGTTATCATACAGGTGAGATACATAGAAACGTGTGTCAGGCATCGCTGCGAATAAAAACCACACGCAGTTCTTCAGCAAAAACACTGTGTAAACCCAGCCTTAGATTTGTTTTGTTTTTGGATGAACTTAATGAACTCCCACCTATCTGAACACAATTCGCTAGTAAATTCACGCCCCGATCTCGTGACTTGCATTTTATAAACACATAAAGGAAAGAGCTGAGTTCATTTGGTGTTCAAGGTACAACATGTGGTGTTTACCCAGAGCTGTCAGTAGTTACTACATAACCTGCGGAGGACGCGGCGGCCATGCAAACTGTGAAAAACTATGCAATAATAATAATAGACATGGAGCGCGGCGGTGCAAACGCTGCAGAATATGATGGCGCTATATAAATAAAATAAAGAAATAAATAGTGAGTGCTGGCCACCGACAGATGTCACGTGTCACTTAGAGATTAACTGACTTTTCGGGAATACATTGTTGTGTTTGCACATGAAGAGCAGCGCTAGTTCTCCTTATTACACAGTAGGACTTGTATTTGGCATTTTTTACCAGTTTTCCCCTCTGCAGATTTTGCTTTTAAGGCTTGGATGGGCCCACCAGAGCACCAGAGGATCATCCAGTGGGCCGAGGCTCTAACAATGGTCCAGCAGAAGACAATCAAATTTGGAGGATATGTTTATTTATGGGGGGTTATTGGAGGGTGGCCCCCAAAATCATTTTATCAGGTGGGGACTTTCTACTTCCATTATACCTATTGGGAATCCACCGAAGTTTCTGTAGGTATATTTGACATGCCGCGATTTCCAAAACTGCAGCGGTTTTTCAAATCGCAGCATATCCGTTGCGCGTGTTTTTCTGCAACGTGTGGATGGGATTTGCTAGACTCCCAATCACTTTGCAGGAATTGAAAAATGCCGCTTTTTTTCTGTGTCATTTGCACTGTGGCCAAACCGCGGCGTTTGCACCACATGGGGCCCTGATGTCTGATGTCTCACGTTGTAGAAGCGCTGCTTTTTTGTTGTAGATTTTGTTGCGTTTTTTTCAGCCAAAGCCAAGTGTGGAGTTCGTAGCCACTCCTGGGTTTGACTTTTAAAACTGCAACAAAAGCTGCAACAAAAAATCTGCTTTTCTGCAACGTGCGGTCTCAGCCTAAGATAGGAAATTGTTATATATGCAACTCCAAATATATTGAAAGTTACCCAAGTATGGATGTCTATGTTCTAATCCTCCTCTTCATCATCAATACCTTGTACACAAACCCCTTCCTCTTATGGATGTTGTATATGGACCCCCCCTGTGACCCGCCAGGGTGACATGTAGGGATATGAAGGCCTTGGCGGTGTCCACTAGACCTGTTCTCTGCTCTCCTGTTTATTTGTCTCTCTGGTTTTTACACTCTTGTTAATAATTAAACGGTATAAAAATAAGTTGACATTTTGAAAACACATTTTTGGACAGAACGGGAGAATCTTTGTAAATACCATTTAGTAAACCGGCCCCATTATACGAGGTGAGGCTGACATTTCTCTCAATAGACAGATATTTAAGAAAATACAAGAGAGCGCACAGTGACACGCTACAGGGCTCGGCAGAAGGTGGAGGAACAGGTGACGAGAGCTTGGGAGAATTATTTGTGGCAGCTTCTCGGAGAGGTCATTACTCTGCGCCGCAGAAGGCTGACATTCTGTGACGAAATAATTGCTGGGAAGGAATGACCCGAACATTCATTACCAGATCCTTAAACAACGACTTGAGATAAAAAGCCACTGCATGCACCCCGAGGTCACTCTGTTGACCCGTATGATTGTTATTCATGTGACAGATTGAAATGCACGGTGCCAGCGCTCAGCTGTAATAATGTCAGAGCAGGCGGCGTAAACACATTGGCACGTAATTGTGCAATGCAGCAGTGATAAGTTACAGTCTACAAACCGCCACTCACCATCTATGTTACCTGAGTGAGACTTTATATATGGAGAATGGACTGCGCTAAGGCCTCATTCACACAGCAGAGCTTGCATAGCAGTACATGGTTGTAGGCACTTTGTGTTCTGCCAGATAGTGCCCTATGGCACAATATGACTAATATACAGAAATCCTCCATAACCCTGCATGTGATGAGCATTCTATATGTCTTGATTAGAAACAAGCGAACCAGTTCAGAAAGACCCAAATTTTCAAAAAGTTTCCAAACTTTTGGGGTTCACCACCCATAAATCACTATTTTACACTGGGGTCTGAATAAGTGGAGGTGCAGGGGAGGTGAGTAACCATAATAAGCAGTCATACACACCTTCCCTCACCTCTCCTGGACTCCCTCGTACTGTCCAGCGCTCCCTCAGGGTCCTCTTCAGTCATCTTCCAGCCTCCCACGTGATGTCATGGGCCCCAGGGGAATGCTGTGACCTGTGATTGGGCCTCAATGGTCACATGAGGTGTGCTGACACCATGACACTTGAGATTAAGTGCCATGATGTTGGTGCGCTCATGAGACCCAATCACAGGCCTCAACAGTTCCCCGGGCCCAGAAGGCTGGAAGATGACAGAAGACCCCAGAGGAGTGCTGGACCCCGCAAGGGAGCGGGAAGGTGTATATCAGGGTTTATTATATTGCTGCACCTCTCCTGGGCCTGAAGAGACCCCCAGAGTATAATAATAGCACATCCAATTCTAGGTGAGAAACAAAACAGGAAGACGAATCTTGCGAATGTTCACAAAACAAATCTTGTGAGGTTCACCCATCTCTAGTCTGATATTATTTGGTACAGTATGGAGCCACAGACTACTATAGGTGCTGGATTATGGAATGGTACATAGCCATATTACAATCCTGTCCATGTAGTCTTATACATATGGCAAGCTCCAACATATCACATAACATGGAGGTACACATAAAAGTATTACAAAACACGACATGGTGGACTATGGCATAGGGATACGATATGTCTGCCAAGTGCCCATTCTGGAGTCCTGGGAATAGGGATGTATAACTTCCTACCCCCAGGACAACCAACACCAGGCTAGCCCCCCAAAAAACCTTGTACACACGTGGAGAAAATTGTTGGTCCCCCTCGTTTAATTAAAGAAAAACCCACAATGGTCACAGAAATAACTTGAATCTGACAAAAGTAATAATATATAAAAATTCTATGAAAATGAACAAATGAAAGTCAGACATTGCTTTTCAACCAACAGAATTTTTAAAAAAAGAAAACTCATGAAACAGGCCTGGACAGAAATGATGGTTCCCTTAACTTAATATTTTGTTGCACAACCTTTTGAGGCAATCCCTGAATCAAACGATTCCTGTAACTGTCAATGAGACTTCTGCACCTCTCAGCAGGTATTTTGGCCACTCCTCATGAGAAACTGCTCCAGATGTCTCGGGTGTGAAGGGTGCCTTTTCCAGACGGCATGTTTCAGCTCCGTCCAAAGATGCTCAATAGGATTTAGGTCAGGGCTCATAGAAGGCCACTTCAGAATAGTCCAATGTTTTCCTCTTAGCCATTCTTGGGTGTTTTTAGCTGTGTGTTTTGGGTCATTATCCTGTTGCAAGACTCATGACCTGTGACTGAGACCAAGCTTTCTGACACTGGGCAGCACATTTCTCTCTAGAATCCCTTGATAATCTTGAGATTTCGTTGTACCCTGCACAGAATCAAGACACCCTGTGCCAGATGCAGCAAAGCAGCCCCAGAACATAACAGAGCCTCCTCCATGTTTCACAGTAGGCACAGTGTTCTTTTCAAGATATGCTTCATTTCTCCATCAGTGAACATAGAGCTGATGTGCCTTGCCAAAAATTTCGATATTTGTCTCATCTGTCCATAGGACATTCTCCCAGAAGCTTTGTGGCTTGTCAACATGTAGTTTGGCAAATTCCAGTTTTGTTAGATTCAAGTTATTTCTGTGACCATTGTGGGTTCTTCTTTCATTAAACAAGAGGTACCAACAATTTTGTCCTCGTGTGTAGCTCCTATTTTAGGTGGTGTTTGTGAAAACGTTTCCTGCTTTGACATAGTTTTTGTAAACCCTGTTCAGGGCGGGACTTTCCTGATTTTGCTGGGATTGCTATCAAAATTTCAGGACGGTCCTGGCAATAATAGGAATTATGGGAATAATAGTGCTGCAAACTGAAAAATCTTTGCAAAGTCCATCCGTTACTGCCAGTATCAGTTGATGGATCGGTTGCTGTATATGATGGATGCCACGATGCAGATGTAAACAGAACCTTACAGCACGGCACAGCCACGTGAGCTTATCTGCTCTGAAGACCCCTGGCAGGTGAAGTGGATTTTATCTGTATTTTATTTATTTACCTTTAATAGGTCACTAAAACCGATGTCATCTGCCCTTGGATACAAGTTATTGTCCCCTGTTATCGGTCCCTGAATCTGGGGAGAGACTGACTGTAATGGGATTACTGCTATAAGGTTGAGAATATCCGCACCTGCATAGACACTACTTCATCTCCATCTCTGAGAACCTCCTTTATACATACAGTGGTGATGATATTAGTGACTCTTTATAGGATTTACATTGTATTTAGGATTATTTAATGGCTTGTACATGATAAGAAAAACATGGCTGTTCTCATTCCAAAAACAGCGCCACCCCTGTCCACAGGTTTTGGGTGGTATTGCAGCTCAGTCTTATCCATTTAAGGGGATGAGCGTCAATACCAGACAAGGTAACCCATGACAGGTGTGGCGCTCAGCTAAATTCCTGTTTTTTCTGGAATATCATTACCCGTTTTGGCCCTTTTTACAAATACCTCATATGAGCCAACTCCAACTTGACTCTTTTAGTGACCAGCAATAAGAACAAAAATTGAATATAACAAACTAAAAAATTAGGCGACAATAAGAAACTCTTCGGTGTATTGGTCATCTGTCTCTTGGGATCTGTCCAACCCTACTCAAATCTGGACTGTAAGATCCTTGTCGCCCCTTTTCCGCTTTTAACCCTTGTGCCAAGTCCCCTTCTTGTTCAGGTTCCTCTAGAGAGGGCAAATCCAATGTAGTCTCCGCCCATGAGTAAAAAAAGGTCTATGGTGCTAAGCTCCCCCTAGTGGTGGCAGTGGGCAGTCAGGATGTTACGCAGAAGGTTTGGAGCTCTGTTTTAGTAAAATTGCACCATGAAGGTATATAAGAAATTAGCACACATCATGGATGGACATTTACATCAACATAGAAAGACGTTTTCCTCTACAGATTAGTTCTGAAGCTTGAGCTGATGTTTCCAAATATTTATTTCCCTGAAATGTGAAAATTCTCTCTGAGATCTTCTCACTTGTTATTAATTTAATTTCCTTCTTATCTGATAAGAAATGTCTGCAGAAAATTGGTATTAAAGTATATTTTGGAACTGACAGGTGATGTCTGGGATTTATTATATCACGATCCGTGTATCTTTTGTATCATGATCTCCATATCTATTATATCATGATCTCTATATCTATTATATAATTATCTCTGTATCTATTATATCATGATCTGTGTATCTATTATATCATGATTCGCGTATCTATTATATCATGATCTCTATATCTATTATATAATTATCTCTGTATCTATTATATCATGATCTGTGTATCTATTATATCATGATCTCTGTATCTATTATATCATGACCTCCATATCTATTATATCATGATCTCTGTATCTATTATGTCATGATCTCTGTATCTATTATATCATGATCTCTGTATCTATTATATAATTATCTCTGTATCTATTATATCATGATGTCTGTATCTATTATATCATGATCTCTATATCTATTATATCATGATCTGTGTATCTATTATATCATGATTCGCGTATCTATTATATCATGATCTCTATATCTATTATATAATTATCTCTGTATCTATTATATCATGATCTCTATATCTATTATATCATGATCTGTGTATCTATTATATCATGATCCGTGTATCTATTATATCATGATCTCTATATCTATTATATCATGATCTCTGTATCTATTATATCATGATTCGCGTATCTATTATATCATGATCTCTATATCTATTATATCATGATCTGTGTATCTATTATATCATGATCCGTGTATCTATTATATCATGATCTCTATATCTATTATATCATGATCTCTGTATCTATTATATCATGATTCGCGTTTCTATTATATCATGATATCTGTATCTCACAGCATAAATGGTAAACGTCATGTCTGGTCACTGGATTCCCATTGATTACTATAATGGAGGTCCAATGTCTCCAGTGAAGATGAGCCTGAATAGAGAAGTGGTCGAGTACCCCTATACAAAGTCTGTGGGACTGATGGGTATAACCAAGGACTGCACTCCTCTATTTCCTTCATCCTCATAGACACACTTTATTGACCATTGTGTGATTGTAGTGTCCAGGGATTGAGGAGGTTGTGGATCTGGACCCCTTATCTAGTGATCAGTGGCGGTCCCAGTGGTGTATACTGTAGCTGATCAGCAGGGTAGCCAAGAGTCAGACCCCCACCCATCTACTATGGTAAGGATAGGTCATTGATACTAAACCTGTAGACAACCCCTTTACCTTCTGTCTGCAGTTGACTTTACTCTTGTCCACACCGCTCATTACCCATTTCCTACATATCAGTCCAGTATGTGGTATACAATACATATGGCGGGGTACAATACATATGGCGGGGTACAAGATATATGGCGGGATACAATAGATATGGCGGTATACAATATATATGGCAGTATTCAATATATATGGCATATACAATATATATGGCGGTATACAATATATATGGTATATACAATATATATGGCATATACAATATATATGGTGGTATACAATACATATGGCATATACAATATATATGGCGGGATGCAATATATATGGCAGTATACAATACATATTGCGGTATACAATATATATGGCGGTATACAGTGGTATACAATATATATGGCATATACAATATATATGGCAGTATACAATACATATGGCGGTATACAGTATATATGGCAGTATACAATACATATGGCGGCATAGAGTTCTCTTTGAATAAAGTGTAATGGCTGGAAGAAATAAATCATCTGATACACAATTAACCTGCGGAGAAAACTCAGCATTAAGAGAAGAAAATGAACAATATAATTAATTGTTCCTCATTTTCTTGTGCGATAAAGCCAAAAAATAAAAGCAAGAAACAGAAGGGACCCGAAGTATCGCTGCCGCAACGCAGACCTGGCGTCTCCCCCTGAATCTGAAGAGTTTGCAATTCTAATGAGAATCTGAATCACTTATCACTATGCAAATGATAAGAACAGGCCGCATGAATTAAAGGCAATTAACGATAGACGATTCCTCTATGAGTAATTCAGCGGCCCGGACGGTTTACGCTGCTAAATCGGATTGGATCAGTAGCATCAATTTTGCAAGTTATGTTAATCCAGTGACTGGCGCGCTAAATCGAGCGGTAACAGCTGGAGAGGTCCAGTAAGTAACGTATGACCGAATAAACGTGGAGCCGAATGTGTGGCGTCCTCCGAGCGAGGCAGAACGTCATTAACTAGTGGTGTATCAGAGCTTACTGTACACACAAAGTCATTAACTAGTGGTGTACCAGAGCTTACTGTACACACAAAGTCATAGGGGTATAAGAGAAGTATAAGAGGAGTATAAGAGAAGTATAAAAGAGAGTATAAGAGAAGTATAAGATAAGTATAAGAGGAAGTATAAGAGGAGTATAAGAGGAGTATAAGAGAAGTATAAGAGGAAGTATAAGAGAAGTATAAGAGGCGTATAAGAGAAGTATAAGAGGAGTATAAGAGAAGTATAAGAGGAGTATAAGAGGAAGTATTAGAGAAGTATAAGAGGAGTATAAGAGAAGTATAAGAGGAGTATAAGAGGAGTATAAGAGAAGTATAAGATGAGTATAAGAGAAGTATAAAAGAGAGTATAAGAGAAGTATAAGAGAAGTATAAGATGAGTATAAGAGAAGTATAAGAGGAGTATAAGAGGAAGTATTAGAGAAGTATAAGAGGAGTATAAGAGAAGTATAAGAGGAGTATAAGAGAAGTATAAAAGAGAGTATAAGAGAAGTATAAGATAAGAGGAAGTATAAGAGGAGTATAAGAGAAGTATAAGAGGAAGTATAAGAGAAGTATAAGAGGAGTATAAGAGGAAGTATTAGAGAAGTATAAGAGGAGTATAAGAGAAGTATAAGAGGAGTATAAGAGGAGTATAAGAGAAGTATAAGAGGGGTATAAGAGAAGTATAAGAGGAGTATAAGAGAAGTATAAAAGAGAGTATAAGAGAAGTATAAGATAAGTATAAGAGGAAGTATAAGAGGAGTATAAGAGGAGTATAAGAGAAGTATAAGAGGAAGTATAAGAGAAGTATAAGAGGAGTATAAGAGAAGTATAAGAGGAGTATAAGAGAAGTATAAGAGAGATATAAGGGGAAGTATAAGAAGTATAAGAGGAAGTGTAAGAGGAGTATAAGAGAAGAATAAGAGGAAGTATAAGAGAAGTATAAGATGAGTATAAGAGAAGTATAAAAGAGAGTATAAGAGAAGTATAAGAGAAGTATAAGATGAGTATAAGAGAAGTATAAGAGGAGTATAAGAGGAAGTATTAGAGAAGTATAAGAGGAGTATAAGAGAAGTATAAGAGGAGTATAAGAGGAGTATAAGAGAAGTATAAAAGAGAGTATAAGAGAAGTATAAGAGAAGTATAACAGAAGTATAAGAGGAGTATAAGAGAAGTATAAAAGAGAGTATAAGATAAGTATAAGAGGAAGTATAAGAGGAGTATAAGAGAAGTATAAGAGGAAGTATAAGAGAAGTATAAGAGAAGTATAAGAGGAGTATAAGAGAAGTATAAGAGAAATATAAGGGGAAGTATAAGAAGTATAAGAGGAAGTGTAAGAGGAGTATAAGAGAAGAATAAGAGGAAGTATAAGAGAAGTATAAGATGAGTATAAGAGGAGTATAAGAGAAATATAAGAGGAGTATAAGAGGAGTATAAGAGAAGTATAAGAGGAAGTATAAGAAGAGTATAAGAGAGGTATAAGAGAAAGTATAAGAGGAGTATAAGAGGAAGTATAAGAGGAGTATAAGAGGAGTATAAGAGAAGTATAACAGAAGTATAAGAGGAGTATAAGAGAAGTATAAAAGAGAGTATAAGAGAAGTATAAGATAAGTATAAGAGGAAGTATAAGAGGAGTATAAGAGGAGTATAAGAGAAGAATAAGAGGAAGTATAAGAGAAGTATAAGATGAGTATAAGAGAAGTATAAAAGAGAGTATAAGAGAAGTATAAGAGAAGTATAAGATGAGTATAAGAGAAGTATAAGAGGAGTATAAGAGGAAGTATTAGAGAAGTATAAGAGGAGTATAAGAGAAGTATAAGAGGAGTATAAGAGAAGTATAAGAGGAGTATAAGAGAAGTATAAGAGAAGTATAAGAGGAGTATAAGAGGAGTATAAGAGAAGTATAAAAGAGAGTATAAGAGAAGTATAAGAGAAGTATAAGAGAAGTATAAGAGGAGTATAAGAGGAGTATAAGAGAAGTATAAAAGAGAGTATAAGAGAAGTATAAGAGAAGTATAAGATGAGTATAAGAGAAGTATAAGAGGAGTATAAGAGAAGTATAAGAGGAGTATAAGAGAAGTATAAGAGAAGTATAAGAGGAGTATAAGAGGAGTATAAGAGAAGTATAAAAGAGAGTATAAGAGAAGTATAAGAGAAGTATAAGATGAGTATAAGAGAAGTATAAGAGGAGTATAAGAGGAAGTATTAGAGAAGTATAAGAGGAGTATAAGAGAAGTATAAGAGGAAGTATAAGAGGAGTATAAGAGGAGTATAAGAGAAGAATAAGAGGAAGTATAAGAGAAGTATAAGATGAGTATAAGAGAAGTATAAAAGAGAGTATAAGAGAAGTATAAGAGAAGTATAAGATGAGTATAAGAGAAGTATAAGAGGAGTATAAGAGAAGTATAAAAGAGAGTATAAGAGAAGTATAAGAGAAGTATAAGATGAGTATAAGAGAAGTATAAGAGGAGTATAAGAGGAAGTATTAGAGAAGTATAAGAGGAGTATAAGAGAAGTATAAGAGGAGTATAAGAGGAGTATAAGAGAAGTATAAGAGAAGTATAACAGAATTATAAGAGGAGTATAAGAGAAGTATAAAAGAGAGTATAAGAGAAGTATAAGATAAGTATAAGAGGAAGTATAAGAGGAGTATAAGAGAAGTATAAGAGGAAGTATAAGAGAAGTATAAGAGGAGTATAAGAGAAGTATAAGAGGAGTATAAGAGAAGTATAAAAGAGAGTATAAGAGAAGTATAAGATAAGTATAAGAGGAAGTATAAGAGGAAGTATTAGAGAAGTATAAGAGGAGTATAAGAGAAGTATAAGAGGAGTATAAGAGAAGTATGAGGAGTATAAGAGAAGTATAAGAGAAGTATAAGAGGAGTATAAGAGGAGTATAAGAGAAGTATAAAAGAGAGTATAAGAGAAGTATAAGAGAAGTATAAGAGAAGTATAAGAGAAGTATAAGAGGAGTATAAGAGGAGTATAAGAGAAGTATAAAAGAGAGTATAAGAGAAGTATAAGAGAAGTATAAGATGAGTATAAGAGAAGTATAAGAGGAGTATAAGAGAAGTATAAGAGGAGTATAAGAGAAGTATAAGAGAAGTATAAGAGGAGTATAAGAGGAGTATAAGAGAAGTATAAAAGAGAGTATAAGAGAAGTATAAGAGAAGTATAAGATGAGTATAAGAGAAGTATAAGAGGAGTATAAGAGGAAGTATTAGAGAAGTATAAGAGGAGTATAAGAGAAGAATAAGAGGA
Organism: Leptodactylus fallax; assembly: GCA_947044405.1. Taxonomy (NCBI): domain Eukaryota; kingdom Metazoa; phylum Chordata; class Amphibia; order Anura; family Leptodactylidae; genus Leptodactylus; species Leptodactylus fallax. Next base: position 7,013,355 of record CAMRHE010000028.1, on the reverse strand, counting down.
AGTATAAGAGGAGTATAAGAGGAGTATAAGAGAAGAATAAGAGGAAGTATAAGAGAAGTATAAGATGAGTATAAGAGAAGTATAAAAGAGAGTATAAGAGAAGTATAAGAGAAGTATAAGATGAGTATAAGAGAAGTATAAGAGGAGTATAAGAGAAGTATAAAAGAGAGTATAAGAGAAGTATAAGAGAAGTATAAGATGAGTATAAGAGAAGTATAAGAGGAGTATAAGAGGAAGTATTAGAGAAGTATAAGAGGAGTATAAGAGAAGTATAAGAGGAGTATAAGAGGAGTATAAGAGAAGTATAAGAGAAGTATAACAGAATTATAAGAGGAGTATAAGAGAAGTATAAAAGAGAGTATAAGAGAAGTATAAGATAAGTATAAGAGGAAGTATAAGAGGAGTATAAGAGGAGTATAAGAGGAAGTATTAGAGAAGTATAAGAGGAGTATAAGAGAAGTATAAGAGGAGTATAAGAGAAGTATAAGAGGGGTATAAGAGAAGTATAAGAGGAGTATAAGAGAAGTATAAAAGAGAGTATAAGAGAAGTATAAGATAAGTATAAGAGGAAGTATAAGAGGAGTATAAGAGAAGTATAAGAGGAAGTATAAGAGAAGTATAAGAGGAGTATAAGAGAAGTATAAGAGGAGTATAAGAGAAGTATATGAGAGATATAAGGGGAAGTATAAGAAATATAAGAGGAAGTGTAAGAGGAGTATAAGAGAAGAATAAGAGGAAGTATAAGAGAAGTATAAGATGAGTATAAGAGAAGTATAAAAGAGAGTATAAGAGAAGTATTAGAGAAGTATAAGATGAGTATAAGAGAAGTATAAGAGGAGTATAAGAGAAGTATAAGAGGAAGTATAAGAGTAGTATAAGAGGAGTATAAGAGAAGCATAAGAGGAGTATAAGAGAAGTATAAGAGAAATATAAGGGGAAGTATAAGAAGTATAAGAGGAAGTGTAAGAGGAGTATAAGAGAAGAATAAGAGGAAGTATAAGAGAAGTATAAGATGAGTATAAGAGGAGTATAAGAGAAATATAAGAGGAGTATAAGAGGAGTATAAGAGAAGTATAAGAGGAAGTATAAGAGGAAGTATAAGAAGAGTATAAGAGAGGTATAAGAGAAAGTATAAGAGGAGTATAAGAGGAAGTATAAGAGGAGTATAAGAGGAGTATAAGAGAAGTATAAGAGAAGTATAAGAGGAGTATAAGATACGTATAAGAGAAGTATAAGAGGAAGTAAAATAGAAGTATAAGAGGAGTATAAGAGGAAGTATAAGAGAAGTATAAGAGGAGTATAAGAGAAGTATAAGAGGGGTATAAGAGAAGTATAAGAGGAGTATAAGAGAAGTATAAGAGGGGTATAAGAGAAGTATAAGAGGAGTATAAGAGGAGTATAAGAGGAGTTTAAGAGGAAGTATAAGAGAGAAGTATAAGAGGAGTTTAAGAGGAAGTATAAGAGGAACTATAATTGACGTATAAAAGATGTATAAGAGGAGTATAAGAGGAGTATAAGAGGAAGTATAAGAGGAGTATAATAGAATGATGAGATAAGTATAAGAGGAAGTATAAGAGGAGTATAAGAGAAATATAAGAGTAACTATAAGAAGAAGTATAAGATGACTATAAGATAAGTATAAGAGGAAGTATAAGAGGAAGTATAAGAGAAGTATAAGAGAAGTATAAGAGGAGTATAAGAGAAGTACTAGAGGAGTATAAGAGGAAGTATAAGAAGAATTATAAGAGGAAGTATAAGAGAAGTATAAGAGGAGTATAAGAGGAACTATAAGAAGTATAAGAGAAGTATAAGAGGAGTATAAGAGGAACTATAAGAAGTAGAAGAGAAGTAGAAGAGGAATATAAGAGGAAGTATAAGAGGAGTATAACAGAAGTATAAGAGGAGTATAACAGAAGTATAACAGGAGGAATAAAAGAGAAGTGTTTCCTTTATATTTCCCATTTGGCTTTTTTTTAAAATAAATAAAGCTTATGTATTATTACAGCCCCTTTAAATGCACCTTGCACCTTGGTCATGCGTCTTGAAATAGAACAACAAGATAAACCTGAGATGTAATTTGGATCGGTTTGAGCTTCTGTTCCTCCTAGAATGGGATAATTGTGAAATATAACCTGGCCAGATGAAACCTCCCGATCACACGCCAAATCTAATAATAAATAAAAAACCACCCTACTGTCCACATCAGGCACATACTAAACAGACTGGTCAGAGCTAATCTAATGGTGATATTAGGAAATGAGCAGGTATTTTGTTCAGGAAGGCACAAGGCTTCAGAGGGTAGTTATGACACCCAGCTTGGGTCACCCTGCTTAGCACTGTCAGGGGTTTTCCTTACTGCATGGAACGTCTGTCTTTTACCTTTCTGTGTCTCTAAGGGTAAGCGCAAATGGTGTACCTGAGATGCGAAATCTGCTGTGTGAACCTGCCTGAAATGAACCCCAGTCCCTTACAAATACATCTAGCGTAAAACATAGAAGCCAGGTAGGACGGAGAGGAGGTGGCACACAACACAGCTCCCCCACTCCACACCACAAAGAGCACTCTCACTCAGCACAGTTACAGAGAGCAACTGCACATATACAGAGATAATACTGAGGTGGGGAAAAAAACCAAATATACAGGTTACACTCGGTTCACATGACTTTTTACCTTTATATATGTTCTGCTGAATTGAAATTAAATACTATAGAAACCTTTGGCAGTGCACAGAAGTGTAACCTGAAGCTGAGACCCAGGGCAAAATCTGTACCAGGCCCCCCAACCATAATGCATTGCATTGGGAAGAGCCACCTTCTGGGCCCCCTATGACTCCTGGGCCCGTTTATGACTACACCTTCTGCACCTCCTCATGTGTACTGAACTGGGAAAGGAGTAAAAGACATTGCTAGTTATTATCCAATTACCCGAACCCAATGTGACCGTCACGAGGCCTCCACATACAGTAGGCGGCCACCTGAACCCCCTGAAATTGGGCAGCTTAAGTTGTTTAGTATCCGCAGAAGTTCTGCAGTGTCTGGAGAATGCTTTAGATAACTTGCCCCGTCACATAACACTTAACCCTTATTTTCAGGAGAGTAATGAGCTGCAGCCTGTGGAGCGCCTTCACTTAGTAAACGCTCCCCGTCATCTGCCTCCTTTTTGCTGTTACCATCAATGACCATAGTTAAAATGAGACCTCATGAACTTCTGATCCCATTGAGGACCGGATAGAAAAACGAGCACCATTAAGTCCATTTATTGAAATAAGCAAAAATGAAGAAATTAGCAGAATTTACAAACTTATGTACAGTAAAGTGTGAGCAGATTCTGACCTCAATACGGCTAAGTAGAGTAACTCTCAGCAGTTGGAAGCTATTAGCCTCAAACGCCAGGCAGAGATCCCTTTGGTGCTTAAGGGTTTCCATAAATTTTACATTAAAGAGGTATAACCTCACTGCTTACAAGCTGCGCTGTGGGCTCGCTTCACCATTTTCAATGTATCTCTATTATGTTCTGTGAATACCAATTTTTTCCCCACGTATAGAGATTTCTTTTTGCACAGCCCCATCTAGTGTGAAAAGCAGGACTTGCATAGTAGGGAGAATAAAATATTGTTGGTGAGTAATTTCTGCATTGTTTAATGAAATATGTTTCCTAAAATATGGTTTATGGATTTTGTTGGACATTCTTATAGGTTATTGGCTTCATAAACCAAACATAGGCCAAGGTATAAAGTCTTAAAAACAAAATCTGCAAATGGAATATATTTGACCCAAAACATTACGTGGAAGATTTATGCCACTCTTTTTCATATAAAAAAGTTGCAATCTGGTGATTTGAAACTTTTTAACACCATTTTCCACTTAAATAGTCACCAGTGGTGCTCGCTTCAGTAGCACATACACTATATAGTCACAAGTGGCGTTTTTATGCCTTCGTCCCCATGTTGCTGAGTGCGCAGACCAACGATCGTGCCAGATTCACTATCATTTATGCCACTTTTGTGATATAAATGACAGCAGCAATATAGGCCAGCGAAAAGCTCGTGTAGATTTTAGCTGAGGCACACATTCATCAAGACTGGGGTATTGTATGCTGGTCTTGATGTCCCTTGCACTGGCGTGGATGTGCGCAATTCATGACGAGGGGCACAACTTGTCACAAAGTAGCCGCATCCTCCGTGTGTCTCAGCTAAAATCGACACCAGCTCCTTGCTGGTATAGATTTCTGCCACTGATATGAGAACACTTGCCAGAGGTGTAATGTCTAAATTTGGCTGTTTCTATAAGGGGTTAATAAGTAGAACCTAATCACTTATTGATCACAACTCTCTAACAGAAAAAAGCCTCGCTGCCCTGTTTGTTTTAGACACAATTTTACATAGAAACTGGAAGATCTAACTCTGATTTTCAGGATGTATCAGTGACGGCCTATCCCTAGTGATACAGCATATTCTCTGACAATATAAGTGTAGAATGAGTGTAGTGTTATTTCACAGTCAGTGTGCACAGAGAGGAGAATAAATCTAAACTGAGATTTATTTGAAAAAAATGTCAAAATTTATTTTACATCATATTGTAAGTCAATCAAATTGAGGTCCAATCCTTGCTGACTTACATATAGACCAACCAAAATGTATTTAGTTTGTCAACATATTTTGTAGCCCTGAACCAACCAATAATAGAATGCTTTGGTTGGATTCCATGTACTGTATATTGAGGTTATATTTCACTGCTGAGGATCAGGACTCTGGCAGGTCTTTGGTCATGTATGGACAGGATATGATCAGGTCTGTAGTAATGTGTGGATGGGATACAATCAGGTCTGTAGTAGGATGCCCCCTTAGTGGTTCTGATGCCATATAGTGCCACCTTAGTGCCCCCTTAGAGTATAATGCCCCCTTAGTGGCCCCTCAGAGTCAGAGTATAATGCCCAATTAGTGGCCCCTCAGAGTATAATGCCCAATTAGTGGCCCCTCAGAGTATAATGCCCCCCGTAGTGCCCCCTCAGAGTATAATGTCCCCTTAGTGGCTCCACACTGTATAATGTCCATTTACTGGTTTGATCTCTGTCCCAGTGGCGGATGCTCCTAATGACACAGGCCAGGCCTCATCATAAATCAGTCGCATCCTCTGGCAGGGCCTGTACCAGTCCTTATTTCAGGCATCATTTACACCAGAAAGCTGGCATATATGATAATAAATCTGACGAGACTGAAACTCTGCCCCCATTAAAATGTCATTTGTGACAAATATTAAAAAGTATTAAAAAATATTTAATACTTATGAAAACTTCCTTGGTGGTCAAAGGCAGGGCCATTCCCAACTGTCCCAGATTCGGGGTCCTGTCCCGGTCGGCGGGAAGTATGTCCCGGCATGAACTCATCTGCATCCTCTCATTGCGCCTGCAGCTCCCTGAACAGTCCAGAAGAATAGACTTCACAGAGCGGCAGGGGAGAGAGGAGAGGTGAGTATCAGTGTTTTATTATGTTAAACTGGTGGCAGATGAAGGGGGGACATCAAACTTGGGGCAGATGAAGGGGGATATTAAACTGGGGGCAGATGAAGGGGGAACATTAAACTGGGGGCAGATGAAGGGGGAACATTAAACTGGGGGCAGATGAAGGGGGACATTAATCTGGGGGAAGATGAAGAGGAACTTTAAACTGGGGGGGTAGATGGAGGGTGACATTAAACTGGGGGCAGCTGGAGGGGGACATTAAACTGGGGGCAAGTTGGAAGGGGGGCATTAAACTGAGGGCAACTGGAGGAGGACATTAAACTGTGAGGGTAGCTGGAGGGGGAAATGTCTGCCTCTAGTTGCCCCCAGTTTAATGTCCCCCTACAGCTACCCCCACGGTTTAATGTCCCCCTCCAGCTGCCCCAGTTTAATGGCCCCCTCTAGTTGCCCCCAGTTTAAACTGGGGCACCAGGAGAGGGGACTTCATACTGTGGGGCAATTGGAGGGGAACGTTATAATATGGGGGCATATAATGTTGGGGTGACTATAGGAGGATTACACTGTGTGGGGTGGGCACATAGAAAAATGGAATACAATGGGCGGAGTCAGTGTAGAAGTGGGTGGAGCTAAATTTTCACACTGCACATTCTGTCTCTCTTTCTATCCTTTGAAAGTTGGGAGGTATGCCATCGGGACAGTCCTGCATATGTTGTCCTGCGGGGCTGCCCCCGTTGCATACAATGATGAAGCAGGGAGCCGTCCGCTCCTAGCTTTACCATTCATTCTCTCTTCCCTGGGAGCTGCAGGCACAATGTGATGACATCACTTACCTTGCGCCTGCAGCTCCCACAAGACTCATGACCGAGACAGCAAGGGAGGAAGGAGAGGTGAGTATTAGTGGGTTTTTTGTGTGTGTGTGTGTGTGTGTGTGTGTGTGTGTGGGTAGGAAAGAAACATTAAACTGTGGGGAAAACTGCAGGGCTATGAAGATGACCTTGGATCCTTTTTATAGATGAGAATCTCATCTTTAAAATGATACCAAGATCACCATGATAGTCCTTACAAATCCAGAGCGATTTGCTGGTGAAAACGATGTTCGGCATTGAGATCCCATCGCAGATCTCAATTCCCGACAGCGTTTTTAACAGTGAATCGCTTAAAATCTGTAAGGACTATCATGGTGATCTAGGTACCATTTTAAAGATAAAATCTCATCTTTAAAATGAATCCAAGCTCATCTTCATAGTCCTAACAAATCCTGAGATATGGGGCTCTAAAGTGTCCTCCCCCCTCCTGCCTAAGGCAACATCTTAGAGTTGTGTGAAGGAGGAAGGAGGGGGAAGGAGCAGAGCTGCAGACTGCAGAGACAATGAGAAATCATCATTGTCTGTGCTTAACCTGTATGTGACCCCGGAGGGGGGGGGGATAGCAGGGACTTCTGCCATGTTATCCCTTCTCTTATCTATCAGAGTGCATACTATAGATTTGCTCTCTGATTATCACATAGAGGGATAATGTAATACCCCTCTGAGCCTAATCACAGAGGTATTTTATGTAATACCCCTCTGAACATAACCAGGAAGTCTATTGGTGCTGTGACCCAGACGTTTACCATCGTCCAAGTTGCAGCGCCAAAAGAGTTGCACCAAACACTTACACAACTCATACACAAAGTCATCGATATAGTTTATATTTGACCCTGTCCCTGTCCTGTCCATACCTGATCTTTATAGAGTAAAATACGCCGACCGCCTCTCTAGCGATATCTATTACATGCTAAAATAATAACGATTATTACTAGAGATGAAGGTATAAAACTTTTCTGACAGGCGGAAAAATTCCAGTTAGATAACACATTTTCAACCATTGAATGTCACCATATAAGATCCCAGTTTTTGGCAGCTTTCAGGTATAATAGCAGGTGGTGATGTGCACACATCTTGTTAGTACATACAATATACACCTACACAGCTCTGCTACAAAGCACACACAGTCTTGCTATACACAGTTCATCTATACACACAACTCTGGTATGCTATACAACACACACAACACTGCTATACAGCATACACTACTCTGCTATACAATACATACACCTCTACTATACAGCACATACAGCTCTGTTATACACAACCCTCCAACACACACAACTCTGATATACAAACCTCATCTACACGCAGAACTTTAATATACAACACACAACTCTATATTATATTGTGTAGAGCCACTAAGATGGCATTATACTGTATAGAGGGTACTATACTGAGTGGGGCCACCTATCATATCAGGGACGTCACCTGATAAACCTCAGCAGCTGTGCTGCATGGTGCCTTTGGGGGGGTCACTCAGTTTCTAAAATAAGTGTGTCCATAAGTGTGCCCAATACAGATGGAAGTGCTTATTGCACTGGTGACAAGATTGATCTGCGAGTACCCATTTCATAATTACTCCATTCTTGGCTCCCTGGGCTCCCCGCCCATCGCCTGCTCCAGCATTGATAGGGTAGGGGATAGGGGGGTCTAAGAAGTAAAGAGTGGTCAGTAATTATGAAATCTGTAGCACCGATTGTTTCCTGGGGCTCTGCAAAATATTATAATGCAGGTGGGCGGGGAGGCAAGCGTAAAGCGTACTGTATGGGTTATAAGGGGGCCATTATAAAGGGCCTAAGGGGGTCATAACACTGTATGGGGACATAAAAAGGTCATTATATTACATGGACACATTAGGGGGTCATTGTACTGTATGGGGGCATAAGGGGCTACTATACTGAAGAGGAACATAAGGAGGGCATTATACTATAAAAGCACATAAGGAGGCCATTATACTATATGGAGACAAAAAAAGGCCATTATACTGTATGGGGACAAAAAAAGGCCATTATACTGTATGGGGACAAAAAAAGGCCATTATGCTGTATGGAGGCATAAAGTAGCCATTATACCGCATAATAAGGGGATCATTATACTGTGTGGGCGCATAAAGAGGAAATTACCATTATGATGTTTTGGGGCATGAGGGGCCATTATATCGTATGGGGGCATAAAGGGCCATTATATTAGGGCATAAGTGGGGCATGATACTGTATGGGGGCATAATGGGCCATTATTCTGTGAAACATTATTATAAGGTGAACCATCCATAGTTATGTAATGCTTCACAGAGATTGACTGCCACTGCTATGTGATATAACATCAATATAGTCAACGCAGAAGAAGCCCCTCCTCCACAATAAAATAGAGATGGAGAATAAGTAAAATGCTATAGGAAGTAAATATAGAGTATATGTATGTGTGCGTAAAACATTTATTATACTTCCTTATCACAGAACGCAAAATCCCCGTGTCCATCCATACACTGATAGATTGATAAAATTCTGGCTGCCTCATTAGGAGCTGTATACCTTTATATGAAGAAAGCGCCTCCTAGTGGCAGTTACAGGTAATCAGACTTTCATAATTTAAAAAGTTGCAATACCAGGAGCAGCCACTCTACAAAGTATGGCACTGTGCTTGGCAAATGCTGCAGCCTCTTTCACACAACACATCATTGTGATACTAATGACCTCATAATCCTGCAGGACCTATTTAGGCTGAGACCACACATTGCAGAAATACAGAGTTTTTCTTGCAGGTTTTGCTGCGCTTTTTGAGCCAAAGCCAAAAGTGACTTCAAAAGGAATGTGCAATGTACAGGAAACACTTATACTTCTCTCTTCTGCTAAATCCACTGGTGGCGTCAGAACCCGGCAAACTGGAGCCAAGACAGCGCCACCTACCTGGTCCACATGACCCAATGGGTGGGTCCAACAAGAAGGTGCTTATGTATTATATTATTTAGTCACATCTCTGACATAATTGAGCATAATCTGTGTTCTGAATCAGCACAACGCTTTCCCTGTCTTGAGGACCTACATAGGAAGCTCATGTGACCCAAAGGTCTTGCTACAACGTATTACAAGGCCACAACAGTAAATATTCAAGTTAGCCACTAGATGGCAGCATAACAATAGACATAATACACTTTTTATATAAAATACCATATAAACTGAATCAATCCTTTGCCCCAAGTGATGCCAGGAAGAACACAAAAATTTAGCTCCTTTTTTCCCCAAATACTTTATCCTGGCCAAGATAGTAAATACAATATTTTTCCTCTTTTTACAGATCTAGTCGGCGACAGCTGTAAACATTTCTGGCTTGATTAGGTTTGTGTCCGTTTTTTCACGATGTAGGTTATTTGTCAATCTAAGCAACAGTTACTAGGCAATTGTTGTAACCGCGTAAACAGAACTGACTCTCTGGTTCTTATTATTTACATGAAAGTAACAAGAGGTAAAGAAAGACGTCTGGGGGTTCCTTCATGGGGAAGGAACAATTAGCTTGTAGTTTGTTACTGTTGTTGAGGGCACTAAAAGGTCATTTGGGCAGAATTTTTTTAAAAATATTTTTGTGTTTACTTGTAGAGCAATGGTCATTAGATATGACAGAATGACAGAAGTTTTATCAACCAAGTGGCCACTGTTGAAGGGTTACATGAGGTGGATGGACTCAGCAGAGGGCCCCATGCAGAGGACCCTAGCAAGGCAGAGGGGCAAGACACAGAGCACCCAATTCATCAATCCCAAGAGCAACTTAAAAATGTGATGTTATGTTTATTGGACACATGGACTGATTGCAGCTCAGTCCCATTCAAGTGAGTGGGGTGAGCTGTGATACCAAGCACAGCCACTGTATTAATGTATGGTGATGTGCCGACACTCCATCCGCCGCGAATCCTACCTAAATGTCAGAAAACTGGATAGGGAAAGGTTTGCGATGCTTTGCTTATAAACCCATTCACTTCTATGGGTTTTTAAAGCAATGCGCGGGTGTGCGCTTACACCCTCTGCACCGCAAAGCCGTTTTTTTCGTCAGACATGCAGGACTTTGTGTCCGACGAAAAAAAACCAGCTTCGCGGCGCATAGGGTGTAAGCGCACACCAGCGCATTGCTTTAAAAACCCATAGAATGGGTTTATAAGCAAAGTGTCGCAAACCTTTCCCTATCCAGTTTTCCCACATTTAGGTCGGATTTGCGGCGGACGGAGTGCCGGCGCAAGTGTGAACCCACCCTAAGTAGCTGCTTGGCCCGGGTTTCAGACCCCTGCCAATCTTTCATTGATGATTTATCCTTAAGATAGGTCATCCATTATTTAGCCTGGCAATCCCCTTTAAGCTCCTGAGTCTTAAAGTGAACCTCCAATTATTAAACAACTTTACATAAATGAATACTACAGGTGGCTATAAGAAACTTTGTAATATATATTATTAATGAAAAGTGCTTCTTTCTCCAATGATCAGACTGCTTTCTACCTTAACTGTTCACTCTGTCTGATATCATTCATCCTTTGTCTCCATCTAGCAGCCTCTCTTCCCCCAACCCTCTTCATACACTTCTATGGTTAAGCAAAACTCAATCTGTCTGTGAGGCTGAGAGCCGTCTCCCCCTCTGAATACGGACGATGGAAGTTATGATAGAAAGCAGCCGGATAATGGAGAAAGGAGCATTTTAAATTAATTAGATATATTACAAAGTTTCTTCTTATCTTCGCCTGCAGTATATTATACACTTTATTAATGCAAAATCTATACCAGAGCTCCCACCTACCAAGTATCTATTATAATACTGGTGAAAAATGCATCAAAACTGCCCTGTGTGAATGAGGTTAACATCTTAACTTCTTCTTTTACTTGTTTATGCAAACAAATCATTTCTGGCCAGATCTTATCTATGCCAAGAAGTCTTTGAAATTTCCACCGTCAGGTTATGATCTCTCTAAGGTGTGGCGTCTTCTAAACCTGCAGGTATGAAATTTTCTATTTTGCACACTATTTATGTATTTCCTAGCAACAAAAAAAGTTTCTGGCATAAAAAGGACAGTAAAATCCAGTAATATATCAGAAACAGAATTCAGTAGAAACTTGGCCAAGTCATGAGGATGAAGCCGCGGTCTGGGTAATGAGATATCTGTCAGTTGACCATTAACTGCTGTTCAGGATATGACTATTAAGCCTCGGTGTATGTGAGCTTGGCCGGAGAACACTCTGTAAATGTAACAGCCTCATTACAATCAGGACTACGTCTCACCTTGATAGTAACCCTTTGGCTGCACTCTGTATATTCTGCTGCTATACCTTCACATTTCTCTGTAGAATATCCAGGCACAGAGAAGTCATGTAATATTACTATTATCACATAATAAAGTGAAGCTCTGCCTTCAGACACGTGTCCCCCTTCACCATGTATCCTCTGTGTGTATGAGGGCCTAGATAAGCATTCGCCCATGATGCCTGAGGACACCTGACTGAACCCTTCTTGCCATCACCTACAAAAGTCAGGACTATCATTATAGCGCAGTCACCGCCATTTCTGGATTTGCTCCCTAAGGAATTCTCCAAAGGACAGGAGGTATAGCTTGGATGTGATTTAAGGAGCCCATACACATTAGATGAGTATCTGCTGAGCTCACCAATTTCAATGAGCCAAGCCAACCATCTAATGTGTATAGAGATAAGGATCAGATAGTTTAGCAGTGACTTTTTTTTTCCACTTCCCATTCCTGATACATACACTGATCAGTCAAGCTGAGTGTGCATGTTTATGGGGAAGGCAGGGGAGATAGCTACTGGCCAAACAAGAGTTCAGCCGACAGCTATCCTAAGTGTATGGCCAGCATTATGCTCCTTCTCTTCAACAAGACCCTCCTTATAGGTCTCCTTAGATGATCATGGACTGATCCTGGGTTTTAGACATCACCATCCATATCACAACCCATCACTCATCTAACAATGGATTCTATCAGTTGAGTCAGGCAAGTTGAGAGGCCCTGGTGTATAACACTGCGGGATCAGGTAGGAGTTATAGTCAGGTACAGGCTGAGGTCAGGAATGGAGAGAGTCTGAGGACGTCAAAGGCCTTGGAGAAGAAACCCTGCTGCACCACGAGACTGACAGAGCCACCCTGGGAGTATACAGAACAGAAAGAAAGGTAGAGGAAGAGGAGTTAAGTCATGAATATTCTATTAGTCCAGGCATATTCTGTCTTACCCCTCATCCACAGTGCAACTACTATACGATTTGCACCTCCATATTGTATTGGAAGCAGTTGGTTGCTGTTTACTATTGCAAGTAAAGTTCAAGCTGTTACCATTTCCAACCCTGTGTCTCCAGAGTCAATACTTGCACTACCATCAAGGACCCTTCCAATGCGGAAGGCTGAAGACCATAAGAAAGTGCCCTGAGGAAACTACTACCACCACCATATGGTACCCTGCAGGCCCCCTCTGCTCTGCACCAGCTCAGGAGGTGAACTAGAGGAATTGGTCAAGTCTACTGGTCACCTGTGACAACTACCACCATCTCTACTATAATTCCCAGCCTCCAGGTCCCTCCAGTGGATTGCTGCACATGGATAAATTTGCAGGGACAGATAACAAGTTGAGTTCAAATACTAGTCAGACAAAAGCTAAGTGAAGGAACCAGCAAGCTAGGAACCCATTTTGAACAGGCAGCATCCTGTGCCTTAAATAGCCCGCAGGAGATTGGAGATGGGTTGGGAACAGACTACAGGTCTTAGAATTTCTTAAAAGGCCAGTGAACACTATAGGCAAGGACAGAAACATGGCTAGTGCAGTTCAGCGGGAAGAGTCGGCGCCAAGCACGGCCAGGAGGCGCAGCAATAATTTACCCTCCTTATTTGATATCCAGCAGAAATGGAGAAAATTAGGCCACGGTCATGTGTGAAGAACAATTCATGTGAATGTGGTTTTATAAAACTGGAGTTTTCTGTCAGCTTTTCTTGTTTTGTCATCCATTTCTATCTGTCTCCGGTGGCAATAAATAAAATGTAGCCTAGAATAGGAGGGTAATGGATTACATCAGATCTGGGCCCTGATCTGCGTCTCCTGCAGACTTGTGTGCGCTGTGCCTTTAAAACATCCCAGCATTGTAATTAAGTAATCCCTATCTACAACCATCTGTGAGGCCTTACCAGACGCTGTGGAGCCGCCACACACTGGATTACAGGGAGAAACCAGACTGCTGGGCCAGAGACATCATTCAAGGAGTCTGGAAAATGATCTGACCCATAATTCACATCAATTTTTAGAGGAAAGGATGAAAAACTATTTACGTCTGGGAGTACAAGTTGGTGCCTTTGGGTGTCACAGTATGGGTGAGATTTATGGAGCTGCTAAAAATGGCAAGTTTGTACCTTCTGAAAGGGACTAAGCACTTCGGACAATCCCTCTTTGTAAGAAGAGTCCCTTGACTATAAGATGATCACGAGGTTTCCTACTCCAGTGATCAGTCAGTGGTTCAACAGCAAACATTCAGTTTCCCTGCAGTGCCTCCTCAGGTGAAATAAAGAATTACAGGGGGTTCAGTAGAATTAATGGGCTGTCCCTGTAATGGAGGGATGTGCTGCATCTTCCAAGGTGAGAGACAATCTTTGCTGGTGCTCTCTGTTCCAGTTCACTTAAAGGGCTTCTGCCATTATTTATCCTCAATCCACAGTATAGGGGATAAGAGTCAGATTGGTGGGGTCTGACCACTGGGACCCCCAGCAATCAGGAGAATGAGGGCCTGGAAGTCCCCCTAAATCCTCCATTTGGCCAGCGCTCCATTCTGTTCAATGGGGCTGCAGGGACTGCAATCTCTGAAGGGAATACAGTGCTGGGCATGCAGTGGTTGAACTAGTGGTTCATTCGTAAGGAGGCTTCATGGGCCTTTCGGGCCCCTGTTCTCCTGATCGGTGGGGGTGATTAAACCTTTAATCTACTGTGAGAAGGTGACAGGCAGAGTGCTGGAGTCACGATATATCTCCCCCAGGTTTCTGACATATGTGTGGTCCAGTGCGGGTCTTGAGTAGGCCTCAGCCCAGGTGTGGGTCCTAACGCTTGTTACTGGGCCATAAAAGGCTGAAGAGCCTGCACTTCAGGGCAGATCCTGGGAGCGAGAGGAGGCGCCTGGGTCTGTCCTGACATAGTGAGAGACCGGTGAGACCTAAGTGTGCTATTTGTTTGTTCGTGTGGCTGGTACTAAGCCACACGTATAGTTAGCCTTATCCTGTTTCGTTAGTGCTCAGATGAGCAGGTTTTTGTTTGACATTTTTTTTTGTACCTGAAATGAAGACTTATTTATTTTGCTATTTTTTCCAAATAAACCTGTTTGCACCAAACTTCGTGTCCCTGTCTCTGACTGGTTGGGTCCGCACCATTGCTGCTACCGAGCTACCTACCCCACACTATATACAAATGAGCCATTCAGAGCACATGGGGCATGGCTGTGCAGGTAGGTGCTCTGGCAGATTTGGCCACGTTCTGGCTGCACCAAACAGCTCATTTGCATGCAGATTAAGAGTTCATCTTCTTGGCAGCAAAAAGATCTATTGGTGGTGTAGATTATCTTTAATGGAAATTATGAAGGACGAGCCGCCTTCTGTTGCCCTAATAGGGTATTACAGGGTATCTCTCCTAAGGGTAAGTTCACATTTACTGAATACATCCTTCTGTTCCACCATAGGATCCAATGACGAAGGATCCCAAAGACCCCATTGACTATAATGAATGAGGTCCATTGCATATCTGCTATCTTCTCCATCATTTTGCCTGGACTTTGCAACAGATCCTCCATTGTGAACATAGCCAAAGCCAGATAACCATGTTAGACTAAGCCCCAATGTAGCGGAAACCCAGTGGAAAAAACGCTACATTTTAAAGTACCAGCAAAGTGAATGAGATTTCATTAATCTCATCCACACATTGCGGAAAAAAAAGCTGCAGAAAGACTTGCCTTTTTGATAATGGTGGCATGTTCATTTTTAACTGCGGAATCACAAGCGTTTTCCCTATATATTGAATAGGGGAGAAAAAAGCTGAGAACAATGCTGAAAAAACTCAATGCAAAATGCAGAGGAAAAAAATGCCACTCGAGTATAGGCTGTTTCTGGTATTGCAGGTCAGTCCCATTCAATAGTCAGTTCCTGACCCACATAACAATGGAACTTCTGTATGACTTCAGGGTACTACCTATGACATCACAGCATGACGTCACTGGAGATCCCAAAATATTTGGTTCCCGGGACAAATAATTTCCCCAATGACCACATTTTCATCCCCTGTGGATCTGAACGGGCGCCTGTATGAATTCCCATCCCTCCCCTTCACTTCTGCTATTTTGCATGTAATAATTAGAATATTGCGCAGTTTTCAGGGCTCTCAGGGAGATCTCATTATGGCGGCGCGGTATCGCCGATCCTCCTAATGATGCGCCATTACCCAGAGAAGTTTCCTAATCTGAAGGTTAAAACATATTCTTTTCCATTTATGTTCATGTTACTTCTTGCTAGGTGTCAGATTCTCCCCTCTCCTTGTCAGTAAGATGCAGCGGGGTACGGGGTGTTGTCGGCAGAATTTGGCAGTCTTTCTATCTTAGTACTGCAAAGCATCTGCGCTAGTTTTTATGTAATGGCGTTCTTTATGATCAATGCTATATGGATGCGCCAAGTGGGCTATAGTAACTCCAGGGGCTTTGGCATCTCTGCAGTGGGGGCCGTTATGAGCGGTCTTAGGGGGACCATTTCTGGAAACAGTGAAGATGCCAAACGTGAAGCGTATACCCGCAATGTGAATAGCTGCAAAATTCTTTGGCTTCTATAATAACGGAGTTGAAAAAGCAATTTTCCCTAAAGGAATAAAAATGAAAATAATAATAAAAGTTGGTAACATTTCTATTCAACCTTTTATTCTGTCAGTATTTAGGAAAGCTGGGTGATGAAGTTATTCTGCCATTATAACGAGCACAGGGAAGACCTGAACAGCAAATTTGTGTGAAACTACAGGCATGGCATGAAACTCCCAGTTGCATCCACAAAATATGTAATAGTGTCCCCACTTATCATGTGACATTTATAAGACTGGTCTTTTAATTTGTAGTACAAGGGACTTTGGGGTACCTTCAGGCACCCCAGTTACTCCCAGGTGACATATAATCATACAACGCCACAGTGAAAATTGTAGAGTCGCAGTACTACAAGACCATCTGCATAAGCAAATTCAGAACAAAGAAACACAGTACAGAGATAATACATAGTGATGTCACAGTACAGGGATAATAATCACACAGTGATGTCACAGTACAGGGATAATATACACAGTAATGTCACAGCACAGAGATAATAATCACACAGTGATGTCACAGTACAGAGATAATAATCACACAGTGATGTCACAGTACAGAGATAATAATCACACAGTGATGTCACAGTACAGGGATAATATACACAGTAATGTCACAGCACAGAGATAATAATCACACAGTGATGTCACAGTACAGAGATAATCACACAGTGATGTCACAGTACATGGATAATACACACAGTGATGTCACACAGTACAGGGATAATACACACAGTGATGTCACACAGTACAGGGATAATACACACAGTGATGTCACAGTACAGAGATAATACACACAGTGATGTCACAGTACAGAGATAATACACACAGTGATGTCACAGTACAGAGATAATACACACAGTGATGTCACAGTATAGTATAAGTGCAGAAGAAAAATCCTGGAACATGATGAGAGGGTGATTTAGCCTAAGAAGTTATTTAATGGGTATGCTGTATAAATGAGCCATAAACCTAAAAGTTCATTTTTCACTTTACAGGAACATTTCACACAAAACCTGTTAGTTCTTGCAAGTGAAATTATCTGTGGATATAACTAATATAAGTAGTCGTCCAACAGTCTATAACTGTGGGGCTGGTGGGCTCAGGGCCAGGTCTAACACATATCAGTATAGTGCCTGCTAGTAATATATTGATGAGCCACCAGAGGGCGCACTCTGCTGCCAGTCTCTGAGAGTCCTCTGCAGTGTGAGTTGGTTCTTCCATTAGACCTATAGACATCACCTATACATCAGCAGGACAGTGTAATGTCTTTGCCTGCTCCATGCTGTGCAATTGTAGCCTGAAATCTGCTAATGTCCTCATTTACACTATACCAGTGATCTCCCCTGATACAGAGAGGTCTATAGATTTATTTACCTGGGGCAAAGATTCCCTGTAATGTCCACACTAATATATACAATATACAAGAACCGCCCCCCTCAGGAATTTACCTAAATATGTAATATAATATACATACACTATACTCCACAACAACAGAGAACCTTATATCACACATATAGCGCTGCTATACTGCACAATAATAACAGTACATAAGTAACACAAACATACATAATACTGCTATACTGCACAACAAACATACATAATACTGCTATACTGCACACAAATGTAGTACCGCTATACCTCAGACATGTGCTGCTAAATTACATACACTTCTAACACGCATTACATACACATATACATAATATACACATATATTCACATTATAAACACATTATACAAATACATATACATTATGCAAACATATTACACATACCTATACACACACTTCTTACAATTCGTGCAATGACATGGGGTTATTTCACCCTCCTCTTTATAATAACCAGGCAGGCGAGTGCTCTTATATATTTCTATACCTAACCTTATCCAGTAATATATAGATATGTGGTGAGTGCAGAGAAAAAGGGATCAGGGTTCCCCTTTTTGTTTTTGCATTGTCCTGCTCACTTCTCAGAGTATACATAGTGTATGGAGTCATGCATACATAGTACTGCTACACTTCACCTGCTGTAAACAGCTGATCAGTGGGAGTGCTGGGAGACCGAGCCCCACCGATCTGCTATTGATGACCTATCCTAAGAATAGGGCATCAATATTATACTCCTGTACAACCCCTTTAGGAGCAGATACTATCATAGGATTTTTTTTTAAATTAAGTTTTATGTGAGATGTTTAACGCATTTCCAAAAATTTTTAAAAATCCTGTAGTTATGGCTCTGGCCACTAAGGCAAATAATATACTGAGACTTCCTGTTTTCTGTAGGAGATTTCTTTGCAGCAGTCACCTCACTTACAGCACACTGATGATCACAGCGATCATGTATATGTAGCTATGACAGAATCCACCACTCACAATAGGGATGTCACATCTTATCTACTCCCCTCTCTGCACAAGTCACAGAGCAGGCCTAGAAAACTCTCTCATAGAAGTCAGTAGAGTCTGCTCCAGACTATTGTGTCTATGGCCCATGGGGCATCTCCAGGAGACAGACAATTTTAGGCTTAGTGGTAAGAGTTGGAATTGTAAGATTTTTAGTTAATAATATGGAAAATTCTAAAACAAAAATTCTTAAAAAAATATTTTTAATATAAAAACGCATTTTACACTATAGGTCATCTCCTGGCGACGCTTTCCCTTTAACTAAAGGGTTTAAAGGGATTAATTGAAAACAGCCATTTTTAACTTTAATTGAATTAGGTCATAATGCTAGGTTAGGTAAGGGTCTGACGTTTTACGAAAAGCGGGACAAGTATACAGATTTTGCACTCCATGGAAATAATTGTGAGGGTTGGGAATAACCTCAAAAGAGCGAAATTGGAAATTAGTACAAAAATGGCAACAAAAAGAGCTCATCTAAAAACCGACCTTCACGAATATGTGATGTATTTGTGCTAAACAATCAATGCCAAAAAGTACAAAAAAACTGTAATGTGTGAACGAGCCCTAAAAGAAGCTGCCAGCGAGGACAAAGCATGTAAGCTCTTCAGCTGAGCTTCCCTTGAAACTTTTTAGCGGAGAATATAAAGTTCCAGGACCTTTCTGTATTAGTCACACTGGAGGGGAAAATACTGCGGGGAGAATAATATAGAAGTGACTAATGTCACTTGTCTGCCATGTCTGAACAAGAGCGGCTTTTATAATGCAGATGAGTCATGTCACAGCGACACTAGAAGTGACACATATGGCTGCGAGGATGTTCATACAAAAGCCGAGTCAGGATTTATAATAACCTGACTAATGCTGTGAAGGATATGAAGAGGGGGACGGGGGGCGTACATGTCACTGTAACTTTTAGTTGCGCTTGTTATAGACCCCGACCAGTGGCGTAACTAGGAATGGCTGGGCCCCAAGGCGAACATTTCACATGGGGCCCCCCCCCAAAGCCGCCGTCCCCAACCCCCCCCAAGTCGCCGCCCCCAACCCCCCCAAACCGCCGCCCCCAACCCCCCCCACACACAAACCGCATTCCTGCGCACACTATTAATAATAATAATAATAATAATAATAATAGTCCTTTAATAGTCCCACAATGGGGAAATTCAGTGCGTTACAGCAGCAAATATAAGATAAGATAAGCAGATACAAATACAACATGTACAGGAATGTTCCAAGGTGAGAGGCATTACATTAATAGCAGACAGACAGATAGGATGTAGCAGAGGGGGGGGGGGGGGGATTTAACAGGCAGAGAGATATTTCAGTTCTCTGTGTGTAATGATCTCCGCTTAAGTCGGTGTTGGTTGTACAGCCTAACCACGGTGGGGAGGAAAGACTTCCGATAGCGCTCCTTCTCACACCTAGGGTGGAGCAGTCGGTCACTGACAGTACTGCCCAGCGTGATCACAGTCTCATGCATGGGATGGGACTTCTTCTTCTGCATGGAGCTCACCACGGACAGTATCCTTCTGTCACCCACCACCTGCACTGGGTCCAGTGGGCTCCCCAGGACAGAGCTGGCCTTTCTAATCAGCTTATCGAGTCTATTCCTATCCCTGGTTGATATACTGCTCCCCCAGCAGGCCACTCCGAAGAAGATGGCTGATGCCACTACCGAGTTGAAGAAAGTCCTAAGAAGTGCCCCCCGGATTCCAAAGGCTCTCAGTTTCCTAAGCAGGTAGAGCCTGCTGTGGCCCTTCCTGTACAGGGCCTCCATATGATCTGCCCAGTCCAGCTTATTATTAAGGAGCAGACCCAGGTACTTATAGGTGTTCACAATCTCGATGCCCGTCCCCAGGATGTCCACTGGTTTTGGAGGGCATCTGCCTTTACGGAAGTCCACCACCATCTCCTTGGTCTTCCCCACGTTAATCTTTAGGTGGTTCTGGTGGCACCAGTCCACAAAATCCCAGTTCAGTTCTCTGTACTCCCTGTCATCATCGTCTGTGATGAGGCCTACTATTGCAGAGTCGTCAGAATACTTCTGTAGGTAGCAGCTGGATGAGTTGCACCTAAAATCAGCAGTGTACAGTGTGAAGAGGAAAGGGGCGAGAACCGTACCCTGAGGTGCCCCCGTATTACAGATCACGGTACCTGACACACAGTCTTGGGCTCTCACGTATTGAGGTCCCCATAGTGGCCCCTGCACACGGTATTATGTCCCATAGTGGCCCCTGGACACGGTATTATGCAGTATAGTGGCCCCTGCACACAATATTATGCCCCATAGTGGCCCCTGCACACAGTAGTTTTCCCCATAGTGGCCCCAGCACACAGTAGTTTGCCCCATAGTGGCCCCGACACACAGTAGTTTGCCCTATAGTGGCCCCTGCACACAGTAGTTTGCCCCATAGTAGCCCCTGCACACAGTAGTTTGCCCCATAGTGGCCCCTGCACACAGTAGTTTGCCCCATAGTAGCCCCTGCACACAGTAGTTTGCCCCATAGTAGTCCCTGCACACAGTAGTTTGCCCCATAGTGACCCCTGCACACAGTAGGTTGCCCCATAGTGGCCCCTGCACACAGTAGTTTGCCCCATAGTGGCCCCTGCACACAGTAGTTTGCCCCATAGTGGCCCCTGCACACAGTAGTTTGCCCCATAGTGGCCCCTGCACACAGTAGTTTGCCCCATAGTGGCCCCTGTACACAGTATTATGCCCCATAGTGGACCACCCATGAACGATTATTATACTCTGGGGTCTTTTCAGACCCCAGAGTATAATGATCGGAGACCCAGGGGAGGATAGAAACATAGAAAACACTGCAACTTACCTCTTCCTCGCTCCGGTGCACTCCCGTGCGCTACTAAGGCCATCTTCAATGTCGGACCGGATCTCGCGCGATCCAGGCCGGCGTCGTGACGCATAATGACGTCGGCTGACGTCTGGGACGTCACCAAACAGGCCCGAAGCCTGCGGAGCGGCGGAGAGGTGAGTTACAGTGTTTTTTATGTTCGCTCACCTCCCCTGGGCCCCCGATCGTTATACTCCGGGGTCTCAAAAGACCCCCGAGTATAATGATAGCAGTGATTGTGGGGTTCGCGGTAGCGACTGCCACAGGGCTCCGGGCCCCCGTAATGTTCCGGGCCCTGTGGCAGTCGCTACCACTGCTACCCCGGTAGTTACGCCCCTGACCCCGACAACTCCGGACCTTATTATAGTCAATGCTCATTTCACACCGCAGCCTTTACACAGATCCTCGTAGCTTTTCGCCAATGCTTTGTTAACCCTTCCAATTATCTCTTGAGAATCTTTGCAGCCCGGAGGAGTCGCTGTCCCCAGGACAGGCCCAGCTATTACACTGAGGGTAGAACTAAAAAAAAATCTTACCCAATCCCAAATTACTGCTCGGAGGTCGATCACAATGAATTATTATTATTACTGAAATACAAAGTAAAATGAATTTTTATAGGATTCTAAAATGATTTGCATGAAAACATATAAACCATTTAATGCAATATAGCGCTGACATAATACTGCCATGTAGTGTCCACATAATAGAACCATGTAATGTGCAAATAACATTGTCATACAGTGAACTAAATAGTGCTTAAAATAAACTCTGTGCCTTTCCGAAATAATACCATAAACAGGCACCATGATGTGTGTGCTCATATAATACTGCCATATAATGTCCACATACAGTAATAGCGCCATATAATGTGCAAATAACATTGCTGTAAAGTGGTGAAATAAATAGTGCTGAAAATAAACTCTGTGACTTTCCTAAGTAATACCATAAACAGGCACCATGATGTGTGAGCTCATATAATACTGCCATATAGTATCCACATAATAGCGCCATATAATGTGCAAATAACATTGCTATAAAGTGGTGAAATAAGTAGTGCTGAAAATAAACTCTGTGACTTTCCTATTATACAGTGGCAAAATAAATAGTGCTGAGAAGAAACTTTGCACCTTTCCTAAATAATACCATAAACAGGCGCCATGATGTATGCGCTCACATAATACTGCCCTATAGTATCCACATAATAGTGTGATACAATCAGCAAATGGCAAGGCTATACAGTGGCGAAATAAGTAATGCTGAAAAAAATACCTTTCCTAAATAATACCATAAACAGGCACCATGATGGATGTGCTCTCATAATACTGCCATATAGTCTCCACATAATAGGGCCATATAACGTGAAAATAACATTGTTATACAGTGGCAAAATAAATAATGCTGAAAAGAAACTTTGTGCCTTTCCTACGTAATACCATAAACAGGCACCATGATATATGTGCTTACATAATACTGCCATAAGGTGTCAATATAATAGTGCCATATAATGAAGAAATAATAATACTATACAGTTGCAAAATAAGTAGTGCTAAAAAATAACACTAACCCTTCCTAAACAATACCATAAACAGGTGCCATGATGTATGTTCTCGCACAATACTGCCATATAGTGTCATCATAATAGTGTAATATAATGAGCAAATGGCAATGCTATACAGTGGCGAAATAAGTAGTGCTGAAAAAAAATACTTACCTAAGTAATACCATAAACAGGCACCATGATATATGCGCTCACGTAATACTGCCATATAGTGTCATCATGATAGTGCCATTTAATGTACAAATAACAATGCTATACAGTGGCGAAATAAGTAGTGTTGAGAAAATAACACTAATCCTTCCAAAATAATACCATAAACAGGTGCCATGATATGTGTGCTCACATAATACTGCCATACAGTGTCAAAATAATAATGCCACATAATGAGAAAATAATATTGTTATACAGTGATGAAATAAAGGGCTATTATTATTATTATTAAGTATTGCTACAAAAAAAACATATTCCGACATATTCCCTAAATAATACCGCAAACAGGCGCCATGATGTACTGTATGTTTATTGACTTAGTGATGGAGGTCCTGGGGCAGTTGCTCCTTTTCCTTGCCGTAATTTGGCTTTTGCAATTGCTGTCGTGCTGAGTTTTGGAAAGGATTCTAGGGTGCGTATTCAGCCCCCGTCTTGGGCACCAGGACAGATTGTTCCGTCCCCATCTATGGTTGGTGCTTATCTCTCGCACTCTAATAGGCACAAAGGATTGGGTTGGTTAAAATCCAAATGGGACCCTTCTTCCCCCAACCCTACCATCTGCTGCCACCCCGGACATATTGGATTGTCTGCTTTTTACCTAGTTCAGCATCAGATACTGCTCCAGTATCCGTACAATCCCAAGTTTTACGCCGTTCCATTCGGCTCGCCCTGGCGTTGCGCCAACCTTCATGCATTGCTGTGTTTCCAGGTTCTTCTTCCACCAGGGACTTTTTAGTGACTCCCAAAGAGTTTAATCCTCTTTTACGAGTGTTTTCTTTCTCTATTAAGTACATAAACATCCAGGCTTGTCGGGGGTATAATAAGTATTATTTCTGCATCATTTGGATTGTAATAGCTCAAAGAAAATACCGTCACTCAGCGATACGCCATATAATGAGTCATTTACACTCCAAATTGTCAGTATGCGCTTTCACAGCTCTGCTATGTGAATTTTCGAAGCTCCTTCTTCTTTTCTTCATCCTCAGGAAAGACCAAACAGAGGATTACAAGGTAAATGAAAGATACTTGGGAGGCAGCCAGCATCTTATATACAGGAGGTGGAAGTAGCGGAGAACGTGCACCCACCATGCTGAAGATGGAGTCAAGTCTATGCAGGCCAGCCACAAATCAAGCCTTAATAATATTCTGCAGAGGGACAGGTACAATGTCTAATAGATACCCATCTGTCATGATATCATTTCACTGCGAATCTACTAGAACTGCTGGGTGGCAGATGGGCTGAGCCGCCGACTAAAAATTCTGTATTTTTAGGACACAGGTGTGTCGTGAACTCAGCCTCTGCTGTGAGACCCAAGAAGACAAAGTTGGCTTCAAACCTGCCATATGCAATGATATCTGGAGGGGCTGTTGAGGGGCTGGGGGGAGGGTGGATTTCAGGGGGCGACTTGCCTGATGGTCACATTTATTTTCTATAAGGTATGGGTCATGGATATTAACAAAAATAGGTATCAATCCCTTATTGTGTGTTCACACATGCTCAGTAGCTCAGTCTTGTACAAGAGAGACATTAGGGCAGATTTATTAAGACTGGTGTATCATATGTATGTCTAGATAAAGGCCTCGATAGTTTTATGAAGAGGCTCCTACCATTTTTACATTGCAGCATTTTTCCACATCTATCTATCTATCTCAGCAGGGAGAAAGTAAAGGGCTGCAGCAATTCCAGTTGTCTGCCCTGACCTATACTTAAATGTATGTCGTGTGCAGCCTGCAAGGATATGAAACACAGGCTGCCTGAAAATCATTGGAGGAAAAATTTTTAAAACGGCGGACACCTGACGGACCATATTATAGTCAATGGGGGCCGTCGGACTCTGTGTGTTCCCGCTATTTTAACATTTCACCTCTCCGCTCATGGACGTGAACAATGAAGAGGCGACGCTAGTGAGAACCTAGCATAAAAAGCAGAATACCTGAAACTTTAATTTACGATATTGTGATCCTGCTTTCAACATTCACGGAACATCGATGGATGTTCTTGCTCCACCAATTACATTACCCCCCAAAAAAATTGGGAAACCTGAACTGATTCCTTCCATTACTAGATGGAGGATCATTCCACCACCCGCACTGTAATTGTCAAAACATGTGTGCACTTTCCAAAATCTATGGGTGCTGTTGAGCAAATTTCAGGAGCCTTGTTGTAAATAAAGTTTCTTTGCCTTCCGGTAAATGAGCTGTAATATGAAATGTTCTACATGATGATTCCGAAAAAAGAAGATTGCTGGAAAAGACTCAGGAAATCAAAGCTTTGTCGGAGCCATCTTCATAAAACCTGTGGTCTATTTCTGTATTGGTGAGCAGAGAGCGGCAGCGTCTAGAAATCACTGACGTTCGGATGTCTGCAGTGGATGGAGAGCGCCATCACAGGCACAGCATGGAGCCCGCCGCTATTTACATCCCCAAACCGCTAAGCACAGATAAAACCCAAGCAGAGAAAGCGCTGAACATTTCACACAGCAACACGGCTGACGTCTGCTCCGTGATCACAGCAGATTGATCAATTTACTCATTGTGTGTCTCATATAGCAAATACGACCCTTAAAGGGATCTGTCGGCAGGAAACTCAATATTGCAACGGCCGCAGTGCATTGTGGGGGACAATATACTGAGCACCATTATATATTTACATAGTCCAATAAATGCAACATTTCCTTGAAGAAGTCATTTTTTAAAAATATGCAAATGAGGCTCACGTCAAGTGCAATGGGGGCGTGTCAGAGACTCCAAACACTCCATATTTAGGTTTGACACATATTATAAAACCTATAACTGCTCTCTAAGGGTATGTTCACACGGTGGATTCTGGGGCAGATTCCGCCCGGAATCTGCTTGCCATTGTTTTCAATGAGAGGCAGAGATTGCAGAAGGATGCATAAAAAAGAAGCGTTCTGCTCGATCTTGCCGCAGATTCCGTGTCTGATTCAGCCGCGAGATTCCCTGCGGATTAGGCCTGTTCATCTGGGCCTAATCAGCAGAAGGATGCCGTGATGGAATGCCACTGCCATGCAACAGCATCCCGACGTGGCTAGACCGCAGCGGAAATACCGGCGTTGGAAAATGAAGAGGAATTCCTTTTCATTTTCCGCCATGTGAACAAGCCCTAACTGCAGCCACAGCAGTCCAACACTTGACATCTGAAAGACTGACACCTGCTGGTGTAAAACCGAAACTACAAAATTAATTCAAGAGTCAACTTTACATGTTGATTAAAATGCAGCAGATCCTTATGAATTCCCTATACATTGCATGAACAGCAACTGTAGGTGCACTATAATGTCCAAATAGTAGGCTACATATAAAGCGTACATTTAAGAAAAACAAAAAGCAGTGGTCACACAGGCACACTATTCACAGACGGATCTTGGGGACCCCCTTTTCTTGGGGTGCCATTGATCAGACCCCCTAGTGATCATACACCTTGGATAGAGAATAAGTGTTGGCAAATATTGATGACATCTGCCTAAAACTTTTGCACTGTCGCTATAAAAACGGGACCCCAGAAGAATTTTTACTGGTGGGCTCTAGGCTCTAGATTACATGTAAAATGATGCAGTAAAAAAAAAAAAAAATCGATGCCCAATTTCAAAATGTTATAAAAATATGTAGTAGAAACCGGTCGAACCGGAAAAAAATGAGCAAAAGAAACAGATTAAGTTTTTGTATAAATGAAGCTAAACATGAGACATGGATGGAGTAGAGCACAGTGGCCCAGGCTAGGTAAAGTACACCCAGTAATGATGGTGATGACAGGTCCCCTTTAAGAGTATACGCTTGGTATCACCTTCAATCCTCTATATATACAAAGTATAAAAAGAGACATGAGAGGTTCTGAAAGTCGACATTGTATAAACGGCCTGAGCTACAGAAATATCGCGTCTATTTAGTGGTTGGCTGGAAACGCGCGGCTCTTCTGGCTGTAAATCCCATCTTCAGAGCGCAGATGATTGAGCGCATTTCACACACACCCGAATCTCCCTTTATTTTCTAAATATGAATAGAAGAATGCAGATAGACACAGACGGGACTCTGGCGGGGAGTGTTAGGTGGGGCGAGTTTCCGCTGACAAGATCTTCTACACAAATGGAACGCGAGTGAATCTGTCATTTCGGCTTAGCGATAGCTGAATGATAGATGAAGTCAATGGCCTGGACATCAAAGCCTCCTCCCCATTATAAATACCCCTATTGAGGAATTCTGTCTTATGAAATGCCAGGTGATGGGCTCCGTGTCCAAAGAAAGCATCCCTTTAATTAACTGTGTGTGGGAATTCTGGAGAACGGGCCAAGATCTGTAATGAGGGGAACAAAGGGAACGGCCAGGACAAGCGCGCCGCTCTCCAACATCACAGGGGCGGTCAGACAAGACCATAAACATAGAAGGAACTTGGAAAAAGAACAATCGGCTTCGATTTATCTTCAGATAAAAGTTAAAGCTCCTCTGAGTACAAGTATAATAAGTACGTGCGCTCAGGAACCCCTTAAAGGGGTTGTACAGGAATAAAAAAATATGGCGGCTTTCATTTAGATTTAGCATCACTTGTCTATGGGTTTTGTCTAGTATTGTACATCTGGGTCTGATTTGCAATACCAAACACAACCTGCGGACAGGTGGGGCGCTGTTTCATGGAAGAAAGCATCCACTATTCACTAGTTTTGTCTAGCTCCTTTAACACCTTACAACCCTATGGTGTATTATGATGTCATGGTGGGAGGGCCTAAATGGGATATGTCATACTAGTATGACATCACAATGGCGCTGGCTTTGGAGCTGAGCGGACACTGTCAGTACAATTGTCATACTGCGGCAAAAACTGGGATTGAAGCTAACTGTGACTACAGTGTATACCCCCTAGAGGTCAATAGCATGCATGACATATACTGGGTATGACAAAGCCACTAGCCCCCCCATCAGCACCCCTATAACAAAATCTGTAGTCATGGGGGCAGGGGCGCACCGCTAATGAGGCGAGGTGAGGCGGCCGCCTCGGGCGGCACTGTCCGGGGGGCGGCATTTTACTATTTAATGTAAACCAGCCCAGGACAGGCCGCTTTAAAAAAAAAAAAAAAAAAAAAAAAACAGAGCTGAGCGGGGCCTGTCCTGGGCTGGTTTACAAGACGTCGCATCTCAGCGCAGGCGGCTATAGAATGACGTCATCACGCCGCCTACGCTGAGACACAGACGTCGTGGACAAGAGGAGAAGGCGGCGGCGGCTGCATCAAGGCATCGCAGGTGAGTATAGCCTTTTTTTTTATATATATAAATAGGCCGTTACCTGTTGGAGTATCCCCGGCAGGTCAGGGCCTATTTATTTACCTACCCCGCGTTTGCTCGTGGCCGCCCCCGCTTCCCCTTCTGCTATGGGCCGCAGAAAGGGAAGCGGATGCCGCTGTGAGCGGTCGCGGGGATCGGTAAGTTAGGCCGCGGGCCGCAAATACTACTATTATTATACTCCGGGGTCTATTCAGACCCCGGAGTATAATAATCGGAGGCCTAGGGTTGGTGAGGGAACATAAAAAACAGTGTTACTCACCTCCTGCGATCCGATGTAACTCCGAGCAGGCTTGAGGCTTGTGGTGACGTCATCAGGTCGCGTCGCCGGCCTGATCACGTGACGTGTGTGCGCAATTAAACAGGGCCGAAAGCTGCAAGGAGTGCACCGGTGTCCAGGATAGGTAAGTAACTCTGGTTTTTATGTTTGTATTCTCCCCTGGGTCTCCAATCATTATACTCTGGGGTCTGAAAAGACCCCAGAGTATAATAATAGTTCATGGGTCGGCCACTATGGGGCATAATACCCTGTGCAGGGACCACTGTAGAGCATAATACCCTGTGCAGGGGCCACTCTGGAGCGTAATACAAGAGCAGGGGCCACTATAGAGCATAATACCGAGTGCAGGGGCCACTATAGAGCATAATACAAGTGCAGGGGCCACTATGGAGCATAATAGCAGTGCAAGGGCCACTATGGAGCATAATACCCTGTGCAGGGGCCACTATGGAGCATAATACCCTGTGCAGGGGCCACTGTGGAGCATAATACCCTGTGCAGGGGCCACTATGGAGCATAATACCCTGTGCAGGGGCCACTCTGGAGCATAATACCCTGTGCAGGGGCCACTCTGGAGCATAATACCCTGTGCAGGGGCCACTCTGGTGCATAATACCCTGTGCAGGGGCCACTATGGAGCATAATACCCTGTGCAGGGGCCACTATGGAGCATAATACCGTGTGCTGGGGCCACTATGGAGCATAATACCGTGTGCTGGGGCCACTATAGAGCATAATACAAGTGTAGGGGCCACTATGGAGCATAATACCAGTGCAGGGGCCAATATGGGGCATAAAACTGTGTGCAGGAGTTGCTGCGGAACATAATACCGTGTGCAGTGGCCAATGCGGGGCATAATACTGTGAGCAGGGGCCACTATGGAGCATAATACCGTCTACAGGGGCCGCTGAGAGGCATAATACAGTGTGCAGGGGCCGCTGCGGGGCATAATACCGTGAGCAGGGGCCACTATGGAGCATAATACAGTGTGCAGGGGCCGCTGCGGGCCATAACACTGTGTAATACTGTGTGCAGGGGCTGCTGTGGAACTTTATAGTGTGTGTAAATGGGGCGCTATAAACATGGGCTATGGCACCTGTTTATATTATACGCTGTCTGTTTATAGTGGCCATGTGATGTAATTGTAGCCTTGTCACATACTGTAGACATGTACAGGACGAGGCTGCAGTTACATTACATGGCCGCTATGAGATGAATTACACTATGTAAACAGAGAAGCGGTCACGGCGCTTACACAGGTACCATTCAAACAGCTGATCAGTGGGGGTCCTGGGTTTTTGAACCCCACTGATTAGTTTATTAATGACCTGGAAAACCTTTTAATTAGTTAACACCTGGGGTATTATTAATAAGGGGCACTATTTATACAGGGTACACACGGACATTATTAATATAAAGATGC
This sequence comes from Leptodactylus fallax, assembly GCA_947044405.1. NCBI lineage: Eukaryota > Metazoa > Chordata > Amphibia > Anura > Leptodactylidae > Leptodactylus > Leptodactylus fallax. The sequence goes on along the minus strand of CAMRHE010000028.1, from coordinate 6,983,171 downwards.
ACTTGGGGGTATTATTCATTATGGGGGGTTATATCATATTTTATATAATTGGGGTAGCAGCAGGACGGGGGCTTTGTGTAGGTGAGGACAATGTGGGTTGGATGCCTGGAAAAGTGAGGAGCCAAAGATGTCTGTGTTGCAACCTTTACAGAGACAAGTCACAGCTGGAAGAAGTAGTCATGGCGGTCCAGAGGGAAGAGAAGGGAAATGTGAAGGATTAGTCAGAGACGTCACCTGTAAGTCACAAAATGCTACTACACTGTATTCACCTAAATGATAGAGGATAAATACCTGAGTGATAGGGGTCTGTCTGCTGAGACCCCCACTGAGCCTGAGAATTGGGTTTTTCCCCCACTGGGTGGGAATTCAGCCTGGCTGCAGCCATATATATAGGTGTGTCACTTGGTGGATGGACGAACCCGCGGGGCTCTCATTCACTTCAATGGGAGTGCCAAAGATACCCGAAGTCCAGTCCTCAGCTATCTGCGGGGCTCCTATTATAGAGAATGGGGGCCACGTGGGCTCGTCCATCCACCAAGCAGAAGATGTGGGAAGTTACTTTCATTGTTAATGCCGTGTTGTTGATCTGATACTGAAGTAATACAGGAAGAAGAATTCTTAAAAACTGTCTTATAACTTTGTGTATTGTGTATATTGTGCGACGATAACAGTGTGTTAAACTAGTAGCATGGAAACTCAGTTTTTTTTTTGTTTTTTTTTTTTTGGGGGGGGGCGTCTTTCTATAGTCCGCCTCAGGCAGCAAAGAGGCTAGGTTCACCACTGCATGGGGGGTGGGCTAATGAAGACCCCAATGTCCTGCATATTGGTACAACCTTCAGATACTAGTCTAGTAGGATGCTTGTCAGTCTTAAACTGACAGGTATAACAGAAGTTTTGCCATGTATTATACTAGTGATCGAACTTCTAGTGTTCAAGCTCCATATTGGGACTAAATACAAAAAATTTTTAAAAAATTAGAAAATATTTTAAAATATTTTAAAAACAGAAACTGCCATTCAAAACTGATTTGCCATACGTTTCATAGGCTATGAAAAACATGGCTGCTTGAATCAGAAACAGCGCCACACCTGTGCTGAGGTTGTGTCTGGTATTACAGCTCATGAACGCAGCCATGGTTTTCTACACTTTAGGAATCTTTTTTTTTTTAAGGACTGCAATCCAAAAGCAATGTAAAATGTGACCACGTAAGGCAAAAATGTCAAATGTCTCGAGGGCTAAAGGGTACTTTATTGTATTTTTGCTTCATTTTCTCACACTTTCAGGTGTCTTGTGCAATCCGACAACCTCCGCTGTGTTATGTTAATGTTTTTACGAGCTCCTAATGTCTCCAAGTCATCGTGTTATAGAACTTTGCTAGGACAGGCAGGAACTTGTCACCAATTTTCCCTTTCAAGTTAAGGCATCCAGTAGTTACCGATGTAAAATCTGATTATTCTGTATAAATGCCAGACGCGTTTCCTTAAAGTGTCAGGACGCCCAAAACAGGAAAGTCAGACTAAGAACATTATCATGTAGAAATGGAAACTAAGACGTTGTGTTGTGGTGGAGGGTGCACCTCATTTATACTTAGCCAAAAAAATATTGCTTTTTCATGCTTTGTACATCAGAAAACTGGCATACAAGGGTTAATAAATCTGACCCTTGGCTCTAGGCAGAGTATGCATGTGTATGGGGAGCTCATTAGGAATAGCTATCAGATGAAGTGGCTTTCGGCTGACAGCTATCTACCTTAACATGGCCATACACATTACATGTATGTCGGCCAAAATCACCAATTTTGGCAGGACCAACTGACCATCTAATGTATATGGGGCCTCTCCGACATCTGATGTATGAGGAGAGAGTCATCAGCCATGTTAACCATTTTAACTTGCCCAATGCTTTTTTTTTCTGAGGAAGATAAGCGGCTGCCAGACTTTCAGTCAAGCGTGCATGTGTATAGGGAGATTGTTAGGAATAGCTGTCAAAGGAGCTTTTGGCTGACAGCTACGTAAACTGTATGGTCAACCTTAGGGTGTCCATACACATTACATATGTCAGCCAAATGAAAACACATGGACTCTCCGCTGAGTGTGCATGTATATAGGGGGATCTTTAGGAATAGCTGTCAGACAAAGGAGTGTTCAGCTGCCATCTAAAGTGTATGGCTAGCCTTAGGCTGCCCATACATTTCCCTTTTAACAACCACTGGTGGGCTAATGTAGTATTACTGCTACCTCCGCAGTCACCCCTATATCTACTGGATATCAATCCTGCCACGCTATTAGTTATAGCCCCCTGGCTCCAATGCCATGACATCCATATTAACATCACATAGCCATGGCAGCCATTGACACGTCATGGTGATGTTTTATCTAAAAAGGTGGAGAGACCTGAAAAATCACAAGACCTTACCAGGGACATGCTGGGAGTTGTAGTTTCCCTGCGGCAGATTGTAGTACAGACACTTTCCTGTTCCCACTCCTCACTGCATTGCGGTGTCTTCCTTCTGGTTCTGATAAAACTCTTACCTTGAGTAATATTTTCCATCTTGTCGTAGTTGTGTTCCTTTGGGCAGGAGCCTCATGTTGTGGCTGACCCCCGGCATCGCATATCCCCGTATCTTCTTGTACAAATATCTGTGTGTCTTGATTTTTCTGTTGCATAAACCTATATATAAAGGAAGAAAGTAATGTGAATGTCACTGCTAGCGATACCTTAAAGTGTCAGCGCCGTTTCACCTTTTTTTTTTTGGTATTGTGTAGGGGACTGGTGAACATTTTTGCATTATACTTTATTAACCTATTGTACTTCATTTTAGCAGAAAACAGTCTGTAAAGGTCTCCCTAGCAATGCCCTAAATAAGCATAACAGCGGAGAGTCTGTCCCTTACACCCGTACTCAGCGTAGGAGCTGCCAATAGAGGGGGAATTTCACAAGTGGCTGTATCTCTGGTTTTATACCACCTAGAAAAGTTCTGATGCCATATGAAAGCTGAGGGAATTAGCTGTCATATGCTACCATGAGTGCAGATCTAGATACTACTAGTTAAAAACACAGTTAGGAAAGTGATTTTTACATGCAGCAGGAACTGGTCTGCTTTCATCTGAAACCAGAACCACTTTTCTAGGTGATATACAACCGGAGATAAAAGGTTATTAGTAGTAAAGACAGCAGGATTCAGCCAACAGGGCAGAGAGTGAACTGGAAGAGGTGAGTTGTCACAGGCCCATTAGTGAACAGTGCCAATGTCTTTGTCTCTGGGGTCCTGGATATCACATCCAGTGGGTGGTCCTATTGAGTGATTGACAGCTTTCCCTGTATAGGCATGTATAGGGACACCTGTCAGTCACTGATTAGGACCGCCCACTGGACTCCTAAGCACAGAAAAAGCAAGGAATTCAACAAGTTACACGTTATACTGAATTTTTTCCTACAAACCTATATATCAATGTGCTCAGCTCCTCCTGCTCTATAACATATGGCTGGCAGATCAGACGACACCAGGATCCCTTTAAAATCAGGCAAATCTATTCCCATCCCATGGTGTCTTTAAGAATACATATCAATACATTGATATTAAATACATCAATACATTGATATTAAATTACCAATGTTGGAGTAAAGTATCCAATCTACATGCGGATACATAGATGTGGCTTGCGTTGCGCTCGGCTAGGATTACAGAACTCCCTGGGTGCCTTTTTCTGTTATTCTTCTGCACTCCAGCCTTGTATATGAAGGATGTTATTTGTTTGTTCTGGCAGCGCTTGGGATTATTGGCTTGCTTTAACTGACTTCACTCTGTTACTTTAACTTCCTGCCCGATTCCCTACAGATACATAAAAAAAAAAACAGGACACACAAAAAACGCTGAACGTTAATTAACCCTTCCCTGGCAATAACAATGATTTGTGACCCATAAAGCAAGTAAACATATACGGCATTAAGAGCCAACTCCATTGACTTATTACTCCATAGATCTCCAGAAACTTTAATCCATTAGACGTCATATAAATTCCGCTTTTACTGTGTTACTTCACTTCACGTCTGCCCTGGGATGTGAATCATTGCTTTCTATGCAAATGCAATTTATATATGCGGCTCTGCGTGATGCGGGTGTATTTTAAACGTCTTCGAGACAGCGGGACGACAGGATTACCATCTCGTATGTGAGCTAAGACATCCAAACATGGAGGATCTTGCTTACAAAGTGCAAGCTGAAGGTGGTGCAAAGACCTGTTCTTATTATATTTGTTGCCTTTGCGACAATCTAAGGGTATGTTCACATGAATTTCATCAAGCAAAAAAAAAAAAAATCTGCATCAGGAATTTGAAGAAGATTTTGGAAACTGTTTTTAGGCTGAGGCCCCATGTTGTGGAAACGCAGCTTTTTTTGTTGCAGATTTTGTTGCGTTTTTTTGAGCCAAAGCCAAGAATGTCTACAAATGGACTGGGAAATATATAGGAAGCTTCTTATACTTCTCCCTTCTCCTCAATCCACTCCTGGCTCAAAAAACCACAACAAAATCTGCAAGAAAAAAAGCTGCGTTTCCGCAACGTGGGGCTTTAGCCTTAAGGCGTATTTTGAAGGAAAAAAAAGAAAAACTTCCAAAACCTGCTTTAAAAAATGCAAAATCTGCCATTTAGTTCCATGGGAGTTTCAGGCAAAATCCGCCTGAAGAACAAGCAGGAACCTTCTTTTATTGGTAGCTGAAAAAAAATCAGCCGAGAAATCTGTCTCTGCCATGGAAATGAATAGGACACAGATTTTGAAGTGGACTCTGCCTCAAAATGAGCTCCAAATTCCTCCATGAGAACATATCCTAAGTCTAAGCGTAGATTTATGCGCCAATATGTCAGTACATTTCCTTTGAGGGTTAAAAGAAAATGCTAGAAAACCCATCTATCTCAAGAATAGACCAGCCCCAGTGTCAACCAACTTCTACACAGCCATTGAAAGGAACAGGAATTGTGGAAGTGGCTGAGAGTGAGGTCACTTCTGCCCTGACCACGACTATGGCAGGTCCAGATGCTGAGTTTCTGCTATTCTGAATGTTAAGACTTTTTTTTTTTTAATGACCCCTTTAAGTGCTTCCAGCTAGCCCTACACATGCTGCAGCGCTGGGCAGAGATTGTCATCCCTCACATTCATCCCTCTCCTCGATGGGGATCACAATGTAATTTCCCTATTTCATGCCCACATACAGGTGCATCTCAATAAATTAGAATATCTTCATTTCAGTAATTCAGTAATACAATCCATAATCAGCGTCTTCCAGGATTGTGTGTCCTACTGAACCAGACTGAGCGACCATTTAAAGGCTTAGGAAACCTTGGCAGGTGACACTGAATTTACAATACCGAACTTTTTTACAATCTTCTAATTTTCTTAGATTTGGGTTTTCATTACCTGTAATCCATAATCAACATTTACAGAAATAAAACACTTGAAATAGAACACTCTGTGTGTAAAGAATCTAGAAAATATAGGAGGTCACTTTTTTAATTTAATTACTGAAATAAATAAATGTTTCAAAGATATTCTAATTTATTGAGATGCACCTGTATAAGAAGCTCCTACAAGCACACACGAACACGAACAGGGAGAACATACAAACACTCAAACTCCATACAGATGCTGCTCTAGGTCACACCCAGGATCCCAGCACTGCAAGTAAGCTTAGTGCGCCAACCACTGAACCAGTCTGCACTGACGTACTATAATTCTAGTATTGTGATTTATTTTGGTCCACGCTCCTGCGCTCCACTCACCAATTTTTAGGCTAAATGCACATGAACTTGTGCAAGACCAGGTCCATGGAAAAATAGCACAGACAGTGCACAGATGACATCTGCATACTGCCTGCAAATCCACAGACCCATTGTTATCCTTCAGTGGAGCTTTAGGTAGTGGATAGATCGAGGCGGGGATGCCCTAATTCACCAAATTTACTAGAATTCATGCCAGAAAACTGACATGAGATAACAAATGTATGCCAACTCCTGACTGGTGTGGATTTGAGTTCAGTTACACGAGAATTATTCTGAGGCCGGAGCTTCTTAGTAATCTTAGTGCATTTGGCCAATTGGGGAATAAATTAAGACCAGCATGCCAATCGCCAGTTTTAAGAAATTCTCCCCATAATCAGGAACTGTTGCAGCATTAAAGGGAACCTGTCACATGAAAAATACTATCCAATCTGCCAGCGGCATGTTATAGAGCAGGAGGAGCGGAGCAGATTGACATATAGGATTGTGGGAAAAGCCACAACTTTTATACTTGTTTGTTCATGTAGGTGTATGAGGGCTTGTTTTCTGCAGGACACATTGCACTTCCTATTGGCACCATTTCAAATTCCCTGCAATGAAAAGGGAAGCCAGAAAACTAAAATTATAAACCATTTAGAATTGAAAAATACCCTTAGTTGTGCCAGTTATGAGTATTGTGGCAGTATCCTGTACACTGGAATGGTACAGAGCTGCAATGCTCATAACAACCACTATAAAAAGGAAGGCGCGTGAGCACTGCAGATCCCATCAGGCAAACAATATGATCCCATAACAACAGCTGATCAGCTGGGGTCCTGACAGTCAGACCCCCAACCGATCGAATATTGATGGCCTAGCCTAATGATAGACCCCCAGTTCTACACTAGTGGATAAACCCTTTCACATAATGTAGAAAGCAGCGACATGAACTTCGTCTGAGCGTATTAACCACTTTTCACACATGACTTATTCATGTTGACTTTTTTTGTTGAATAAATAATTCAAAACCAAAATTTTATTGTCTGTTTGTCACATGAGATTTTACTGATCTGTCTAATCCAGGGCAGTCATATGCAGATACAGGACATGCAGGATGCGATGTCTCCAAGCAAATTATTGTGGAACGAACAAAATAAAACCAATATAAATCTGGTACCGCCGTAATCAGAACGACTCGTCGGACAAAGTTACCACATCATTTTTAATGCAGCGTCACAAAATATAAAAAAAAATTATGCCATAATTATGTGTTTTTTCACTCAAACCCTCAAAAACATTAATAAAAGTTAATCAAAATATTACAAGTACCCCACAATGTTGGCATCTAAAAGCACAATTCATTGTGCCGCGTCAACAGAAAATTATAAAAGTTGCGAAATTTGGAAGGCGGAGTTGGAAAATATGGAAAAAGTCACCAAGCCTTATTGACCAAATGACACTGCACCCTTAAAGGGTTAAAGAAAGACTAAGCCTGGTAAATGGGAGATACTTGTACCCTCACTGTTTGTAAGGTTGCAAGTTTTTTTGGGCTTATTCCAAAAGCAAAGTGTTGTAGATATTGCGCTGAGCACATAGGGGTTAATCTCCAGCTCATCTGTTGGATTTTTGGGATTGGGGGGAGGCTCCTGCTGCAGCCACTGGTCTTATATAGATAATGAGGAGGGACATGGCTGAGCTTCTGGGAAGCAAAAATCATTTTTATTTCAGTTTTAATTAAATTAAGTTAATTTGATTAAAAGAGAAACTGCTGGAATTTAGTTTTTATTTTTGTACATGTTCTGTGTTCCTTTATAAGAGTTGTCCAAAAATTGGAGCAACTTATGTGGAGGCCGAGGCAAGTGTAAAATAAAAAATTATAGCATAATCGCCTGTCCCCAACGCTCCTTTCTCTGGTCTAGTGCTGGGGCATTGATGCCGGAAGTCCTTATCTTCACATGATCGATGAAACCACTCATTGGCCTCCGTGGTCGCTAGCAAGTGACCAGTGAAGTACGTTACACTAGGTTCACACTAGCGTTCGGGTCTCCATCCTTCGGGGCTACATGGGGAACCAAAAGACAAAGCTGTTACACACGGAAGCCCATGGACCTCATAGACTATAATGGGGTTCGTCGGGTTTCCGCTGGTTTTATACTGAAACCAGTGAAGAGGAAAGTCCTTTTTTCTCCACCAATTTTAAGCGCAGACTCCAACGCAGATGTGAACCTAACCTGAGTGACGTCACCGGTCCCTCTCCAGCGACCACTATGGCCGCTGATTGGTCTCAATGGTCACCTAAGAATAAGGACTTCCAGCATCGAGACCGAATGGATACCAGAGGTGGACAAGGAAGTGCTGGGGACAGGTAAGGATGATTTATTTTTTTATTTTACACCTCCACAGCCACCACAAGGGTTGCTCCAATTCTTGGACAACCCCTTTAGACTAAGGCCCCACGTTGCGGAAATGCAGCTTTTTTTGTTGCAGATTTTGCTCCGTTTTTTTCAGCCAAAACCAGGAGTGGATTGAGCAAAAAGTAGAAGTATAAGAACTTTCTTTATATTTCCCATTCCTTTTGTTGCCATTCTTGGCTTTGGCTCAAAAAACTGCGACAAAATCTGCAACAAAAAAAGCTGTGTTTCTGCAACGTGGGGCCGTAGCCTTAAAAAGGCTTCCAATAAATTTTGTAGAAAAGGAGATTTAGACTCTGAGACAAAATACCCCATATAGGCTAAGATGACAGCAGAAACATCTTCTCATTGTCGCTGTTCACACTTCTGCCGTCTTGCGCTGTCTGGTAAGTAATGAGGTGAGGGAGTCTCCTGTATAAATAGCTCTGTCTGTGTTAATACTTTATGAGTCTTTCATAGAACTTCTTGTGACTTTGGAACAGGAACCTTAGGTGAGATCCTGTCCGTGTTACGCTCGCACAGGAGAACTAGCAGCATTCTGATCTACGGATAAAACACAAAGCTTCATTATGCTTTATGAGCAATGTTCTTTCCTGGCAACCGTCACACAACAGAAATCTAGTCTTAAAGGAGACGAATGGGATTAGAAAAAACAGGCTGCTTTCCTTTATAAAACAGCACCACTCCTGTCCTCAGGCTGTATGTGATACTGCAGCCCACTTCATTTACTTCTGAGATGCCAGGGCTATGGACCCAATGTGTTATAGAATGGATATGGCTTGGCGCTACTCCTAAAGGCACTGCCTAAGCGGATCCCTTGGTTTTCACCCTTTAAAACTATTAAAGGGATTTGGACTTAGCAGCAGGGAAGCCACCAAGTCACTACCTCTTGCAATAATGTCCAGTAGGTGGCACTGAAAAGACAGGCAAGAGGTGAGGTCACAGTCAGGTACTGGTCTGAACAGGAGTCAAAGATTCAGGGTCAGGCACCTATAAACAAGTACCAAGTCAGGTACCCAGACACTGATCAAGACTTGCAGCACAGATTCAGAGTCAAATATCCAAGCACAGGTCAGGGAAGATGGCACAGAGTCGAGTATCCAGGTACAGACAGGACATAAGATACCTTATTATAGAAAAAAATGGGAGTTACACTTTAAATATCCTGGGGATCCCCAAAATTGGTTATATAGATTGGTCATGCACCTGTTGGCCCTTTAAGTGCCAGTAAGAACACAAGCATGCACCAGCTGAGGAGTGGATGAGGGATGGCATGAGAGCCAGGACAGGGTATAACAGAAAGTGTGAGTATTCTGGTGACCTCCAGGAGAGCGGAGATACTGGCGATCACGGACTGCTGGCGTTACAACTGCAATGGAGCTCTGTTGCAAAACCAGACACAATCCGGGGACAGATTTGGCACTATATCTACAGTCATGGCCAAAAGTTTTGAGAATGACACAAATATTATATTTTCACATGATCTGCTGCCCTCTGGTTTTTATGTGTGTTTGTCAGATGTTTTTATCACATACAGAAATAGAATTGCATTCATATTATGAGTAACAGAAGCTTATATTGACAGTTAGAATGAGTTAATGCAGCAAGTCAATATTTGCAGTGTTGACCCTTCTTCTTCAGGACCTCTGCAATTCTCCCTGGCATGCTCTCAATCAACTTCTGGACCAAATCCTGACTGATAGCAGTCCATTCTTGCAGAATCAATGCTTTAATTTTGTCTGAATTTGTTGGTTTTTGTTTGTCCACCCGTCTCTTGATGATTGACCACAAGTTCTCAATGGGATTAAGATCTGGGGAGTTTCCAGGCCATGGACCCAAAATCTCTATGTTTTGTTCCCTGAGCCATTTAGTTATCACCTTTGCTTTATGGCAAGGTGCTCCATCATGCTGGAAAAGGCATTGTTGAGCGCCAAACTGCTCTTGGACGGTTGGGAGAAGTTGCTCTTGGAGGACATTCTGGTACCATTCTTTATTCATGGCTGTGTTTTTAGGCAAGACTGTAAGAGAGCCGATTCCCTTGGCTGAGAAGCAACCCCACACATGAATGGTTTCAGGATGCTTTACAGTTGGCATGAGACAAGACTGGTGGTAGCGCTCACCTCTTCTTCTCCGAATAAGCTGTTTTCCAGATGTTCCAAACAATCGAAAAGGGGATTCATCAGAGAAAATGACTTTACCCCAGTCCTCAGCAGTCCACTCCCTGTACCTTTTGCAGAATATCAGTCTGTCCCTGATGTTTTTTCTGGAGAGAAGTGGCTTCTTTGCTGCCCTCCTTGAGACCAGGCCTTGCTCCAAGAGTCTCCGCCTCACAGTGCGTGCAGATGCACTCACACCTGCCTGCTGCCATTCCTCAGCAAGCTCTGCACTGCTGGTAGCCCGATCCCACAGCTGAAACACTTTTAAGAGACGGTCCTGCCGCTTGCTGGTCTTTCTTGGGCGCCCTGGAGCCTTTTTGGCACCAATGGAACCTCTCTCCTTGAAGTTCTTGATGATGCGATAGATTGTTGACTGAGGTGCAATCTTTCTAGCTGCAATAGTCTTCCCAGTTAGGCCATTTTTGTGCAGTGCAATGATGACTGCACGTGTTTCTTTAGAGATAACCATGGTTAACAGAAGAGAAACAATGATGGCAAGCACCAGCCTCCTTTTAAAGTGTCCAGTGGTGTCATTCTTACTTAATCATGACAGATTGATCTCCAGCCCTGTCCTCATCAACACCCACACCTGTGTTAATGGAGCAATCACTGAAACGATGTTAGGTGGTCCTTTTAAGGCAGGGCTGCAATGATGTTGAAATGTGTTTTGGGGGATAAAGTTCATTTTCTAGGCAAATATTGACTTTGCAAGTAATTGCTGTTAAGCTGATCACTCTTTATAACATTCTGGAGTATATGCAAATTGCCATTAGAAAAACTGAAGCAGTAGACTTTGTAAAAATTAATATTTGTATCATTCTCAAAACTTTTGGCCATGACTGTAGAAGAAAGAACCAACTTTATTCCTGGAAAAACCTTTTAATAAAACAATGAGATGAGCAGTGAATCTTGCTGAGTATTTCTTGGTTGCTATGGGTTATTTATGGGTCTATCAGGGGGATCATTGGTTTCAATATTCAGGCAAATGAGTGAAAAATGACAATATTCACCAGATATCATTTTATAATCTATCAAGAAGACACAGATTTGTCTATGATTTATGACATTTATGACAGTAGAGAGACATCTGCACTATAGAGAGACAGTTTCCTTCACAACACATCTGGGTTATCAGGAATTTCTAACCAGCCTTCTGCATTAAAATTTTGGCAAAACAGCTTTTTCCAACTGTTTTGGCTACTTTGCACAAAAATTTTGCACCTTTTTGCAATTTCCCGTCACTTACTCCACTTTTGTCAAAAGTGAGCAGGAGAGGTCAGATTATGATATGGATAGATTATGATAATTTGGTGTTACTGTCATTTATACCAGTTAGATCAAAAACCGATAATTTTCTGCGTCCTTAAAGGGGTTTTATATGGAAACAAAAAGTTTATGAGTGCATTCCCCTGCACTGGATAGACTTACTTACTAGACCAATGCGATTCTTCAGAATTTATTGGAATCTGTTCAGGGGCAGACACAGACAGTTGAGGGCCCCTGTGCAACAATAGTTATGGGCCCCTTGTATTCCAGCATAGAGCCCCCCTTATGTGTCTCTAACAAGCGACCACCAGTAGTCCATGATGTCCATAAACTTAGATATTTGCCCATAATCTAGTAGACAGTAGAAAGTTGCCGGTAAGGTTATAGGGCCCCGTGATCAACTGACTTGCTTCAGTCATGATGTTAGTGTGAACCCAGCCATATTTATATCTAGTACAATGTTATAAAACAATCAATGCAAGGCTTCATTCAGATCACGTTTTAACATCCGTTTAGCAGATTCCTGTAACAGATGTTTGTGTTGATCTTCTCTGAGTCCTCCGGTTTCCTCCCATACTCCAAAAACATACTGATGGGGAATGTAGATTGTGAGCCCTACTGGGCACAGGCAGGCAGGGGGAGGGCCAGGCAGAGGGGAAGGGAATTGGCTCCATGAATGAGGCAGGCAGGGCTGGTGGGGGCAGGTAAGAGCAGGGAGGGGGCAGGTGAGAGCAGGGAGGATATAAAAATATCCATACCAGCCCATTTTTGCGTCAAAGATGCACCATATCCCCGATTCTGCACCTCGCTTGCCACTTTCTGCAAATGAGGGAAGAGAGCGGGATAGGGACATCTCAGCCCAACATAGCACATCCAAACCCTCAACACCTCCTGCCGCCTCCAACTCAAGAACATCCATCGAATCTGCTCCTTCCTTTCCCCTGAAACTACAAAGATGCTAGTTCACACCCTCATAATCTCCCGCTTAGACTACTGTAACACCCTCCTCCATGGCCTCCCAGCAAATACTCTCGCCCCCTCCAGTCCACCTTAAACTGTGCTGCTCGCTTAATACACCTCTCCCCCCGTTCTTCATCGGCCGCTCCCCTCTGCCAATCCCTTCACTGGCTACCCATCGCCCAGCAAATAGAGTTCAAACTACTAACACTGACATACAAAGCCATCCACAACCTGTCCCCTCCATATACAGTACAGACCAAAAGTTTGGACACACCTTCTCATTCCAAGAGTTTTCTGTATTTTCATGACTATAAAAATTGTAGATTCACACTGAAGGCATCAAAACTATGAATTAACACATGTGGAATTATATACTTTACAAAAAAGTGTGAAACATCTGAAAATATGTCTTATATTCTAGGTTCTTCAAAGTAGCCACCTTTTGCTTTGATTACTGCTTTGCACACTCTTGGCATTCTCTTGATGAGCTTCAAGAGGTAGTCACCTGAAATGGTTTTCACTTCACAGGTGTGCCCTGTCAGGTTTAATAAGTGGGATTTCTTGCCTTATAAATGGGGTTGGGACCATCAGTTGTGTTGTTCAGAAGTCAGAAGGATACACAGCTGATAGTCCTACTGAATGGAGTGTTAGAATTTGTATTATGGCAAGAAAAAAGCAGCTGAGGGTGGGTTCACACCTGCGCTTGCTATCCGTCCGTTGCCAATCCAGTGAAAATCTCGGCGAACTGGATTGGCATCGGATACAGACCGGTCAGCGACGCATTGGTTAAAAACCCATTCATTTGAATGGGTTTTTAAAGCAATGCGCGGGTGTGCGCTTACACCCTCTGCGCTGCGAAGCCGTTTTTTTTTCGTCGGACATGAAGTCCTGCGTGTCCGACTTTGTTTCCAACGAAAAAAAAAGGATTTGCAGCGCAGAGGGTGTAAGCGCACACCACACGCATTGCTTTAAAAACCCATTCAAATGAATGGGTTTTTAACCAATGCGTCGCTGACCGGTCTGTATCCGATGCCAATCCAGTTCGCCGAGATTTTCACTGGATTGGCAACGGACGGATAGCAAGCGCAGGTGTGAACCCACCCTAAGTAAAGAAAAATAAGTGGCCATCATTACTTTAAGAAATGAAGGTCAGTCAGTCCGAAAAAGTTGGAAAAACTTTGAAAGTGTCCCCAAGTGCAGTGGCCAAAACCATCAAGCACTACAAAGAAACTGGATCACATGAGGACTGCCAAGAAAGGAAGACCAAGAGTCACCTCTGCTGCGGAGGATAAGTTCATCCGAGTCACCGGCCTCAGAAATCGCAGGTTAACAGCAGCTCAGATTAGAGACCAGGTCAATGCCACACAGAGTTCTAGCAGCAGACACATCTCTACAACAACTGTTAAGAGGAGACTGTGTGCAGCAGGCCTTCATGGTAAAATAGCTGCTAGGAAACCACTGCTAAGGACAGGCAACAAGCACAAGAGACTTGTTTGGGCTAAAGAACACAAGGAATGGACATTAGACCTGTGGAAATCTGTGCTTTGGTCTGATGAGTCCAAATTTGAGATCTTTGGCTCCAACCACCGTGTCTTTGTGCGACGCAGAAAAGGTGAACGAATTGACTCTACATGCCTGGTTCCCACCGTGAAGCATGGAGGAGGAGGTGTGATGGTGTGGGGGTGCTTTCCTGGTGACACTGTTGGGGATTTATTCAAAATTGAAGGAATACTGAACCAGCACGGTCACCACAGCATCTTGCAGCAGCATGCTATTCCATCCGATTTGCGTTTAGTTGAACCATCATTTATTTTTCAACAGGACAATGACCCCAAACACACCTCCAGACTGTGTAAGGGCTATTTGACCAAGAAGGAGAGTGATGGGGTGCTACGCCAGATGACCTGGCCTCCACAGTCACAAGACCTGAACCCAATCGAGATGGTTTGGGGTGAGCTGGACCGCAGAGTGAAGGCAAAAGGGCCAACAAGTGCTAAGCATCTCTGGGAACTCCTTCAAGACTGTTGTAAGACCATTTCAGGTGACTACCTCTTGAAGCTCATCAAGAGAATGCCAAGAGTGTGCAAAGCAGTAATCAAAGCAAAGGGTGGCTACTTTGAAGAACCTAGAATATAAGACATATTTTCAGTTGTTTCACACTTTTTTGTAAAGTATATAATTCCACATGTGTTAATTCATAGTTTTGATGCCTTCAGTGTGAATCTACAATTTTTATAGTCATGAAAATACAGAAAACTCTTGGAATGAGAAGGTGTGTCCAAACTTTTGGTCTGTACTGTATCTCCAACCTAATCTCCCGCTACCTGCCCACACGTAACCTCCGATCCTCCAAAGACCTCCTACTCCGCTCTGCTCTCATCCGCTCTTCACACAAACATCTCCAAGACTTCTCCCGTGCATCCCCCATACTCTGGAACTCATTACCAAGACACATCAGACTGACCCCCACAGTCACAAGCTTCAAGAAGGCCCTGAAGACTCACCTATTCAGGAAGGCCTACAACCTCCAATAACACTACTGTCACCACACCGCCACCTGTACAGCCTCTACCCCCACCTTCTGTCTCTATGCCTCTTCCCTCATAGATTGTAAGCCCTTGCGGGCAGGGCCCTCTATCCCACTGTGCCAGTGGTCACTGTTAGTATTATATTTGTTTTGTACATCTTGTGTACCGTATGTAAACCCTCAAATGTAAAGCACCATGGAATTAATATAATAATGTAAAGCACCATGGAATTAATATAATAATGTACAACACCAAGAAATTAATGGTGCTATATAAATAAACAATAATAATAATATTATCGCTCATAGCAGAAAACTGGTGTAGATTTTCATTCTGGCACATGGGTGTGCATCTGATTTATTAAGAGTCCAGAGCCAGTCCTGGCCTTTAGTAAGACTGATGTAGGAAACACCAGTCTTAAAGGGGTTCTCTGGCCCCAAATGGAATTTTCATACTGATGAACTATACACAGGATAGGTGATCATTATGTGATCTGCGGAGGTCCAACACCCGGACCCCTCACATATCAGCTGTTCCAGCATCCCCCAGGCACCAGAAGCAGGTGAAGGATGGGAAGTGTGTGCAGGGTGATCCTATTCAAATAATAGGAGCACTACTATTCCCCGACACCCCCACTATACAGCAGACAGGGTTGCAGCGCTGCCCATATTACCCTCCACTGGAGCAGCTTCTGTTGCTTGGCTGTGCTGTCGGATCCCCACAGATCACATTCTGATCAATGAAAACAGGTCCGAAACTGATGCAAAAGGTCCATCTTAGTTTTTTCATGTTCACTACTCTCCACAATGGTGTAACTATAGCCTAAGGGTTACAAATGCTACATGGAAGGTAGAAGCCCCTCATACAGATTATTCACTGTAGGCCTGGATGTGTGACTTCAATGTACTTATGTACTTTGCCTGTTGTCACCCAGCTTTCCCAGGATCAGAAACAGCCGAACAGAACTCAGGCTTCTATTAACTTTAGTCATTTGGGGGAAGGGTTCTCCATTAACATAATCCCGTTACACCAAGCCAAGATCTAATTAACCCCTATTAATATTGTAATGAGTGTCCAGAGAAGTGGCAGAACATGTCCCCATGCTCTCACCTGCCCCCTCCAAGCTCTTACCAGCCCCCTCCCTGCTCTTACCTGCCCCCTCCCTGCTCTTACCTGCCCCCTCCCTGCTCTTACCTGCCCCCTCCCTGCTCTTACCTGCCCCCTCCAGCCCCCTCCCTGCTCTTACCTGCCCCCTCCAGCCCCCCTCCCTGCTCTTACCTGCCCCCTCCCTGCTCTTACCTGCCCCCTCCAGCCCTCACCTGCCCCCTCCATGCTCTTACCTGCCCCCTCCAGCCCCCTCCCTGCTCTTACCTGCCTCACCTGCCCCCTCCATGCTCTTACCTGCCCCCCCCCCCCCCCACAGGCCTCACCTGCCCTCCTCCAGCCCAGCCTGCCTCATTCATGGAGCCAATTCCCTTCCCCTCTGCCTGTCCCTCCCCCTGCCTGCCTGCCCTCCCCTCTCCCTGCCTGCCTGCCTGCCCTCCCCTCTCCTCTGTGGAGGAAATGATGTGTAATGCCTGCTTAATTACAGCTGCAGACACCATTGGAGCAGCAGCCACTTCCTCCCCCTCCAGACACTGTCCCGGGCTCGGGCTCTTTGCACAGAACTTTTGCCCGGTCCTTCCCGTTGGGTTCCCGGGGTGATTGTTTGTGCGCCCCGGTGAGTGGCGGGGTCGGAGGGGCGGGAGGTCTTCTCCTTGTCCTGGGTGCAGGGGGAGGTGTCCTGCCTGGAAGATGAGGATTGCTGCAGGAGAAAACCTCCTTCCCATCCGCTGCCGCTGCTGTGATTGCTCAGCCCCATCCATGTCCAGTCTATGGGATTGCTAGGAGGACGGAGCGCCCGATCAGCTGCACACCCGGTATCAACAGACGCAAGGCAACAGTGTAACCAGCAGAGGTAAGTCAGGAGTCTGCAGAGGGGGGACCTTGCAACAATGTATCCAGTGCATGGACACAATAGGAGGGGTTACACAGGGCTGCGAGGGCTGCCCTGCTGGAAGGATCATCTGCAGAGCTGTGCACTGAGGTTCTGCAGCAGCTGAGCTGTATGGACAGGGTATCTTCTCTAGAGGGGCTTCCCAAGAGGTGGGGGCACACCAAGGGTCTTGCACAATCACTTACTGCATGGCAGTCCCTGGTGGCCGCTTGTGACTCTCTTGGTTCGGTGGTGGGATCTAGGGTTTGGGTCACAGGTACCTTTTTGAAGCTCGCCTTCAGATCCCTACTACTGAGTATGTAAACAATACTGTGTATATATATATATAGTGCTGTGATATGTATAGGGGTTTTCTCCAAGTGGTGGGGTCTCATTAAGGGACACTGTCACTTACTGCATGGCAGACCCTGGTGGCCTCTTGTGACTCTCTTGGTTCGGTGGTGGGATCTAGGGTTTGGGTCACGGGTACCTTTTTGAAGGTGGTCTTCTACCTCAGTGTAGTGGTAGATCAGATCCCTACTACTGAGTATGTATGTAAACAATACTGTGAATGTGTATATAGTGCTGTGACATGTGGAGGGGTCTCATTAAGCACAATAACTTACTGCATGGTAGACCCTGGTGGCCCCTTGTTTATGTGGTGGGGTGTAGGGTTTGGGTCACAGTTACCCCTGAAGACGGTCTTCAGGTCTAAGATCTGTATTACTAGTAAGTATGTACGTATGTAAACAATGCTGGATATATACTGTATATGATATGTATATACATTGTATAGATTAGTGAGATGCACAAGTGGGGTCACACTAAGGGTACTGCATAGTAGATCCTGGAGACCTCTTGGCACTCACTTTTTTTTACGTGGTTGGGTCTGGAGTTTAGGTCACAGTCACCATTGTAAGTGGTCTTCAGGTGTAAGATGTCTACTATGTATGTAAACAGTAGTGAATATATATAGTTTATATGATTGCCTGTGCACACTTCTTATGTCTATATAGTGTATAGATTCCTGGAATAAGCATAGAGGGGCTTCTCAAGTGGCGGGGGTCATCTGTGTGTTGTCTTTAAGGCCTAGAACTTTATTTAGTGTCGTCCCTTGTTGTATACTAGCCTATAGTATAGGCTTTGTATCTAATAGAGATCCAGACCCTGTGACATCTTTAGGACCCTCAGGTGGCGGTGCCGTGGAGTCTGTGTGGCCTGGGGAAGAAAAAGACATTGTATGCAGTCTCTTGTAGTATTGTAGACCTTAAGGTCCTCCCCTGACATCATGTTTACAGGAGGATGGACCTCCATGTGGGGCCTTGGTCAAAGTTATTTCCTTGTGGTCTCCTGAGATGTTTGGGGGTCTTTTCAGGTTGTTAAGACACATACGTGCTTTCCAAAGTGCTTGGGACAGTCAGACACTGCACATGGTATCTTGCAGCACAGCAAAAGCCCCAGCTAGCTGGAATACTATACAAACATATTGTGGGAAGAGAGCCAGCGTTCCTCCCGGGAATTTCTTCGTCTGCTGCTTGCTATGTTTATCTGTGTGGGTGGATGGAGGTCTATGAACTACTAGGCAAATATATTTCTGTTGCCGTCTTTTTATTTAAAGAGCTGGGGAGATGTGATGGAGGGTGGGAATACTGGAGACAAACATCCCTGAAATCTGATGCTTCTCAGACCTCATATATTATACTCCTCTAATGTCAGTCTGCTCCAGTAATATGGGAATGTGACTCTCATCTTCTCTCCCTTCAGACACTGGGAACTTGCAGGGTCCTATTTGTGCAATTACAAATTGTAGTATTGGCTGCTGGGAATTGTAGTTCTGCTGCAGCATGACCTATTCACTTTGGAACCTTGGTGGGGACACATAATATAATGCACTGCTATGGGTCCATACTGTACCTCCAGGTTTTACAAATGGTGGCATGTTCTCATACATTTCGTATTATGGTGGAATTCTGCCCTAGAGACATGGAGGCAAGTTTATTAAGACTGGCGTTTTGTATGAAAGTGTTAATAAAGCCCCCACAGGCGCGTGGCACGACTCCAGCCTCTTCTTAAATCAGGTGCACTCCTGTGTGCCAGAATGGAGACAACAGAGTTTCATTATATGTCATGCTAGAAAACTGGTGTGAGATATAATAACTGTCTGGCCAATGTGTCCCCATCCCAGCCCTCCCAGCTCTGCCCACTTTCACACAATGTTGCCAGAGAGGTGAAGAACTTGGGTTGGGGTGCATGTTTGGCACCAAATGTGCACCACAATATCATCCCTCTATGCCAGAAAACTGGTGTAAAGGGATTTATAATTTCCCTTCATTGTTCTATACAGGAATATGGCGCCTTATGGAGGGATCATACAGAGTGCCTATGGTTCTGTAGCAGAACACTCGAGCCCCCAAAAAACACATGCACAGACAGATTAGCAGCATTAGTGCTTCTGCTTCACAGGCCAGTGATGACATATTCATTTGTCACATGACCTAATTGTAGCTCAGCCCCATTCAAGTGAGTTAGTCTGAGCTGCAATATCAAGCACAACCACTAAGCAATGTATGGCACTGTGCTTGGTTGGTATTTAGTAAAAAGTCTGCAGAACTGCATGGAGGACTTTTCTCTGTGCTAATTTCTGGTGGTTTCTGCAAGCACAGATGTGAACTTATCCTCAGCCAAGATCCCATGGACCATCATTAAATTCTCTGACAGTGCTACTACTTATTTTGTAGTGCCATTGCATTTAAAAAAAATTTGTAAAAACTTATCTTAAACGTAAGAACTGTGTTGGCAGATCCTCTCTGTTTCAAAACGTTGTGATATATATCTATATATATCATGTACAGTTTGTAAAAAAATATTTATATATATATATATGTGTGTGTGTGTGTGTGTGTGTGTGTGTGTGTTTCCTGGTGCAGAGTTATCTGATTGCCACCTAATGAAATCCATTTATGCTGCATCCTCTTGCAGATGTGTATTATGGACTTTGCCTTTGTCAATTTGCACTATAGAGGGACATAACTGGCAAGTTCACCTCCTGCTGCAGAAGATCTGATTACCTTGCAGATGTCTTTATTTGTTACTTAGAGGACACAAAGGGGTTAAGTCAATTAATGTACATACTAATAGGGGTGGGAAGCTCCCTCAGCCGCCTGCCAGAACCCCCCATATCCTGTGATGATGAGCAGAAGACATTTACATTTTAATTACTCTTGCCTCCATTCCTTGTGGATAAGCCTCTGTCTCTTCTCTCTCGCTCTCCTTTTTGGAGGCAGATTGGTTTCCCATGAAAGGTGTCTGAGGGGCTCAGCTCAGAGGTGATCAGTGTGCAAAACATTTCTCTTTGTCATGTAGAATGGGCTGTGAACGTGACTTGCACTTTCCTGTTGATTTGAGCTCAGACATGCTTGGAGATAAGCGTCGTACAATAGACAGTGTGTCTGGGGCTCTTCACTTCTCCTTTGAAGTAACCCACCGCTAACCGGCCTCAATCCAGGGCATTAATTGATTTCAGATAAAGTTTTGGCTCACACTGTGCATTGTGAAGTTGAGAAGGCGGCTATTGGAAGGTCACAGCGCACACAACCTTTATTGTATTTTTTTTTCATGTTTTTTTTTAGACGTGTATTCATTTCGCTCTGCTGTCAGCTCCTGACTTAAATAATAACATTTTTATTTAGCGTCAATGTATTTTTCAGCTTTAAAGTCAAAAAGGAATTCACTATGATCGACTTAACCATGGACCTGGGGTGGATGAAAGACGTGACGCAAGGTTTATATGATGGCAGCCGCTATGGGCTCGTGTACTCAATTATATTGGAGATCCATATGTTACAGATCAGTAATATGGAGCCCGATGTAAATTTCTTTAGCTTTGTGTGACCCTGGCTGTATATAAGATCCGCAAATGGGTTTTACAGGACTAAATACTTATGGATAGGTCATCAGTAGCATATTGGTGAGGGTCTACACCCATCACTCACATCATAAGGCGTTTTCTGGGTCTAAAATATTAATGCCCTGTCCTTAGGATTGATCATGAATATGAGGTCAGGGGAGGTCTGACACCCAAGATCCCCACAGATAAGCAGTTTAAAGCAGCACTTCAAAAAGCTTAGGATTTGAGCTAAGGCTACATTTTTATTTGCACCAGTCCCCATTATAGACCGGATTCATTGTTGTCTGTCGTTGACTATAATGGGGACCTTTGGGTATCCGTTATTTTCCCCTGATATGTCGGACCAAGTTTTGCTTGCAGGACGCTACCGCAGATGTAAATGTAGCTTTAAGCCCCATGCAGTTGATCGAGTGTGCTTCCATTGTGAGGCCGAGTTAGCAGCGGATCACACTCGGAGTGTGACGCATATTGCACTTGAAGCCAAGAGAGATAAATTGTGCTTCTCCTAAAAAGTACTAAAGCCAAGTATGGGGCTGACCATGGTGGCCTCCGCAGTTCAGTCTTGTATCTCCATTTATTGGTGGTTATATCACTGGCGGAATAGACATGAATATATTTACTGACTAAACAAAGTTTTGGCCGGTTTGTTTTGGCTCCACCTGTCTCGTCTGCTTCTTAACATGCAAAAGAAAAAGGCCTGAGGGAAGGAGGTTGGGAAATAAGTGTAAGGAGTGGATTATAGGAGGATGCTGATCTGGTTTTCACTGTAGTAGTTCCTGAACCTGCCTTCGTCATTGGCTGCGTTGACCTCAGTACAGGGGCGGTTGAGCATCATTGCTTTACATTGATAAATATGTAGATTTCCATAGAAATAAGAAGCACCAAAGCCTGGTAGATGTGCCACTTGCAATTCATATATTGGCTGAGACGATGAATGTGCGCTGTGTGGTGGTTGTCTGGGTGGTAACAAACACGGTTATATATTTAGATGCAGAGTAAGGGTGGTGAACTGAGCTTTTGCACTGGGTGAAGGAAAGCCTGGCTACATCTCTGGCTTGAAGGGAGTCTATCAGCAGTTTTGACTCCCTCCTGGCAGTCCTAGATAGTTGAAGAGTAAACCTTACCTAGGTGAGATGTCATACTAGTCGTATGGGCAGGTTTCGTTCTATCTCATTCCATGATTGCAAGTGTCCTTTGGGAGTTGCTATACTGTGAGGTCTCTGCACTAAATGATCCAGAATACCTTACCCCCCCGCTTTTGAGTGGTGACCCTTCAGGATGCTAAAACTGTCAATCAAAATCAAAGGGAAGGGGTCAGAATGCAAAGACCCCAGGACACTTCACAGCAAGGTAAGGCCAGGAGGCCACTTGTGATCATGGAGTGAGATGGACTAACATCATAAAATGGGCAGATTTCTGTGTCCTTGTCACGTCATCGTATCCTGCTGCATGGTAGTAGTGTGCCATATGGGAAACCTTCCAAGTGTCCCTTTTTTTTTTTGGAGGGCCAGTCCCTATTTTTGTCTTTTGCTCACTAATTGTAACTATATTGTTCCAGAAACTATTTGGTCCCTGACTGTATATTAGACCCCAATGCACGGATGTATCAGAGTTAACCTGAACTTCTGCAGTTAGTAAAACTTTTGCCGCGTCCCCTGCTATATCTGTATATGTGATCATTTGGTGCATCTTAGACCTTTTAGCTTGACTATATTCAGATATTGGTTATGCTGATATTTTGACAAAAACCTATTCCAGCCTATAGAGATGGAAACAAATGCTAAACTTTCACCCATCAAATTGAGAGTCCAAAAACTTGGGATGTGTGGGAGATCAGGGCCCATGGCCCAGACTATCTATAGCAGGAAGGAGGTTGTGGCGGAACGTCCTGTGTCTGACGGGTAACAAGGAAGCCGCAGAGTGTTTACATTTTGATGCTGCACAATGCCAAATCTGTCCAATATTTAACCCATATAAAGTGGCCTAACATCTTGTTCCTCGTGTAAATAGTCAGCGACATTGATGTACCATCCATTGTAGGTTTTGTTCAATTAGTGACCTTAATGGGTTAAACACTGCATAAAAAGCCTCACTTTAATGCTATGTGGTTTTCCATAGAAGCAAGACAATTCCTTTTTTGCATTTAATCAGATCCTTCCCGATAAGTGTGAATGTTCCCTAACAGATCAATACCTGCTGCTAATAAGTCAGCAAACAAATGCTAAAAGTCTCATTTACATGTGTTTAAATAGATTATCAGTGGGGGATGTGCGGCAAACTGGTGGGCAAAGTAGACTGAGATAATTAAAAACTGCTCTCTGTAACAACATGCAGGGTTATCTCAAAAGTATCCAAACCCACATGCTAGCGTCCAGACATAGCAGAGATTTCTGAACCTGTGGTCCATAGCAAAATCTGCAATTGTTAAAGGGAGTCTATCACCAGAACCAGCATATCACCCCAGCCCTGCAGATAGATAGGTTAGGGTCACCAGAACCAGCATATCACCCCAGCCCTGCAGATAGATAGGTTAGTGTCACCAGAACCAGCATATCACCCCAGCCCTGCAGATAGACAGGTTAGTGTCACCAGAATCAGCATATCACCCCAGCCCTGCAGATAGATAGGTTAGTGTCACCAGAATCAGCATATCATCCCAGCCCTGCAGATAGATAGGTTAGTGTCAGTAGATCCAGCATATCTCCCTAGCCTTGCAGATAGATAGGTTAGTGTCACCAGAACCAGCATATCACCCCAGCCCTGCAGATAGATAGGTTAGTGTCACCAGATCCAGCATATCACCCCTGCCCTGCAGATAGATAGGTTAGTGTCACCAGAACCAGCATATCACCCCTGCCCTGCAGATAGATAGGTTAGTGTCACCAGAACCAGCATATCACCCCAGGCCTGCAGATAGATAGGTTAGGGTCATCAGAACCAGCATATCACCCCAGCCCTGCAGATAGATAGGTTAGGGTCATCAGAACCAGCATATCACCCCAGCCCTGCAGGTAGGCAAACTGGAAAATCCTTGGTGTGGGGGGGGGTTGTTGGATGACTGATGTAATATGTATGGCCAGCTTTACTCCTGTTATAAATACTGCCTATTATTATATAGACTTGCAATGGACTATTATTTGCCATTTTTCTATCCGTATATTCCATGGGTTGGTCGTGTCTGCTCAGCTGTGATCGCGGCACGTTCCCGGCTTGCCTTACATCAGAGCTTCATTCACGAGGCCTTGCCGGGCTGATCTTCTGGTTTCTCCATTAACCATCCTTTGTGGCACTTCATCTCTGAAATACCTTTTAGCACTCTGGAAAAAAAGGCAGTAAAAAATGGATTCATTCCACCACAGGAAAAGATGTGTGAACCCACTCAGCTCATAAAAGTGCACAGAAAGCTCCAGGATTTCTACATCAGAACATGTCAGCGTTTTGGAAAAGTGCCTGGAAAGTATTACAAATGGAGTTTTGTGTCCCCCTTCTCCTCCATTTATAAGGTAGGAGAGGAGCTGAAGGTGTTTGAAGTGCAACATTCCTGCACTAATGTGTCGGCTTAGATAGTCTGGTGTAGGAGGAGGAGGCCGCGATGAGTTTTTACTCCTCTTGTCTTGGCCAAAATAATGAAGTGAACGTGTTATAGGACAATAAGCAGTAGATCGGGGCTATCGAATGGGGTCCAGGTACAGACGGACTGAAGCAATATACATCCCTTGCAATGTACTCTTAAAGGGGTTGTCTGGGATAAATGCAGAGGTTGCTGTGGTGGGTTGGGGTGTAACCTTAAAGAACCTCAACTCTCCTAACCTAGTCCTTGGTTTTAGGTACTTTCCTCTGGTATACAAACTGCCGGGGTTGGAAGTGTGGAAATTCAGCCGACCGTTGCAGCCAGTCTTTGCTCCCATGTTTAGTATGTTTAGTGAGGTCACTGCTAATGCATCACCGGTACCCAACATGTCATCACAGAAGCCAGTGATTGGTCACCTAAGTATCTGCACTTCTGACCCTAGCAGTCTGTACATCAGAGGGAATGGAGGATGCGCCGCATGAACCCAAGACTGACTTCTCTTTGGCTTTTTCCACCTTGCTTGGATTAATTGACAGGTCTGTTAATAATATATGTAGATAAACCGAGACCTGTCAATCAAGCGGAGCTCGGTCATGGGAAGTCAGAGGGCGGCCGCCCAGTGGTGAACCGATGCAGAGATTGAGTAGTGACAGGTCCTCTTATTATTTTACTGCTGCTCATAGTTATGGGCCTCATAAATCTGATATCTTTTAAGAAAAAGTACATATCTTTTGGGTCACGGCAGCCGAACTCAATACCCAGTCACTGTTTTCATGTTTTGAGGAGAAATTTTAGTTCCTGATGATAATGAGGGCATAGACTAAACAAACCCTTATGGAATGTTGTAAGGTTATCAGACCAAAAACCGCCCCAAGCAGATCTGCATTGAGATACACATCGTATAGTTTTGCCTAGCGTTAAGCATCCAACTTCAGCTTCTTCAGTGATCCTTATTGTGGCATTAGTTTCCTGAATAAGTCGTCTAAATTTATTCTAAGAGTCGTCCATTGTATTGTTTCCCCCCCACCTTCACAGAGGTCCCAGTTGAAACCAAACTGTAACTGCAAAGTAGATGGCATTTTAAAGTTATAGTAATAGTCATGTGGGCGCTCTTAGTCTCAGGAGTCATCCAGTTCTGCCTTGTCAGTCAACTCCTCCGGCATTTGGCTTCTTGTATGGTGACGTGAGGTGCACTGACTGGTGCAAGCGTCCTATGCCGCAACATTGATTTGCAAGCCAGGACTGCATGACTACATCCTGCAAGCAGGACTTTTCTCTCCACTGATTTTGGGTGGAAACCTGGTGGGCCATATTATAGTCGATGGGGTCCGTGGGTTTCCATGAGTAACTGCTTTTAAAGCGGATAGGGTTTCGGTCTTTAGGGTCCCCAAGGGTGAACCTAGCGTACCATGGGACCACACTCAAGTGGCTTTCCATTGGTATCAGAGGCGTAGCTTGGAGCTCCTTGGCCCCAATGCAAAGTCTGTAATGGAGCCCCTCTGTACTGTGTTCTATTTAAAATGGTGATGTGTTACTGGGCCCCTCGGGGTCTGGGGCCCGGTGGTGACTGCTACCATTGCCCCCTATAGCTATGCCCCTGATTGGTAGTGCTCGCTATTTTATAACTGTATATTTCCTTTTTATCCTGTGTAACACACTGGTGGCAGTTCAGGGGCTTTACATGTCACGATGGGTTCTCTTAAAGGGGTTTTCCAGGCTTTATTAATGACCTATCCTTAGCATAGGTTCTGGAAACCCCTTTAAACATCAAGATTGGGGGGTATACATGGCAATGGTCTTTATATTTTATGTACAGCTGCTTCAGGATTCAGAATTCTTGTGCACATACAGTATTACTAACTATGAGAAATGGTATAATTTATGCCCCGTAATAGAGTCCATAACAAGATGCTAAATAACATTTTCCTAGGATCCCGGAATCAGTCAGGCCCGGTCAGTTTCAATGTTTATGACGTTCCTGACTTTTGTGCTACGTCGAGGTCAAGTGTTGATTTGTATCAAAATTGCTTTACGCAAATATTTATTTTCTGGCGTTTTTCCTAAACTCTTCTGGGGGGGGTGGACGGAGGTAATTGCTGTCATATGATGCTCGGAAGGCAAGAAATCTCCGACTGGAAACTGGAATTAGATGTTATAATATCTTCAGTGGTTTTCTAGAACGTCTGGATTGTGTCACGATGGGGAAAATAGATTCCAAATCAAATGGCAGGTTAGACTGATTAAAAGAAATGCGGTTTCAGAAATTTTTTGCGTGGGATGGTGGAGATGTAATTTTTTTTTTTTTTTTTTTTCTGATTAAAAATGTATTGTAATTTTTACTTTGCTAAATTTGCATATACAGTATTTCTTTTTTACCTTGTGAAATGTGATGGTTTATTCATCTGTGAAAGCTGAAGACGCTGAAATTAAATTGTAATGTTAGATATCGTATTGCTGAAACATTGTAGCCTGTAAACCCAATTGCACATACAAATAAGAGCGGGCCCCACTGGATAGCTTGTACTGAATATGTGTACAAGGGTCTCCAGACTGGGTATGTAGAATTTCTAAGCCTGATCCTTTCACCCTCAGTAATGATGACCAACCTGCAGAGGGCTCTGGCAGCAATTTACACACACCTCCCCTTTAAGAGTATGTTCACACTACTGCCCATTGCTCTCATCCATCATAGGATGAGAGCAATGGGCATTAACTATAGTAGAGTGGTGGACACAGATGGAGCCCATCATCTAGCTTCCGTTTCAGTTGACATGATGGAAGCTTTCCTGCATGCACAACTTTTTTTTTTCTTAATTTTAAACATGAGGCTGAATGCCGACTGACCCCAAGCAGAGGGCGCTTGGTCTGCATCAGTCACTTAATGTCCATTGCTTTCATCCTATGATGGATGACAGCAATGGACGTTGATAACTGTAGTGTGATCCCATCCTTAGAACAGTGCATGGGTATGTGGGAGTTGGAAGGAAGGGCTTTTGAAGGTAGATGGGCAGGTTATATTTGCAAAAATATTTCAGTGCTTCTGATGGATGTGAATTATTATGGGAGTGCTTTATTTTTTGGCAGTTTGAGTAATTGTTGGGTAGAAATATTGATCAAACATTTCAGCAGTCTCTTAAATAGATGGTCACCCAGTTGTGCATTTTTTTGTTTGTTGCATTGATCTCAGCAGTGATAAGTGAATAAGATAGGTAGATGTATTGTCTGCTGATAACCAGACAGGACAATTGAAGTCCAAAGAAACAGGGACAGATCAAGTTGTTTGTTGAATCTCAACAGACCTTTTCCCCAAATTTGTTGTCTCTGTCAACAACTTGTCCATCTTGTCATCCTGCACCTTGTGCTCGGGTGTTTGTTTTTCTCTTGGAAAGTTGTGCTTCCATAGGGGATACGCCAGCCCCAGGATGGATGACATGTAAAGCTTTGGGGAGGCTGCAGTCCTCCACTACATGCCTTATATGTTCCTCATATCTGATATTCGGATTTACTTGCCATATATTACATCCCCTGTTCTTCTTGTATAGGGCCGGTGATAAAATAACCCTGCCTGATAACTTCACAAAGTCATGATCAAGCGTTTTGGAGTTTTTTGTTTTTTTTTTTGTCTTTTTGATCGGGAAGTTGTCTGAGACTTGTCCTAGTCTTATTCACGTGTTATATGAATGACAATATGAACTGCAAACAATTGAGAGTGACCAAAAACTCCCTAAAAACCCTGGGGATAATTCTTTTCCTCTACAACTTACATTATTGGTTGTTTTACCAGCAACAAGTTGGTCTTGTGATGAGAAAGAAATTGCAATATTTTTATTTTTTTTTTATTTGTTTTTGTAATTTTTTTATTTTTTTTTTTGCAACATTCTTTCTTTCAATAACAACCATTCAACAAGACAATCTGTCCCTGTATTTTTGTTACAACTTTCTTCTCTGTATATATATATATATATATGTGTATAGTTTTTTTTTGTTTTTTTTTTTCCCTAATGTAGTTCAAGTTAAAATGTATTCCAGTCTGTGTCTACACGCATGGATGGCCAATATGAAATTGTTTATTAATTTGCATGGCATTCAGGCTGATGGCCACGGATGGAGTTGTCTAGACAGAAGTAGCCGTCAGTGATTAAGCACACGCAGTGTTTGTTCAGGTGAATTTTACAGTGTAATTATTTGCTCATATGGGAGGTGGACTATCGGAAAGCCATGTTTTTAGCTTGTTTTTATCTGGAGATGTCTGGGGCGAGCTTTTCCTCCTATTGATTCTCATGATCTGTGGCGTATGATAAAAAGCTTACTTAAATGACACCAGAGACAGCTGTCTATCTCGCCAGAACATATCTGTGCCTGGTTAATGGCGCCAGGATCCTTCTACCCCCCCCCCCCCCCCCCCCTTCCTTCTTCCTCAATACTAATCTGTGTTACAAGACCTCAATAATATTTGCTTAATGCAGAAAGAGACTTCTCCCTATAAATTCTATTATCTTGTAGCAAAAGTCCCAATCCGGAGTTAATTTGTGATTATTGCAAAGTTTTTACATTGCCTCAATTGTTATACTGTCATGTATTGTGAATCTATAAAACTGTATGCTATGGATATCTGAGCCTGTAGTGAACCTCCAGTGTCCATTGCGTCTAGGGGAGAATACTGTGCAACGAAGATACACCATTTCTTTAGGGTTCCTTATTACGGACCCATAGGCACTCTGTACAGCCATACAAATATAGGTTTGAGAAAATAAAATCTCACCAAGTTCTCCACTGTCCCCATGGCTGTTACCCCGTATCGTAGGTCTAGGATGGGGGGCCAGGATGAGTGCAGATAGTTCTGAATTTTCGGGCTTATAACTGTAGCTAAGGTACCTATAGATGTTATATGGTCTAGTATATATGAAAGACTGGTGGCCGTACATCTTAGACAGGTGTTGGGTTAATATGCTGATTTTGGTGGGATTTTGACCATCTAATGCACATTAGAAGTTTGGCTGATGTTAGTTCGGTATACGCCTGGAAACTTAAAGGGATTGGGCATGTTAAATTTTGGCATGCTCCATCCTTTGCTCTCAGGGTCTGGCTTTTTTTTTTTTTTTTTTTTTAATCATTTTGGAATACAGAATACAATGTAGATGAATTATATAATTAATGTATATGGATATAAATTTTTTTATTTTATTTTAGAATTTATTATATATATATATATATATATATATATATATATATATATATATATATATATATATATAAATTTTATTTTTTTTAAACTTTTATTTAATTTGCCTGACCTATTTTTATTCAGGTTGGAGACGTGGTGTTTATGGAAATTGTAGCCTCCCTGTAGATAAGGGTAGAGTCAGCAAGACTGCTGGTCTAGAAGAGGAAACGCCGATAAAGTCTGCAAGTGACTATCAGTAACCTTTAGAACAATATAGTGTACACTGGATATGTCAGTGCCAGTTGTAGGGAGACGGCAGCTGCAGGGGACAGCTCAAGGGCTGTACAAAAGGGTCTATATGTTATATAACTGGCATGTTCTTTAGCTTATGGTGAAACCCCATGTGGTGCAGAATCTGCACTGAAAATCCACAGCAATTCTTCCTCATCTGAATGTGGTTAATGGCTTCATGCACAAGGCAAAGTCATGCCAATGGTGGTGTGAAGTCCTTATATAGAGCCATAGGCACCCTGTGTGAAGAAGGGGAGGTAATGTATTATATACCATTGGAGGTACAGTGTGGACCACTAGACGTTCTGCATACAGGCAAATATGGTCCAGAAAATCCAGACCATATAGTGCCTGCTTTTTCCAGACTGAATCTGGTTTTGAGACTAGAACTCCTTGCATTAGTGATCTATGATATTGGGAGTCCCCGCTACTCTACCCTATATACAGTACAGGACACTAGAGCTGTGGGAAGGCAGGACTCCTAGCATTGTGTATCGTAATGATGCAAAGAGCCCCAGTCTATCGACCAGGAGATGCGGGCAATATACATCTAGATTTTCTGGACCGTATTTGCCAGTGCATTAGAACTTAAAGGGCTATTCCCATTTCAGGCATTTATGGGAATCCTACAACGCCCAACACCTGATGAGGTAGCCCCAGATCTAGACAGAAAATGGGAGGGGAGTTACAGAAACCACTGAGTGGCCCCCATACTAGGCAGGATAAGGGACCCCCATTCCTTACATAGGTTCCAGTGTTGGGATCTGCACCTATCCCTGTGCCTATGCCATAAAAGTCTGAAATAATATCTCTTTAAATGTGTTGTATCCTGGCTGATGCAATGGTAACAAACAAATAAACCCGTTTTATATGCGGCCGAGATTATATCTGTGCAGCTCAGAATAATATTTGTTTCCATATTCAGATTTCTTTTTCTGCCTTGAATTGTTGGATGTAGTAAGCGGACAAGTTCCTATTTTGACGTCTGACACAGCTGTCCCCAGGAATTGGAAAGTTAATATTCCGAGTATATAAACCACAGAGACTACCGAGCTATCTATGTCTCAAACGTTTGTGTGTTGCTACAAATATCCCCATTTTTAGACTGTCGGAGTTGTAGCGGCTTCTGGTGCCGGTGCCTCAGCCTCGCGTATCCATGTTTTTTGGCCCGGTTTATTTAAATGAGCAGCTGTGCATTTGTTTCCTCGCCAAGGCGTGATTACTTTTTGATTCTGTTTCAATAAAACGCACAAGAAAAACATGTTTTAGGCTGAGTAATAGTTCTTTCCATTGAATGGATTCCAGATATCTTGGGGAGAGAGGCGCTCGCTGATCCTGATAATAGAATTTTACTTATATTGTACTAGAAGGCCATGTAAATGTCAGGCTTCAGCTATCGGATCCTTTCTAATAATTATTCATCCAAGATTCCAACTTCTTCATCATTAACCATATTCCAATGCTAAGGCACAGTTTGCTTTTTTTATTTTATATGGAGGTTTTTTGGGGCGATCATATTCGCTGACCTAAGATCAATATCACCAAAGTAGTCAGAGTTGGTCAGAGCATTTGCAAGCGCAGCAGGCTGGTGATGTCACATGATCTGCTTGTAGCCCAGCCCTATCAAATGAATGGGATGGAGTTGCAGTACCAAGCACAACCACTATACAACATACGGCGCCGTGAAGAGGCAGTGGCACTCATTGGAATGTTGCAGCCTTTTCAAAAAGCTGATCGTGGGGGTGCTGGGTGTCAGATTCCCCACAATTCGATATTGATGACCTATCCTAAGGATAGACATCAGTATCTTAGTGTTGGATGAATCGGCAGCAACCTTCCTCAGTAAGCAGAAGGATCAAGGAGTTATTTAAAAAAAAATCCTTTGGTTTCATTCTGGTAATTCATTATATTTAAAGGGGTTATCCAAGATTTGTAAAAAAAAATGGCTGCTTTCTTCACAGGAAGTGACATCACATCTGTTGGTCACATGGTTATGCTACAGCTCATTCTTATTACGGTAATTGGAATGGGACTAACCTGTAGCATACCCATGTGACCAACAGACGTGATGTCACTTCCTGAGACAAAATCCTGGATAACCCCTTTAAGGCTAGGCTTTTATTTAATGTCCATTGTTCTCATCCACCACAGGAGGAGAGCAACGGACATTAAATGATGCAGAAGGAGCCCCTTCTGTCTGGTGTCTGTCTGTGTTCATCCTAATGTAGAAAAAAAACATGGTGGAACCTTTCTTACTCCATGTGTGTTTATAGTCAATGGGAATAGACGCAGACGGAAGCCGCGTCGTCTGTGTCCGTTACTCTGCTACAAATAATCCAATGACCGCAATGGACACTAATAACCGTAGTGTGAACCTAGCCTAAGTTAGACATCATTCGACATCAGGTTTTTCTTGACAAATAACAGTAATATCAGCAAGATCTACTATCCAGCTGACATATTTGTGAAATGGCCAACTTTTTTTTTTTTTTTTTTTTTTTTTTAATTCTCAAATCACATGTAAAAATCAAAACAGTCTATAAAAATCTGTATATTTTAGTGAAATATTTGGTGTATTTCTAAAATGAACTTGGGATTTGCATGAATCCCTTGACTTTCCTTTTGCCTTCTATGGGTCGGAGCTCCATTCATTGCCACAGATCAGCCCTAAAGCTCCCGGTTGCGAGGGTAACATCATGTCTGAGGAGACATTCATACTTATGGCTGTCACCCTTGTTCTATGGCTGCAACGTGCGAGCTGAAAATCTTCCCTTCTATAAATAGTCAGCGACATCTTCTAATTTAGACCTGACCATAACTCTTGTGTTCTCGTTGGTGTGTCTGCAGATTGTGAAACAGGACAACACATATCTAGTCGCTAGGAAATAGTTTCATGACAACTCAGGTGCTATGCATGACTAGACACATTGTTCCAAATTCGTGTCAAAGGCAAGGAGGACTAGACGAGTCTGATACGATGTGAATTATTGGTGGACAAACTCTGGCTCGTTGCCTTTTAGGTTTAAAGGGAAACTGACGTATTGAAAATTTAGTCTGATGTACAGGTAGCATGTTATAGAGCAGGAGGAGCTGAGCAGATTGATATATAGCTTTATGGGAAAAGATTCTGAATAACTTGTATCTTATCTGTCAAAATCTCTACTCATTCTGGGCTTAGGAGTCCAGTGGGCGGTCACTGAGTAGAACCGCCCACTGGACTCCTACGCCCAGAATGAGCAGAGATTAAAAATGCTGCTGAACTAAAATAGGACATGTTAGTAGCCACATTATAATCCTTGTGCTACTTAAAACGCTGCAGTTTTTGAATCTACGCCACGTGGGGCCCCAGCCTTAAAGACATTTTACAGTTACCGTACAGTCTAGCGAATCCCATCTACACATTGCGGAAAAATACACGCAGCAAAAACGCTGCAATTTCCAAAACCGCCAGAAATGCTGGCGGTTTCCCTATAGGTATAATGGAAGCAGAAAGTCTGCAGAGGAAACATCTGCGGCCTTTCTGTGAAAAACACTGCAGAAAAAACTGCGATGCGTTGCCGCTGCGAATTTTCCCACAGCACCTTTTTGCGGCGGCCCGCTACGTGGGGCCTAAGCCTTAGTCATATTTGTATGAACATTACCCAAGCATCTTTAGTTACAATGCCCAAGCCATGACTGTCTCCAGCTGTACGTGACCCAGAACTGTGCCACACCTGTTCCCAGGTTCTATATGGTATTGCAGCTACATCTCATTGGATCCAATACCTGATCTAGAAGCTATCAATTGTTCTGATGCTATTTCTGTACAAACCCTTCATCCTGGCATAGTACTAGATGCACAGACAGCACACGCAAGGACTAAGGTCCTGGCCATATAATATACTTTTATTTTTGTAGTTCTTTTTGATTGTTTGTCAACTCTTGTTGAATATAAATAACCTATTGGTGTTTTTAGCCTAAACCTCAGTCCTCTGTGGGTCAGAATATAACAGGAATGACGCAAATTTGTTTTCATTTCTCTTCTGTTGGCTTTAAATATAACTTTATTATTGCCAGAAGGAAGGTAGGATATTGATTTAGAAGCCAGATAATGGTTAAGTAGTCAGTGATCAATACAGAGTCTATAAGCAGGCAAAAAAAAAAATTAAGATGGATTAACGGAAAGAAAAGCAAAGCGTAATATTGTGTAGGACAGAATTGAACTTTAAGGTTACAGAAAGATCTGTCAAGACGATCCATTCCCAATCCCTGCAGCTAAGAAAACAATGGAATGGAAATCTTCCAGTTACTTTAGTGTAATCGTCTTGTTGCACCTACACATTTGGGGTGACTAATGCTGCAACTTTATTATTTTTTGCAAAAGCATCCAACTCCTACTGTTCTCGGAAGATGAACAATCCGAGATCACTCATTCTCTGACTTCACTGATCTTGTGAAGAAAGAAAGATTATCCTGGAATTCAGTAATAAATTGCCTTTCTTGTAAGTTTACGGGATGACTCCTGTACTCCTCCTCCTGCGGGAGAAAGTACTTCAAAAAATGCGAAACATAAATGGTAAGATTTTCTATCCAAATTAAAGATCTCTCCTGGCATGTCTGTTAAGATTCTGCCATTCCCCTGTTATCCCTAATAGAAGTTAATGAATAAACTGACAACTGGGTGTTACTAGTTGGGGGTGTGTCTATACTGTATACTCTAACACTAGCCAATAAGAACTGACCGTATCACATTTTAGGGACACACCCCTAGAACATGGAATGGTAAAACCCCGTTGTCAAGTTTGAGAGGATGCTCCAGAATGGTTATTTCATGGGGAATACAAGGAATGGACATGTTGGAAGAAGTGGCAGGTCCTCTCTAAATGAATCTGGGTTAAAATATTAAAAACCATGTACTCCTCTTTATATTTCCCTATTGTTCCTGTGTCATCTATACCTTAGTTTCTTACCAGTCTTTAATACCACTGCAGTGACAACTTGTCAACATGTGACGGACAACTGATTGTTGGTCGCGGTGATAACATGTTGCCATTGCTGCTACAACCTGGGCTTGGCTTCTGCAGTTATATGCCGAAACATGTCACTAGCATCGTGTGCCCCTGTCACTACTGAAGAGGTGTCAGGTCCTGGTGGTCTAGGTAGATGTACAGGATAGAGTGACATTTCCTACTTTTGATTGGGCTTTGTTATTTGGTCACCATATGGTGCAACATAAGATGGAGCATCAAGAGAAGGCACTGCATAGGGTGCCATCCAACCTAGTTGGGTGGCACCTTATTTACTGTAGTTGAGTAAACCAAGATCGATGAGTTTGGGCAATTTTGTTTTAAATTTGTCTTCACTTTTTGTCTTGTATTTATGGAACTGGAAAAAAATTGTACAAATTTTTTTGTGAACGTGGCATAAAAATTAGCATTACAGATATTTTGTTTCTTTATCGTTGTGGTTCTCCAGATTTTCCCCTGTGCCTTATGAATTTTCATTAGGGTTTTCACCACTTTCCAGCCTTCCTACGTGCTTACGATTAGTCTTCTCATATGACCCCACTATAAGCCTGGTGGGTCGGAGCCCCTGTAGACTTAAACTCAACAGACTTGTCCAGAAATAGGAAATGCCTTAGACTTTTTAGTGTTCGTCTAAAATTCCTGAACATTCATGTCATAAACCCGCGGAGCCGTCCAACACTAGAATGCTAATAAAAATGTTCTACAAGTAATTAAAATGATAATAGATTTTCTGCCCTGCCAGGCATGTGCGCCCTAACACACCCGCTCTACTGCTGACAGGAGGAGAGTTAAATCTTAATACAATGGCCCAAAACCAGCCTGGCTGTCGTAGGTTTGGGTTGCCAACGTGCAAAATTTAGTTTTTGTGGATGCAGAGAGCTGAATCTTATTAGCCCTCCTTGTTATTTCACACGCCAGAGTTTGGTCCATGTACTCTATTCTCTAGATTTACCGCTCTGAACCTGACGTGCTATGACATCTTCACTGCAATTCTGGCCAATTCAAGGACCATAGGTGACAACCTATCAATGGCAGATTGTAATTTTTACCTTTTTAAATCCACTGCTGGTTTTGGAATCAAAAACTCCATTAAAAAACCTGAATGTGTGCCCACACCTTGTGTGAGAACCAAGTGTGCTGAAGGTGTAAGTGAGCTTGGTATGGGGATGCTAAAAATCTTGTGCTTGTAGGCTATAGGCTTAGATCATGTGTTACCATAAAGATGGGGCTAAAAATTGATTCCATACAGTTACTACTTCCATCTCTTGCTAAGCAAGGAAGTAAGGAACCAAGTTCCACCAAAGCCAACTTTTTGAATGTGGCATTGAAAGTGTACAGGATAAGATCACGGTTGCTTTCTTTCGAAAATGGCGCTAAACTTGTCCACAGGTTTTCTGTGATATTGAAGCTCAGTCCGGCTCTTTATTGACCTTGAGATGCAATGTCAGACTCATCTCATCATGGAAAGATTTGGTACCATTTTTGGAAGAAAGCGGGCATGATGTGTTTTTTTTTTTTTTTTTTTTGTAATTGTAGTCTATCCAATGTCACCTTGAATAGCTCCGTAATATGATGGAGTATGCCTTGTTACAATAAATAAATAAATAATAAAAATTCTATTGTTATAGTATAATTTATTTATTTTTTATCTGGGAAGACAAGTCCGTATGTCCGCTCTGAGCCCTCCTTCAGAGTGTCTCTTTGATGGATTGTAATGTCTAATTTTTATATTAGGACTTCATACCTCTCATTTAAACAAAAAACAAAAAAAACAAATCTTGTTCTCTTTTATATGCAGTTTTTGGAGCTGAGCCGCCTACTCGCTGCAGAAATATTTTTAGCAAGTTCTGTACCTTTTCAGACTGTGGCGGTGGCTTTTCCTTCTAACAAGTGCATCACCATGTGACGTATGGGCCGCATTGACACCACGTCCCAGACGTGTTTGAAATGGTCCTGTGTTTGTATTTACTGTACATACATCTAAAAGACAATGGGCTGACATGTAATCCCTCTGCAGATGCACAGCCGTGGGAGTGAGCGGTGATTCATTGTGATGGAGGGTGTAGTTTTTGTTAGCTAGAACCGCAGATGTGGAGTTAAACCACAAAAATGTCTAATCCTTCCAGGTGAGAAAACTAAAGTGCTTCTGCTTCCCCCTCCCCATGCCCTTTCCCTCTTTTGGTGCCAAAGACTTGCTAACCTTAAACAAGCGGGCCTTTTGTGCCGGCTATCTAGTGGTGGGCAACGTGTAATCTTCAGAAGGACGTCACTTGGAAACTTGGTGGAGAATAGAAAGTGGCCGGTGAGAGGAGCTTATCAGGCGCTGGAGATAATTTCAATGGAAAATCACAAGGGGCTAACTTTTGCTGGGCCTCATTTTTGGAACTTTGCCCTTTTGGCTCACTAGTTAAGAGAGCAACCATCTATACAACAAACTGTGGTGGAGACGGCATGTCTGAGAGGAGACAATGGGACTTGTGGTTCCT
Organism: Leptodactylus fallax; assembly: GCA_947044405.1. Lineage (NCBI taxonomy): Eukaryota > Metazoa > Chordata > Amphibia > Anura > Leptodactylidae > Leptodactylus > Leptodactylus fallax. Next base: position 6,945,699 of record CAMRHE010000028.1, on the reverse strand, counting down.
TAACTCTTAGTAGGCCCATGTTGTACACATCTGTCCCACAACCTGCCCATCTCTGGAGGCCGCCTGTACTTCTGCACAAAGGTTATCTCTGTGTTGTATGTCTGGGAAAAAAAAAATCTTAGGAATGCTCAAAGCATGTTCAGAAATTCCTCAGCCATGTATGTAACTGAAGGGTTGTCTCAAGATTTGAAGATCCAGGAAATGACCCTTAAACTGCAAGTTGTTGGCAGATGAAAGGACGCTATGGCCACCTGACTTACATTACATGCATGTGTCCATCCCTGGACTGAAATAAAGCATTTACATTTCTGCCCACTGCCATGGAAGAGGCGCTCCTTTTATGTCCACCGAGCAGTTTTCGAGCAACTGGAATAATTTCGTAAATTACCAAGTGTAGGGGAAATAAAATTCAAGGAGAAGGTTTTATGATTTTAATATTAAAGTCATTTTGGTGATGGCCTGGGTCATGGGTCATGGGTGTTGGGGTTTATGTGCCTAGATGTTCGCGATCCGTCAAGTCATGTTATGCTAGGTAAACCTGTTGGCAAGTTCATGTGTTATATGTACATTTATTTTGTGAGAGTGGCTTAAGATCTCTTAAAGGGGTTTCCCATTAATGATATTTCTCCCCTGTCTCTGGTTGGGGGTCCTACTGTTAGGACTTTTGGTGATCACAAGAGTGGAGACCTGCAAGTGCTCCATGTGAATGAAACGTTAGTGCACATGTGCGGCCACCATTGCATCCGCTTCTATGGGACTGTCAGGTCGGAGGACTCCAGCAGTTTCTTGGTGAGAGTGGAGGTCAGACATTTATATCACCATCCCATTCACACTAAGGGGAGCTTGCGGGTCCCATTCTCCTGAACTCTGGGGACCTGTGGAAAAACAATACATGTAAGATAATATTTGTATCAATTTCTAACATGTATAGGAACCCCCAAATGGGCATACATATAGGGGTGCAGAGGCAGCAGCTGTATCCTGGCACATGGTAGTTGTAGGTCCATTATAGGGTGGCATATATAGGAGGGATTGTGTATGTTGGATTTAATAGGAAGATCTTTTTTGAAGATTCTGACAGGGCTTTATTCCCGTCCCCTTTGAAAGTCAGCGACTATAATGGTGGTTCTTCATATTCAAGCATAGCCGAGCCAAACGTACACGTATGTGGTGGAATTAGGTGAAATACGTAGCTGAGGTGCTTCCAACTTGTCTGATCCATCTAAGTCAGGCATCCCAAAAACACATTGAAAATTTGAGATAATTCTTAGTAAAATATCAGGTGTGGAACTTTTGACAAACTGGGCAGGAAAACCTTTTTTGCAATTTTAAAATACTCTCAAGAGGAATAAGATGATCCTGACCTGAGCCTAATGCATTTCCAAGTGGGTATGGATATCTGTAATTGGCCTCCATTTGTATAACACTTATGGAATGGTTTAGGGATGTCTGGGAAGGGGGAGGGGGGCACTTAAGGTGCATTTTTAAGTTTCAAGCACTGAGGTGCCTCTTTTTTTCCTGCCAGGATGACTAGAGATTGGTTTTTGCTTCCTGAGAAATTAACTTTTAAGCCAAATGGAAAAAGAGAAAAAAAAATGAAGGCTAAACCTTCAGTGCTCAACTTGTATTAATAGATTTAGACAATTCCAGCTATTATGTCTTGTCTACTGTTATGATAGTCTAACACCTGTCCTCGTAGACCTGCCTGCACGTGTCCTGCAGCTGTTTAAGGAATTATTGCTTGCCGCAGTGTTTCAAGTTGATGTTGTAATGAGCAAATTTGCAAGAAAGTGGAATTTTTGGGTGAATCATTCTGCAATGGTTAGGAGGTAGAAGTTATGTGGGACGATAGGATGGTCGCTGTATTTTGCAGGGGTATTTCTCTATAGGCGTGCAATGTAACCACGGGTGTGTCTGATTTATTTTTATTTTATTTTTTTTTTTTTGTAAGGATCCATTAAGCAAAATTATCATAGCATGCTCCATCTCAAGCCATTATTTATTTATTATGCTTACTTATATAGCGCCATCATATTCCACAGCACTTCACAGACATTGACAGTCACTGTCCCATATAGGGCTCACAATCTACATTCCCTATCAGTATGTCTTTGGAGTATGGGAGGAAACCGGAGCACCTGGAGGAAACACATGCAAACAAGCCATTGTAGGTTGGCACTAACCTCTGCTAAACATTGCTTCTAAAGCTAGCGTTCGGATTTCTGTCCTTTGAGTCCACTTGGGGACCCGAAAGACGGAAAGCCTATCTGCTTAAAAAGTGGTTACACGTGGAAACCCCATAGACTATAATGGAGTCTGCTAGGTTTCCACCAAAAACAGTGGAGAGAAATTCTCCTTGCAGGACTGTTCTCTCCGCCAATTTTAAGCGGAGTGGGGTACCCAGTCTTGTATGAAGACTCGAATACTAATGTAAACCTAGCGTAAGGTAGTGTATGATGCCTCACTGAGGCACTATAAGGCTGGGCTCACACTAGCGCTTGGTTTCCGTTCAGGGATTCTGTCCCCCAATCCGCTTGAAAAATGCAGAGCGGAAACCCAGTGGACCCCATTATAGTCTATGGGGTCCGTGGGTAACCACAAGTGGAGCTGAAGAACTGAAACCTGAATGCCAGTATCAACCTAGCCTCAGGCAACATGTGGTACCTATCCGTAACTTCCAACTTTTAGGTGACCCCTCCTTATTTGCCAGACCCAATGTTTGGAACTATGGCATGTAAGGACCAACATTTTATTCATTTATTTTGAGGCTTCTTTATTTAAAATTTTTTTTCAAAATATAAAAATTCCAGGCTAAAGCAGTGAACGTCAGACAAGCACTGAAACTTGGCATTCACCTCTGTGACATTGTGCAGCAGTAAGACGATGCCACTGCGACAAACTCTGCAAAGGACGAAATATCTAAAACCCTTTTATTAAATAATCAAAATAATAAAAAAAAAATAAAAAGTAAAGCTACGGCCGGCACGGCTTCTATGGACTGTCAGGTCTGCACTGAGCTGTTAAGTGGGCTGCCGGTTATTGCACTAGACAGCGGCGTTTTGTGGACTATCGTTATTTGCACATTAAAATGATTAAGGTTTATTTTTACCTCGGTGAATTACAGCAGGGCTCAAGGAAAATGGAGTCCGTCTGCAGAGGCAGACATCACTTAGAGCTTTCTTGGCAGGGATTCAGAGAGCTGAGCCATTTGGTATACGCCTAGAATAGCAGAGCTGAAGGCAAAAATTGATTTGTATTTTCTTGTTTCGTCCTTTATTGCTGTATAGAATGACGGTAAAAATGCTGAGCTTGTGTTTTTGAATCCAATGAAATGCAAAAAGACGATTTTTTTTTTTTTGACCTATTATTGTTGAAGATCTGTTCACGCTTTCTCCTTGTCATGGATGAAATTCCTCTGAAAGCGTAACCGGTATAGACATTATACATTTTATATAGGTTTTCTCTTTGTTTTGCATTTTTAATTTCATTTGTGATTTCCCTTTTAATTCCATTTGATTGTCAGCATACATAATTTATTACAAGCCAAAGTATCTGTGTCTGGAAACTTCCCAGACTACTTATCGGGCCAGGCTGTCTTGGGGATGACAGCACTGCTGTAAATGATGATCAATCCTGATGATATCTGTTTCGCGCACACAGAGGAGGAGGCCATTTTATTGTCTCAAGTGAAATTTGGCTTCTCTGTTCAACAGGATTCAATGACCTCATTAGAGGAACACTAAGGCTGCATTTTCACTATGCGTTTTTGCAACACAGTTGCAATGTAAAAACATTTGCAACTGTGTTGCAAAAACACATCAAAAATACATTGTGTAACATCCGGCATCCATAATCCAAGATAATTCATATACAATCTGTGAAAAGGTGGGTGGGGGGAAATCAGGATCTATCTAAAAAAAAAAAAAAAAAAAAAAACAGCCGTCACCCAGCCATTTTTAACATTTGTGTAAATAACGCCCAAGGGGAATACTCACGAAGGGTGAATGTCTCCCAACATTTCAGTAGGGACAGGGATACGCAGCTGTAACTCTCTCCATGATGATAGACAGGGTGGAGAAATTGTCAATGTTGATAGCGGGATCGCTTGTACAAACGATCCCATCACCGATTGAATGGCCATGTGGCGGCCACCCGTGGACTGCACGTTCTACATCTAAAGACCCCAATATCCAGACCCGTCACAGGTGAGTTGCAGTCACTTGTTTAGAAGTCCATGTAGCAAAGTCACATCAAGATTTTTTTTTTTTTTTTTTTTTTGATGGTTGTCATGACGTAATTTACAACCATCACTTGCAGGTCCATAACCAAAGTCACTCTGTAGCCCAAGCCTAATGGCGGTTCTTCAAGTTGTATTTACAGAAAAAATATCTTGTATAACAACTTGCACACATTCACACACATCTCCAGGTCGGTTTCCTTTACTCTATTAATGTATGTTTATTTTGATTTATGTTTGACTACCTTTTAGCTTTGAAACCATGTAATTATTAACACATTACATCCAAAGACGCCTACAGGCCCCGACACATCTCCTCGCAGTAGTTACAGAGATGCCGTGAGTCTGACTGTTATGAAATGGTTTAGATGACGTTGTCTGACTAATAACCGCATTGGATAATGGGGCTCAGATTGGAGCAGTAGTTCAGCCGCGCATCTCTCGAAGGTCTTTTGTAGCTGGTCAACAGTCGTGAAAATCGAAATCCATTCGGAATGACTTGGTAAAAGTTGGTTATGTTCACTGTACAGCCAATTGATATAAATTATCTATTGTTCCCTGTTGTCTGCAATTTCAAGATGGGGAGTTATGATTTGAGATAAGTGGTGGGATCTCAGCCACCTTGATCACAACCAATAAAAACATTTTGGGTGTAATTCAAATGTTGCAGTCAAGTCACTACTGTCGAATTTTTCAAAATGAATTGGAAATGTTGTGGTTTTAAAATTCCAAATTTGAAAGCTCCTTACCCTCCAAAAAATGACTACATGTCAGTGCGGTCTGTGCATCTTACAAACCAATGACCTTTGAACTGCGTACGGGTGGTACTCTATGGGAAGGATAATTGCTTCCTCCCGGAATGTCAGTGGAGCTCCAGGAAGGAGCACATGTGTATATTATTAGTGGTTTATCTATGGTGGTCCAATGCTACACAGAACCTAAAAATTTACATATTTCAGTAAACCTCAAATCTATATCAGTGTCACGTTAACTAGTGTTCAGGAAGCTGAGATATGGGGAGCTGTTTGCAGTGTCCACAAATCTGAGATCTCTATTGTGGTTGAGACTTTTAGGAAAGTGATGTACTGACTGGTGGTGGACACAGCTAAGTGAGAGCCCCTGTGTATTAACAGTTATGGGCCCCCTGTTTTACAGTACATTGGAATAGGGCGCCCCCTTATGTCTCCCTAACAATTGCTTAGTAATCGTTAGCCATGATGTCCATTAGCTTGGGCATTTATCTGCTATCTAATAGATTAGGCCATGTGGACATCCTAGATGGTCATGTACTACATGGTTGACCATTCATTTGAATGGCCAGCATGCTGCATGTAATACCATATCACAGCTGCTACAGGGGAAGTATATAGTCAGCAACAGCTGATCCCCATGGATATCTGAAGCCAGGACGGCTCTGAGGAAGCGGGTGTAGACATGGGACCCTTTAAGGCTGAGGCCACGTGTTTGCAGATTTTTTTTTTTTTTTTTTTTTCAGATTTTTAACCAAATCCAAGAGTGGATTTAACAGGAGGGAGAAATATAAAAGTAGTAGAAGTGGTCCCTTTTATATTCCTATTTTGTCATTGGCTCAAAAAAACTGCAGCAAAATCTGCAACGTGTGGCCTACGCCAGTATTTATCAGCTCCCATTAACATGTTTAAAGTGTCATCTCAGACCATGGGGGATCAGTAGCTGCTCCTGTCTGTGTCACCGCTTATCTCCAGGGCAAAAAACTGTTTAGTTTTTGTCCTAAGGCTCCAATAAACCATACATTGCTGATCTCTACCAACAGCATCTGTCGTCTATGGCCGCCTTTAGACTTGAACTTGTATTCTAGTTATTGGGCCTCCTTTACCCTGAAAGCAAAGATGCGAGTCCACATATATGAGCGCGGCGAGGATGGTATTTCTCAGTATTTATGAAAGCCAAGACATGTTGGCCGCTTTTGTAACCGGAGAAGCCTGCAGGACAGTGCAGAGAGGGATCCTTTATATTATGCAGACGAGGGATGTTCTGTTTTGTCTATGGAGCGTACTTTAGTGCCATGAGATTAAGCACAGCCTGAGCCTTTGTCATCCTCGCTGGAAGTGCGGTCTGTCTGTGAGTGTTTGCGTCTGCTGCACAAAAAAAGGGCCTCTTTGTACCGTGTGCCAAACTTCCTTCAAAGGGAAACCGCAAACAAACGCTTCATTTATACAGTGTCTCCGACCAGGTTAGCTGCTCCGGCAGTGAGAAGGGCAGGATATGAGCACAACGTGAACATTGGCGGAATAATATTTTCGTGTTTTCCTTGACACCTTTTACTGACTTTGACATGGCAAATATTTAACTTCCAGCATGCACTGCTTCACATTGACTGCATTTTAAACTGGCAGTTTAGGCTCTGTTCACACTTGCATGGACGGATCACAATTCTTATGATTCTGCACAGATTTCTGATGTAAAAAAAAAAAGTTCCAAACCTTGGATTGGTGACTGTAAGTTCCAGTTGCGACATAAGTTGTCACAAATGGTGTCTTTGTGCAGTTTACGCCAATTTCCTGAAAAGGGGGTGTGGTGGGGGGGCGGGGGCCATCACCAATCACCATCACCATGCCAGGTCGATTATCATTTATGCCAGAAAAGTAACGTAAATGTTCTGGAAATCTGTGTCAGTTCTGAGCTGACATATATTTCACATCAGGTGCACAGCCCGGCAGAGGGTGCATGTCCTTTGAGGTGCAGGGGATATGAAGATTGGGTTTAGAAACTTCAGTGACCAAACCCCATTATAAATCCCTCATTGACTTTTAATTGGGTTTGGTCATGGTTCCCGTCACTTTGACAAGAAGAGTAGTCACTATTCCTGTCAAATGTGCCAGAACTGTGGCGAAGCCCCTGACAGCAGTGCCACCGCGATTTTTCCCAGAGCACTTTTCACAGCTCTTTTGCTGCGCCCGATACGTGAGACCTTAGCCTTAGGCCGTTTTTAGAACTTGTAAAGGCAGATTTGTTAAAATCCGTAGCAACCAATTACAATGCAGTGATGTCCCTTTATTTTTTTTTCTTGATCCATCCAAAATAGGACACTTCCTATTTTTGTCCATTTTAATGAATCTGTCATTAGATGCCGGCCTGTGACGGATCTGTGAAACCTCATTGCTTGTTACATTTGTTTTCAATGTCCATTATTTTTCAACATTCACCTGCATGAGGTCTAATTCATGTCTAAAAGGCTTTGTTGCCCATAGCAACCAGTTACAGCGAAACTTTAATTTATTTTAGTGTTCTTGTAAAATGAAAGCTGCCCTATATAGGTTGCTATGGGCGATAGGGATACTAAGGCAGTTGTTATTTACAAGTTTCTAGGTTGCTATGGACAGCAAGGTATCACAACCAATCAGAGCTCACCTATCATTTTGGCAGTGCAGTTTGTGGAATTAAAGCTGAGCTCTGATTGGTTGCTAAGGGGCCGCAATAAGACACTAGGCCCAAAGTTATATGATAACGGTCTGGCCATAGCAACCACTTATGTAGTGGGTTTTGTTACCCAGACTATAGGGACAAGATGAAAGCTAAGCATTGATGTGTTGCTATGGACTATAAGAACAGTTTCTATATTCATAAGTCTTTATTCACACTTCCATACTGGATAGACCTATTGATTTTAGTGGTTGTGCTTAGACTTCCAGGGACTTGAATTACCTTGGTCTTTTTTGCACTCCGAACATGCCTTTTGCACTCTTTGGGTCCTTGAAAGTCACGGACCGCACATGGGCACATCCATGTTGTTCACGCATCCCGTGCATTGCAAAGTGTTTAAAACAATGGTTGCTTTTTTATATATCTGGATGTGCAAAAACAGGTTAAACAGGAGTAAAAAAAACCTGTTGCACATCCTAATCTCAGACCTTTTGTGGACTCTGATTCCAAACAGTCCATGTATTTGCATCTGCAAAATGGCCATAGATGTGTAAATTAGGCCTAAGGAGGACTTAACCCTGTGCAGCCCTTCTATTTCTTGCTGTGCAGGTTTCTTTTGTGTTTTTTCACTTTGTTGTCTTCTTCATTGAAATACTTGTAAGGGCTTTTTCACAGGGCCATTGTCACATCTGTATGCTGAGTGTAGAACGGACATTATATAGTTCTAGTATATTTTTGAACCCCTCCATAGGCGGTTGCGTTGGTTTTCGCTTGGCACATTCTACATCTGTATAAATCCGTTCTCTCTGTTTCAGAGATGGGCTGGTATTTCTCACTTGCCGTTTCCTTTAATATTGTTTTTTTGCACAGTGTCCTGTGGCGTTTCTGTTTTTGGCACTGCTTTGTTGGGTTGTTTTTGTTGTTCTCTTGCGGAGCGTCTGGTATGTTTTATGGAGCTCTTACTCAGATGAGTTTTCGTGATTCAGTTTGTGTAGGAGGGTTACTTAGCAATGTCATCTTTATTGGAGTATCTATAGGGGATGGATGTTGGCGCTTGGCTCACTCTGTGTTTTTAAATGATAGGCCATCATTGTGAGGGAGACGGGGGAGTTATTGGGAAAATGTCTTCTGAGCAGGGGAGGGAGATGTCTGGAAACTGTACAGACTGATAGGAAAAGATTTGTGTCCCGAAGAGGAGCGAAGCGTCATGTGTAGGCAGCAGAGCTTGCAATTAAAGATACGGTTGGTAAAGTGGAAAAGACAAGTTAGATGTAGTGTGAATTAGTAACTAGGTCATTAAAAATACTAAATCTCTGGTGAATGAGGTTTCCTTAAACATGCCCATAAAGTGGTTCTCCAGATTATATTATGGTGGTCTATTCAATGGCCCGGTACTGCAGGGTGTCCGCTTTATTGTGCTGATTGGTCGGAATCCCAAAGGTCAGGTGCCAGAAGTCAAAAACTCATGTCCTAAAGAGAGTCTCTAAGGGGGGACCCTACAGGCCACTGATTTTGGTTTGTTGCATGCTGCACTTCTCTTTCCCTCTGGTAGCTCTTCAGGGAATGGAACACTTTCAGTGGAACTTATAACAGATCACTTGATGTCCCAGCTGTGTGACGACCGACTCATATTTATAGACCCCTATAACAAAAATGCATAGTTCAAAGCCCCTTACTAGAATTGTTATAGGGATATCCCCATCCTGAGAATAGCCGCGGCTGGCCAAGGCCTTCTGACTGCACTGCATGGGTTGAACTCCCAACAACTAAGTGGACCATGTACATTAAGACCTAGGGGGGTGTAACTAATGCTAACTATGGATGATGGAAGGAGATGTAGAAAGCTGAATGTTCCTCCATTACTGTACTGGCACATTATAATATCTGATTGTGACATCATTATAATTACTTTCTACATATGCTGTGATGTCATAGTGTACACAGTGATCTTTTTGTGCGTGCGCTATCCTTGTACTATGCTGTTATAGTCCATATTAACTTTGCACTATGACCTCACCTTGTGCATTATCCCTGTGTATAAAGGAGCCCAATATGATTGTATATAAACTTCAAGTTCTGTAAACTACTCATTGTAGTGCTGCGGGGCCCCTTGGTTATTTGTTACGCCCCTGCTGCACAACTAAACTCCAAACTCCTATAGAAGTGAATCTCAAAAATCACACATGCGTGACCACAAGATGGGGGTCGGTGGACCCCTGTTTTTAAGATTAGATGATGGTCTCACATGGAAATGACACTTCAAAGAATTGTTTCTTCTTTTTTCTTAGAGTGGCAAATGCTTTTTTACATACAGAAAAATGCCTGTATTACTGTGCAAATGCTACTCAGGAGGTGTTTTTGTGTTTTTGAACTTTTGGAAACATTCCTGATCTGCATATGAAATCTTTTGTGCTCGTCTCTACTATTATTCGGAATTCCTAAGCTATTTCATGAATGCTTGTTCAGTGTAAAAGAATCTTGGCTAACAGGCTAGGTGCCGCAATGGGAAGGACCGGGCCCCTGCTTTTCCCAGATTCCTGATGCATCGGTTACAAAAACCTACATTATATGGGGTGCAATATCCTAGGGGAGTGGGAAGGGTAAAATGTCATTACTTTTACATTGTATAACTCAAAGATATAAAAACCATTGTAACCATGGGGCTCAGAATCCTGAAAAATTCGGCTACTTGACGGCAATATTGTTGCGTTTTTGAAAGATCTTAAATGCATTTTGGTTAGAAACAATAGAGACCTGTTTGTATAGAAGATTTTTGTAATTTGTGATTTCTGCTTCTGCGAGAAGGGGCTTTTGTAAGTCTGGAAGCTGCAAATTATGCTTCATTATGTCTGCAGAAATGAATAGATGTGAATGTGAGGTTTTGGTTTTTTTTTGTCTTGCAGCTGTAAGGTGTGTTCACAGCGATTCTTACATATATTAATATTTGTTTTCTCTAGGGCTGTACAATGGTGGATGGTGGTGTAATTATTCCCATACTCATAATGGTCGCCTTTTCATCTCCTAGCATAGAAGGTGAGTATAAAAACTGCTATTGTGTTAGTGTTACTTGACTGCTTTCCTGTGCTGTATCACAATTGAATTCCGCATTACAAAGAACTTTTCTATTAGAAAACTGTAAACTTCATTTGTACAGGGCCTCATTTTTTTTGTCTAAGTTAGTTTTTTACAGGCTGCAGTCTTAGGGCCGGTTCACATCAGCGTTCGGTTTCCGTTCGGGGAGTCCGAACGGAAACCCATACACATAGAAAAGCCGTTTACCTAAGGAAACCTGCAGACCCCATAGACTATAAAGGGGTCTATGTGGTTTCTGCACGAAACATGCGGAGAGGTAAGTGCTGCTTGCAGCACTTCTCTCTCCGTTTGCTTCGTGCGGAAACCGAGAGGAAACCACACGGACTCCATTATAGTCTATGGGGTCCGCAGGTTTCCTTAGGTAAGCTGCTTTTCCCCCAAGCGGACTCCCCGAACGGAAACTGAACGCAGATGTGAACCGGCCCTAAAAGTGAATGTGAGCTAAGACTGCTATACACAGTATACAGAGCTGTCTGCTTCTGCTTCATACGCTGTGCTGGGTTCCAGATGTTGGACTCCCACTGATCTGATATTCATTACCTATGCTAAAGTCAGGTCCTCAGTATGAAAATTAGGATAATTCCCCTTTAGGCCATGTCCTATGTAGCAAATTGCAGCTGTAATACTTGTGTTCTTCGCTGCTTTTCCAATGCCTTTCACATTTTGCCACCTGAACATATAAGTCTAAAGGTGTTGTCCAGGAGTTCATTTTTTCCCTTGGAGGCTGGGGAAGGTTAAAAAAAAAAATAAAAAATAAAAAAACAAAACATGCGCTCCACTGTCCCAGGCTGCTGCGGCACCCTAGCCTCAGGAATGGAACCAGGACATCACACTCATACATCAACTGTGACATCCTGGGTCCTTTTCTGACGCCACAGATTCGTCTCAGTGGTAACGTGTGGCAAGGACTTCTGTTGAAACTAGACCTGTGGCACCGCAGGACTGGACAGTGGCCTGGAATACTGGAGCGCCATCAGTTAGGTCTTGCAACAGACCCACTCCGATCAGCTGATCAGGTGACTCCCAGCACTAGAAACTGCTGCTCTGGATGGGGCCTATTCAAGTAATAGTCGCTGAACTGCAGCCCTGTGTTGGTGCTGGGGTACTGCTGCTCTGTTCCTTTTACTTGAATAGGAACAGTGCTACTGTCAGGTAGGTCATCTGTGTGTGTATCTCTATTTGGCCCAGAAACCCCCTTTAAAAAAAAAAAAATAGTGCCAACTACCTGCAGCCACTACTAGTGAGCGCTCACAAGTTTATTGAATACTGTATGCAGGTGGCTCCTAAGCTCCCTCTAGTGGCATGGTGACTTAGCATATTTTTAATATGGCAATGCATGGGATTTCAACCTTTGTGACTGAAAAAATTTTTGGCAATTGGTGGATAATTGCTATAGCAGATGTACATTATAGTGCATGTTTTGCATCAGGGTTAAGTCTAGTTTTCTAGTCTTATTCTCTGTATAAGTGGGGTTATTCTGCTAGCAGAAGGGTTTTCAGCTATTTATAGGTGGGGGGCTCTGGGGGTAGAAGTTCTGAGTAGAGGCACTGCTGACAAGATAAATGGAGACAGGCATCTTGCCTATACTCGTAAGTGGAGTTTATGCCTAAACAGAGAAAAGAGGAGATGACCCTGACATTGAGCTAGTAAAGGGATCTTCAGCTCAGTCAAGCAACACGGCCAACCTGCGTGCCACCATGTAGTCCGTCCATCCGCTCGCTATTAAGTTTTTTGGCAGTCGACATGTGAAGTAATGATACATAATTCATCTGTCTGTTCAGGAACTAGTCTGAACATCTGAAAACTTCACACACCCTTGTTATACGACAACCCCGATACACGTCTGCAGCTCATAAAACGCACATCTGAAAGAGTTTGTCTTTTACGATCTCCCTTACAGATGGTTGATGGCCATCTTGTAAACGCCGGGGCCTCTTCTTGGTGCTTTGCATATTTTACATTCCACGTTCTAAAGGTTTTAATGCCGTGCACAAGACGGTGAAGCACGGTGGTGTTTTTATAAATGAGGATTGATAATAAGGTGAGGAATCTGCAGTGTGAGATCTCCGCCCGCCTTCCCCTGAGGCGTGTTACGCACCGCTCGCTCTGCTGGCACTGTTGTGTCTGGCCTAGCTTGCCTGGAGAAAATGAAAATGCTTTAGTGATGTTTATTGAAAGCTTTTTCTCACATAAAGCACCATCTAAACTTGTGGTGAGAACAGACATTGAGGTTCATGAGAGAGGATGTAAAAAAGGGTTAATGAATAGTGTAATATAATAATTGCCAACGTATACAGATGCCCCGATCTAAAGGAAACCTTTAAGACTGCACTGTCCAAAACACAAGCCCCCTATTTGTTATGAGCCAGAGGGCTATTGCATGCAAATATTAGCTCTCTGCACTACCATTTAGAAGACCCCCCCCCTCCATCTGTAGAAATAGAGCTCTAGTTATTCCTAAGAGTGGTAGAGAGTTGTCCCTTGCATGGTTCCTATTGAGTGACAGCAAGCAGAGATCCTGACACCAGCGAGGATAGAGTGTAAAAAGTGAATTAGAAAATTGTATAACCATTGACTGCTATAACCAAAGTACCCTTGTAGAGGGCTGGCCACCAGACCTGAAAAGCCCAATGACATCCATCATCTGATCGGCCCTGTCACCCTGAGTATTTTGGTGTTTTGTCTATCCGAATCCATTCAGCTATTCCACAGATGTTGGATGTCATTGGGCTTTTCAGGCCTGGTGACAGGCCCTTTTTAAGGGGGTTGTCCAGCTACAACCCAATATCAGACAAAGCCCTTGGACAAATGTAGCGCGGTTTCTGGTGAAACAGAACGTGATGCATGGGGTGGACAGTGAGGTTCTGTCTAGTCTTTCCCACCTTAAACGCCTCTTCTTAAAAAGGATCTTTTACTACCTCTAATAAGTTGGATTTTTTTTTCTCACCCCCACCTTTTCCGAGCAATCAGTGCTGTTAGTTTTGGTGCCTGATATACTATTTAGTCTCTGCACTGTCAGATGGGCGGTGTCAGGCAGGAGCAGACAAGGGAGTGTAATTAAGCTCTGACACTGGCTGCCTCCGATTGGAGGTCTGAGTCACGCCCCCCGTGCCTGACACCGCCCACCTGATATTACAGATGTGAAATAGCACATCAGGCACCAAAACTACCTGCACTTGTTGCTTGGGATTGGTGAAAGGAAAAATTCCAACTGCACTGGAATCAGTGGAGTGGTGTCTATTAACCGATAAGAACTGGAATTGGTGGAGGTGGTGAAAAGTCCTCTTTAAAGTCAGTCTGTCCATTCTTACAGCTATAATAAGAATAATGGTGTCTGCGTCTGAGCGAGGGTCCTATAAATCCATTATTATACAAAGTATACCCCATTACAAATGGATGTAAGAAATAAAATTATAGACTGCTGATATTATCACTGCAAACAAGCTCCAAACTGGGGGAATGCTTGGATGAATCATAATTCATAAATCCTTGTAAATTTTCTCCAGATGGACGTCGTCTCCTGCTGTTATGCGCATCAGAATGCGGCTCTGAACATAAAATATAGCCGACAGCTTAGAAATGGGAAATACAAAATCTGATTTTATTACTGTTATCATCTGGCCAATCCAAGCTCTGGACCTTCACCACGTCTGCTACGGCACAGTAGGGCGTGTGTGTATAATACTCTAACTTCTTAAATGAGCGTTACATTACATACAAAGTCTATTGTCTCTTAATTCACATAGCAGGTAATGGAAAAACAGATTGTAGTGAACCTCTGCCCAGCCTGAAATTGCAGAAAACAATCTTATTCAGTGGGATCACGGACATGAAAAAAAAAATCCTTACACCTATGATCGCTATCTCCTGTATCTCTCCAGTTCTGAGAATGTTTATCCACTTTTTCTTAGATGTGCCTGAATTACTGTATATTGGACTATTGATTTTCATATATACACACACACATACACAGTGCACTTTTATACTTTGTGGTTTGTAGGCGTAGTTTTAATTTGAAGACCCTCTCTAGTAAAAAAAAAAACAAAAACAAAAGGTCTTCCTTGTTTGAAAATGAGCCTTTGTGCAGTGTAATGTTGTTTCAGACAGGTTTTTGTGAAGTTATGTGCTCCGCTCTGGAGTACTGACAACTTCTGTGCTCCTCTGATGCACAAAGGGTTTCTGCTATGAACAGGAGGTGAGTCTCAGCGCAAGTGAATTAAAGCCTTGCTCTGATGTTCATAGACCTGCCGTGCATTGTGAGCTTGACCTCTTGTTCATACATGAAACACTGTATATTTCAGAGCAGAGAGGTCAGTGCTCTGGAGGGGAGCACATAACTCCACAGTTAAAGATGTCAGTGACTTCATTTTCAAAGTTAGGGTCAAAAATGTCTTGTTCAAAATGAGTGCCCTGTAGTATCATGCATGACAATTCTTTGCACTAATACTCTGGTGTTTGTTTACAGATGAGGAGGTAAAAGTGAATTCTGGCCAATATAAATGTGTGTGCGAGGGGATCTCCTGCGGCAGTGGAGAGCACTGTTACGGACAACAATGCTTCGCTTCCCTCAGTATAAACGATGGTCACTTGGTATCTCAGAAAGGCTGCTTCCAAGTCTACGAGCAAGGCAGAATGACATGCAAGACCCCTCCATCCCCTGACCAGGCCGTGGAGTGTTGTCAGAGTGACCTCTGTAACATGAATATTACAGCATCCTTACCAAGTACAGGTTATATTTCCTCTCTTTGCCATATGGGTATTGTTATCTATGTACATAGAGCCTAACCACAGGATGTGTGATAAGTTTATGATCGTTGGAGGATGCACCATTGGAATCCCAATGATGACAAAATCAGGGGTCGTGTGTTAAGAGGAAGACATAGTTACACATAAGCTCCACCTCTATGGGACTGACTGAGACAGCTGAGCTCTATACTTGGCTAGCGATGTCAGTCCCATAGACTTTCAATTGAGCCGCAGTGCGCATGCACGACTACCGCTGAATTCCCGATGTGACCCCCCCCCCCCCCCCATCGATCCACTCCTCACATGTCCTCAGGGCCTCTAAACTATAAAAGGGTTATCTCTATTTATTAGAAAATGTCTTTAGTACCATTTCCCTTCTTTCCCTTTCCCACATAGTGGTGATTTTTCTACTAGTCTAACACATGGTGTCATTTTGCATTTGGCGTGCAGTTGGTCGCTGATCTATTACGTTGCGCTGGCTCCTGAAGACTATATATTTTTGTTAGTAAGATGATTATAGTTATTTGCATCCTTCAACTCTAAAATAGTTCCATAATTTGCTGTCTGACTTGTCAGGCCGGGAGGTAGCACAAATATATAATCTACTGCGAGGAATAAACCATTCTTCAATATAAAACTGTCAGCTCTTGTTACTTAGCTTATACCGCACTACAATACCAAAATAATAATCTGATAAACTCCATCTCCAGCTGGCAAGGGTTTCATTCATAAATGGCTCCTTACACACACCCACGAAAAATGCCTTAAATTGGTTTCCCGCTAAGGATTCTTATCCCTTATCCAGCGATCAGGAGAACAGTTGTCCTTAAGTGCCCCTTGTGAATGGAGGTGGCGGTGACGTGGCTCCACTCACTTCTATGGAACTGATGGAGATTTCTGTTCTGGAAGTCCCAAACAAAGTGAATGGCATGGTGTCTGGGCATGCACACCACAGCTCCATTCACATGGGGAACTTAGCATCATGAGAACAGAGGTCATTCAAAAAGAGGAAAACCCCTTTAATGGGTCATTTTCTCCTCTCCTACCCCTTAAACATGAGAGAACAGAGCTGCAGATGAAGATGGCTATACGTGGCTATTTAAGGCCGTCCTATATAGATTGTATGGAACATTGGAGTGTATTCCCAGCCATAACACCATCCCAGCAGGGGACAACAAAACCCTATTTTCATAGAAAATATGTGTCTTGATGGGACCACCAGCTTTTACAGAAGACCTTTCATCATGTCCATTAAATTGAGCTTCTTTTTTTCCTTTAACAGCTCCTGCTGCACTGATTCTAACACAGTTGGAATTTATTCTCTAGCCCCCACCATTCCTGAGTAATCCATGCTGATAGTTTTGGTGCCTGATATGGTAACTAGACTCCCTAATACCAAGTGGGTGAAGGCAGGCAGGAGCAGACAAGGAGTGTGATTCTTAGAGCTCCAATCAGAGAAAGACTGTGCCTGAGCAGAATCACGCCCCCTTGCCTGCTCCTCCCTGACAGCCCCATCTTGACATTAGGGAGTCTAGTTAGCATATCAGGATCCACAACTAACAGCCCCGATTGCTCCGGAACGGTGGGAGCTAGAGAAAAATTCCAACTGTGCCGGAATCAGTGGAGCAGCGCCGAGTAATAGATGCCAGGAACTCGAGTTGGTGGAGGTGGTGAAAGGTCCTCTTTAAGGGTGCCCCCCGATTTCTCCTCTGTGGGTTGCTTACTAGTAGAAATGAGGATGCACTCTGCCTATGGATGGGGGTCCTTGTTTCACTGTAGGATTAGCTTTGCTTGCGGAACAGAGTCATTAAATATTTGATTTAGTCATAAATCCAGTGTCATGGCAATTTAATGGATAATTGCGGTAACATAGCAGAGGTGAACGCGTGCTCTTTCAAGGACTCTTCGCTGCTATGTAGAGAGAGATATAAAGTTATTGTCTTCTCCGTCACATGGCGTCAGATTCTGAATGCTGTATTCTTATTCATCTAGGGAGGTCAACGGATAGCGAGGCCTTAAATTACAGCGTCCAGACTCTCGCCATATTTGTTCTTGCACCGGTGATTGTACTGATTGTGCTTTCTGTTGTGGCCCTGCTGGTCTTCCGAAAAATTCAGCAGCGGCACATGGAGCGATTGAGTACGAGAGATGCAGAGTACGGCACTATAGACGGGCTGATCGCATCCAATGTGGGGGACAGCACGCTTGCTGTAAGTATATATTTTTGCTCTGAATTTTCAGTTTTTCAGATAAAGCGCAAAGCTTGTATTCCTTAAAGGAACACTCCAGGCGAAGCTGATTCTCTCTGTTAAACCTGGTTCAGGGCCTGAATGGGAGGAGCATGATATAAAAGTTCAAAGAGACAATCCATGGGTCATGCTCCACCCCCTCAGGCCCTGCACCAAGCTTAGCACAGTGAATCAGCCTTGCCTGGAGTGTTCCTATAACCTGGAAAGAGCCTATTCCTATGGGGTAAAACACTTAGTAGGAGCAGCTCCTGCTCCTCTGTCGTGGTGGTATACATCTATAGACCGCTAAAACACAGGAAAGAATAGTGTTGTAAGCACCATACAAAAAGTACAGCATTGTGCAAAAGTTTTAGACAGGCGAATGAAGAAAAGCAAAATATATATCCCCTTAATATTAGGTGTGACCTTTGCCCTTTGCCTTCTTCTCGGTACAGACAGTATTTGGCAGAACTGGGCAGGGAGGTTGTTCCCGCCGCCATCTTGGAGAACTAAGCACAGATCTTCTGTGGATGTAGGCTTGCTCCAATCCTTCTCTCTCTGCATGACATCCCAGACAGACTGGATGATGATGAGATCAGGGCTATATCTGTGGGGGCCGGATCATCACTTCCAGGACTCCTCCTCCAAAGGGCAAAGGTCACACCAAATATTGATGGGATTTACATTTCTCTTTTTTCATTCACTTCATAAAATAAATTAACCCTTTCTATTTCTGAAAGCATTCTTACTGCGCATCATTCCCCCCCCCCCTAATATATACAGTATGCAAATGTTTATATAGGTTATATACTGTGCAAATGTTTTACACATGGGAAGCATTTACATGTCATAAGTAGCATTTTTGTAGATTACTAAAAAACTGCCCCCCCCATGGGCAAAAATGTGCTTTAATTTAGTATTCATTTGTGTAAAATGTAATTTGATTATTTATTTTACTTTCTGTAGCAAAAAATGTGTTTGTTCATAGTTTCCATGTTAAGCGTACTACTATGATAAAGACTCTTCTATCTGTTTCACTGCTTAACCCATCGGTGGACATATTAACATTTTAACCTTTTTTCCTGAAATATTTGGTCACTTGGTGTTGTAGAATGTGCAGTGCTGCCACCTAGTGGTACGATTTGATTAGTTTCCTTTTTGTTACATTGTTGTAGTTCTTTTGTTATAGTGTTCAGTCTTGGCGATGCCTTTATTGAAGTTCCCAAGATACAACATTTTATTTTCAGTGATTTATCTTTTCCTTCCTCTCTCTCCAGGATCTACTGGATCACTCGTGTACGTCCGGCAGTGGCTCTGGGCTTCCGTTCCTGGTGCAGAGGACAGTGGCTCGCCAGATTACCCTTGCAGAATGTGTTGGTTAGTATTGATGTATATTTTGTCGATATGCTATACAGTAAATGGGCACCACTAAGGCTAAGTGCACATTATGTCTGTGCACTTAGAGGTTTTCCAGGCTCTATGTCTAATTGATGAGCTACCCAAAGGATAAAAGATCAGCAGGGTTCCAACACCCGAGCTCTTTGCTGATCAGCTGTTTTAAGAGGCTGCAGCATTCACATCAGTGCTACAGCCTCTTCAGTTCCTACCAAGCACAGTGCCATACGTTGTGTAGTTTGTGCTTGGTATCGCATCTCAGCCCTTTCACTTGAATGGGACTGAGCTTCAATCAGGCCATGTGACCACTGAATGCAACATCACATGGCCTGTGAAGGTGATGCAGCGTCTAGGGAGTGCCGCTGCTGCTTCAAACAGCTGACCTGTTGGTCCTGGGTTTTGGACCCCATGGATCTTCAGTGGTTGACCTACCTAAGTATAGGTCCTCAATTAAAAAGTCCCTGAATACCCCTTTAACCTAAAGCATATAAACTGGTAACTCCTGCATATACAGAAACTCTCCCATAGGCAACCATTTGTCATGGCATTTTTCAACTGCATAGGAAAGTACAGCAGACTCCCAAACAGAGGGTCACCACAAAAACCTGTATACTGTGCTATATACTTATAACAACGGGCTTGACTTTTTTGGCCTATCTGCCTTGGTTTCTCTAGAAGGGTCCCCCATTATCAGATTACCACAGGTGGTGACCCCAGCAATTTGCTAAAACAGAAAAGTTAGCAATGGTGCAAAGGTTCTACAGCTTTTAGCAACATGTTTCAGAATTTCTTGCATGTAGATGGCGCTGTTTCCCATCCAGTATATATTCAAAATTCAATGTACACCTTAATAAACTGTGGAGACAGCAATTTATACAGATAACATTCTGCCTGAGCCAAGTAAACTTTATAAGTAAGTTTTAATAGGCAAAATTTAGCCACATTTTGGGATTCTGCATGCAAGACCTAAAAATTCCTGACGCAGGACCTAGTTTTAAGCAGATAAATTTAGCCTATCTGAAGTGCTTTTATCTGCTAGACTGTTAAAGTCAGAACAAGCGCTGACACAAAAGCGCCATTATATTCCCCTGCTTTATGAAAGACGCGCGGAGCAGCCAAGTCCTGTAACAAAGCGCTGGCACGGTCCCGGCTCCTTTCACTGCTCTGTACCTGCAAGGATTTTCCTATTGTGCAAAGCTCCGACATTTTAATGAGTGTCAGTTTATAAAATTCTTGGCAGATGGGTTCACGGTTTGCTGACATTGAGTGATAATGTAAGACGTATTACCATTCAGTGCCTTTAGACGTGTGGGGCAGTGCCAGGAGCGTCACATTACAATGCCCGAGCCCCATTTGAGATTGGGTTTCAGCTATTCATACTAAGCTTTATTTCATGTGTCTTCTGCGGATCACGGCCGATAGACACTTGTTGTGTCGCCTGTTTCACAAAAAAGGAGACTAAATGGCTGTGCCCTTAACCCAATCCTCCACCTTTTGCCTCTGTACAGCCATCTTGTGCCCCATCATTAAAGGGAGTGTCACCAGAAAACTCGATACAGCCGCAGTGCATTATGTTGAGCACCTTCATACCTTTAGATGCACCGTTAACTCAAAAAGTGCAAAATGAGGCTCAAGTGCAGTGGGGGCGGTCAAGGACTGGTGTTCTAGATGCCCATTGCATCTGGTAACCCCTCTTAATCTGTGTCTGTAGAGGGTGCGGGGTGGGTTTAGCATCTCTGAGACTTCATAATACTTCACCCTTAGTTCCCTCCCACGCAGCATAATGTTCGCACACATGGTATATTGCCCCTTTCATGCCCCCACATACAATATGCTGACTCCTTAGCGGTTCCAACACTTGCCTATGGCATAGTTTTAAAAAAACTCTGGTCAGTGTGGCCCCTTTAAACTCTGGGGCCCCATGTAGTTGCTTGGGTACCATGGCGAGTAACGCCAGACCGGGACTCATTTTTTTAACAAAATATTGTAATTCTTTTCTTCTTTTAAATGATATATATTTCTTCTTTCCAGGTAAGGGTCGCTACGGAGAAGTATGGCGCGGCCACTGGCAAGGAGAAAGCGTTGCTGTCAAGATCTTTTCGTCCCGAGATGAGAAGTCCTGGTTCAGGGAGACCGAATTATACAACACGGTGCTATTGAGACATGAAAATATTCTAGGTAAGCCATTCCCAGCGCACATGCCAGTACACAAGTGCCCTGTCTGCCGCAGACTAAAGGCTTTGCTGCATTAAGTCCATGACATCCGGAATTTTTGGACCTCTCCTAGCACTGACTGTAGATGGAACAGGGCCTGGGTTACTGCGAGTGTCACAGAATTCTTGGCCTGTCCTTCGGGAACGCGGGTGAACGTTCAGTTTGGGAGAGCGAGGATTTAATTAGCAGAAGCCGCTCCTGAGTCCTCACCAGATGGTTCTAGCTGATGGGAATGCGAGACAGCTACTTGTTTTAGTAACTGTTTAATAGCAACTACTGTTAATGGAAAAGTACCAACCTCCCTGGGCCCTGGCTCTCAGGCTGGTGTGCGTAACGCTGATTTTTAATTGATATGCGCGGCCACTGCCAACTGTAAGCCTCAGATTTCTTGAAATCCTTTCTAAGGAAAGTAAAATTAGTGTAGCCTCTAAAATTAGATTTTGGGGCTTCATTGGTGAATGGGGGCTGAGCCGTATCCAACACTTGCTGAGCACAGGCCTGCTGTTTTATTGGAAGGTTCAGGAATCCCAACACGTAGGGGGGATTTATTAAAGGGGCATTAAAAACTCACCCTATCTGTCGCACAACTGATTGTGTGCCAACGATTGTGACCTTTTGCTGGTTTACGCCGTGCTACCCAATGGTGGAAGGATTTGTCATTGTGGTTATGACAATTTTTGGTGTATGCCTATGTGCGATTTAAGGCTCCGTTCGCTTCTTTGTCAGAGACTCCATTACAGTGTGCACCTAATATCACAAGACGAAAAAGTTCTGCAAGTTCGACTTTCTCATCCAGAGCTTTCAGTTGACAATGGGCTCCATTATAGTCAGCGGGGTCCGTTGACCTCTGTATGTGTAGTTCCAATCCTGCAGCGGACCAGAATGGACACCATGACGTAGGTGTGAACCAAGCGGCAATGATTAATCCCAAATATGCACGTACTTTAAAAAGATCGATCTGCTCCCTGCATTTGTGCGCTGGTCATGTGACCCTCCAGAAGCCGATTTCTTCCCTTCCAATGACTTCCTGTGGCCCTGCTGGCCAAACCAGGGCATGGCGCAACACTGCCATACAGGGGGCTTTGCAGATGTCAGCACTGTCTTCTGATCCCATTTCAGTACTGCCTACATCCTCAGTCCAGCTCCACTGCACCATTTACAAGCTCTTTTCCACTTTGCCTCCTGTCCCCGTTCCTACCTGCCTACATCACTGGTGGCAGTGCGTCTTTGCCTGGCTTCTCGGCTACATGAAAGCATCATGGATCTGGTTGACTGTTCAGTAGGTAATGGCCAAGAGCAATAAACCTGGCATGTAAACAATGTGACAATGTATCGGCCTCTATCGGGATCCATCAAACTATACAGGAGGTATTAGGGGGGGTTCACTGAAGGCCAAAGAAGCTTGTGGGAAACGTTTCTTAATTGGAAAACCCCATTAAACTTTAAATACAGATATGGACAGCTTTACAGTACTGGCATCATTTCTAGACCACAAACTCTCTAAGTTTTTGCCCCCCTGTATCAATCAGTAGGTGTAATGGGAACAGCGCCCTAGCCATGAGGTCCCAGACACCCACTTGTGACATCACATTAGAGCAGTTTCCTATACGCCGTACTACCTTGTACTAGTTACATTCTTCACTTGCTGTTGACAGTCCTTTCGTTGCGCCTCCTCTCCTCGCTACCATATACTACGCTGTGGTTTCTGCTTGCTTGATCTCTGTGTACTGAACCGTCTCACTCCCAGACTTTTTTTTTTTTTTTTTTTTTTTTTTTTTGCCATTTTCCACCAGTTTTCTGTTTTTAAGCCTCCGCATTCCTGACATTTTGTTTTCTTCTCCTTCTCATTAGGTTTGTCTTCTCTCCGGAACTCTTTTTGCATGTTCAGACAGCAGTGCAGCAAAGCAAGAATTTGTTGCCTGTATTTAGGCCCCGGAAAAGTAACTTCCCTCCAGAAAATATGCTCCATTGTGTGTGTGCCTTGGGCTCCGTTCTGGCGTTCAGTATGATCTCGGCGCCGCTTTGTGTCCTGTTTTACAAGCGGGTTCTTACTGTCTGGGCAGGCTTGTGTATTGATTCTGGTTCTCACTTTTTAATAGTGGGATTAAGTTTTAACACCGCGTGTACCAGTAAATAGAAGGTGAGGTGCAGAATGCGTCTCTACTTGAGACACATCACACACGGCTCTGAAATATGCCACACTTGGCTACAGAGATTAGCTCTGGGATTAGCTGTCTATGGAATAAAACACTTTCTCTGTCAAGGATTTTTTTTTTTCCTGTAATTTTCTTTCCTGGCTTGTTACATATTTCTCACTTGTACATATGTATTCACATAGTGTATGGGCAGTGCTAGTTCTAGTACACCGCAGCTCCTGCACACAGACGATGAGCAAAGATGGTCAGACCCCTGCCGGTTCCATGTTGATGACGTATTATCAATACTAAAGGCCCCAATATTAAATATCCGTTTGACATAAAAATATTCCCTTTTTTAATCAACTTTTTTGTTTTACATTTTTAAAGAAATTTTGTTGAGGTTTTAAAAAAAATTTTTTTTTTTTTTTTTTTCCCTATCTATCTAAAAAATCCTGCAGTTCAGATACTGTCTACTATGGTATGTAATATGCTAAGACTTCCTGGTTTCTTTAGATTTCTTTGCAGCAGTCACCTCATTTACAGCACACTGATGATCACAGCCATCATGTATATGTAGATAAGACACAGAATCCACCCATCACAATAGGTGATGTCACATCTTATCTACTCCCCTCTCTGCACAGGTCACAGAGCAGGCCTAGAAAACTCTCCCATAGAAGTCAATAGGGAGGCAATAGGGACATCATAGCTGCAGACCATTGTGTCTATAGCCCATGGTCCGTCTCCAGGAGACGGGAAGTCACAAACTATTTTAGGCTTAGTGGTAAGAGTTGGAATTGCAAGTTTTTTAGGATATTTTGTTTGTTTATTTTAAATATAGGTAATAACATTGAAAATTAAAAACCTTAAATATATTTACTATAAAAATGTGATTTCAATATGTAATTTCCTAGCCTTCAGGATTGACATCAGATTGGTGGTGGTGTGAAACCCAGGGCCCTGACAGATCAGCTGCGCGATGTGACCTGTATTCAGTGAAGAAGCTGTAGCAGTCATCTGATCAGATATTGGAGATCCAGCCTTAGGATAGGTCATCAATATATAACCTTTATTGCTGCAGTACCATTCGCAGCCCATGACCAGGAGGGGCACTGTTTCTTGTAATCCTGGACACCGCAGTCTATAGTCTACACGTTGCTATTTATACACCATGTGATCATGTGGTCTGCCTTCGGCTTATATCCCTCTTTCTCTTACCAGGTTTCATTGCCTCAGATATGACTTCCAGAAACTCCAGCACACAGTTGTGGCTTATTACGCACTACCATGAAATGGGATCCCTCTACGATTACTTGCAAGTAACCACATTAGACACGGTGACCTGTCTCAGAATTGTCCTTTCCATAGCCAGCGGATTAGCACATTTACATGTTGAGATATTCGGTACGCAGGGGAAACCTGCCATCGCTCACCGGGATTTAAAGAGCAAGAATATTCTAGTGAAGAAGAACGGGCAGTGCTGCATAGCTGATCTAGGTGAGGGTCTCACATTATGCGGGTGGGATCCGGTTCCTTGCATCCTTCCATAGGCGCCGCTCCACAGATTCTGGCACAGTTGGAATTTTTTCTCTAGTGCCCGCCATTCCTGAGCAATCAGTGCTGTTAATTTCAGCGACCAATATGCTAATTAGGCTCTGTATGGGACCGCCCACCTGACAATCTGCTTCAGACCAGGACCGCCCGACTGGGAATCTGCCTCAGTCCTGGACTGCCCATCTGACAGTAGAGAGCCTAATTAGCATATTGGGTTCTTAAAACTAACTACTGATTGCTCTGGAATGGTGGGGACTACGGAACAAAGTCCAACAGTGCCGGAATCCATGGAGCAACACCTATTAAAGGATATGATGAGTTGGAAGTGATGAAAGGTCCTCTTCAAAGGTCTCATATGGAAAGATTTGTTTTACCTTCTAGTTGTAATATAGCAAGTGACCACCAGGTGGCAGTGTTCACTCCCATTGTGGTTAGGTCGATTTGTATACAAGGCTAAATATCAGTGAATACGTATAGTGTGACTCTTCTGAGATATATATATATATATATATATATATATATATATATATATATATGTGTGTTTTACACATATAAGGAATAGATGGTTGGAAAGTATGCGCTCCGAGGAGGAGACCACTATCTATAATATATATAGGTAAATCCTCAGTTATTCCTTAGTAGTTGAGGATTTGAACCAACCCAATTACGGTTAGATGACATAGATCGTATTAGGGAATCTAGTAGATCAGGATCACATTCAAACTGGGGTATCTTAAATAAAGCCTGAACTTCCCGCACTTTGAGACCAGTTGTGGTTTATCCATAGAGGAGCGCAAATCCTGGGACTCTATTGGGAACAGTTGTTCCAGCTATACGTATATATATATATATATATATATATATATATATATATATATATATGTTGTTACATCTGACCTTGACCAATAACTAGGTGTGAACAGAGACCTATCCTATGCTGGTACTTAAATACCTTTTAAAGGTATAGAAGTATCTGTTTAGGATTTATCTAGTAGAGAACCCCAAAAAGAATATTTTCCCGTCTCCAGCATTAAGGAATACTGGTGATGCGAGATTAGCAAAATATTGTACAGTGATATACATACATATAATCTGTAAGGCTGTCTCCAGGAATCAGCTGCAAAGCATAATTCTAATCTAAAGTATGCTAATTATATAATATTTCTACACACTTATACCATTGTTTATATTTTGCACATATATATATGAGAGATGAAGCTATGGTAGAGTTTCTTATAACTCTGTGTTGTAATGTCCCTCAGTTATTCCTACTAACAATTTTGTGAATGAATGGACTACTGGGTGTTACCAGTTGGGGGCGCGTCGCTGAACAATCACACTGTCCCATCAGAGCTGGCAGTCTCAGACTGTGCAGATATATACCGGTTTGACAAAGGGATTGGTAGCATCTAGTTGTCAATTTATTAACACATTTTTAGAAGGAACAACAGAGGAACAGCACAACCATTTATAAGGAAACGTAATCCAGAATAATTTACTGGAAATACATGCAATGACTACAATAGACAGGAGAGATGACCGATCCTCTGAATACCTTGTCCTTCTATGTTGACTGCTGACCAAACACATAAGACACTAGTGCAGTTGACAGCAATCTCTCCAGTCCCTCCATATACACGCACACTTGGCTTGGCTAAGTCTGCATGTGGGGAGGAGGCCACTGGCAGACTCCTATGTCACTGACTGACTTAACTTCTCAATCTTTTTGTTCTCCATAAGATAACCGCTAAGTGCCCGATCATCTTCTCTGACATCTTCCATTGGGAGGACCCCATACATGTTAGATTGTCCTCCAACCCTGCAGACCCTCATCTATTGTGTGTATGCCCAGCATTGCTGTCAGTTTCTGTATGTCAAATGCGTCTCCATTATTTACTATGTATATAACTTATTTTCTATATAAATTCCTCTGTATTTCAGGCTTGGCCGTCATGCACTCACAATCCACCAATCAGCTCGATGTCGGGAATAACCCCCGTGTAGGAACCAAGAGGTACATGGCTCCCGAAGTCCTCGATGAGACCATCCAAGTGGATTGTTTTGACTCTTACAAAAGAGTTGATATTTGGGCCTTTGGCCTGGTCCTCTGGGAGGTTGCCAGACGCATGGTTAGCAACGGTAAGCTGTTTGTGTTTTCTGCCTCGTACCACGTGTTCACACGTCCTCGCTCTGCTCGCTCAGACATTCTCAGAAGCCTTGGCTCACACCGCTATTTTGAACTTATAAAATGT
Source organism: Leptodactylus fallax (assembly GCA_947044405.1). Lineage (NCBI taxonomy): Eukaryota > Metazoa > Chordata > Amphibia > Anura > Leptodactylidae > Leptodactylus > Leptodactylus fallax. The sequence goes on along the minus strand of CAMRHE010000028.1, from coordinate 6,918,440 downwards.
TCCTTGTGTTTTATTTGGGGTCGAACTGTCACCCAGTTTTAAGGATTGTGTTACTGTTTTTATTTTGTTGTGTAGTGTTTGTCTGGCACGTAAGTCCTGCCAACATGTAAGCTGGTGGGCACTAAACTAATATAGATGTATCTAAGATGCTGGATATTAGTGTCTGTAGAATACTGCTTTCCTGAGTATACTCCGTATTAGTTAGCCGCGCTGTAATACTTTTATATACTTTTGTTCTATATTCGTAGTGTTCTGGCTCAGTAATGGTCATTCTTTTTCATATTTTATAAATTAATCATGGACAGCTCAAGTAACAGTAACAATTTTTAGCCGCACAGAAATATTGTTTTATCTTACTATGTGCCTAAGGCTATGTTCACATCTGCACCAGCGTCTCCATTGGAGACTCCGTCGTAGTGTCCGCCAAAAATCAGCAGAGGAAAGTCTTGCAGTAAATATTTAACAAACTATACATCTAATTATATAATATTAATAATTCTCTAATATTATAAATAATCCAGTGATTGATTCCTATGACAGTAAATATGTAACAAACTATACATCTAATTATATAATATTAATAATTCTCTAATATCATAAATAATCCAGTGATTAATTCCTATGACAGTAAATATGTAACAAACTATACATCTATTAATACAATACTAATAATTCTATATCATCATTAATAATGCGGGGATTGATTCCTATGACAGTAAATATGTAACAATCACTGGATTATTAATGATATTATAGAATTATTAATGTATAATTTGTTACATATTTACTGACATAGGAATCAATCACTGATATTATAGAATTATTAATATTGTATAATTAGATACATAGTTTTACATATTGTCATAGGAATCAATCACTGAATTATTAATATTATAGAATTATTAATATTGTATAGTTTGATTCCCAGGACAGTAAATATGTAACAAACTAATTATAGAATATAAATGTATAATATAATTAATCATCTTATTTCGGAGTTGGTTAATTTTTTTCTGACAACTTCCTAATTTGGTGATTTTACCTATTGTTGGCAGCCCCCCCCCCCCCTTCCATCCAAAATAATATGAATAAAAGTTGGTGAACAAGCTGAAGGTACGCAGAAAAGGGTGCCATTAAAAAATATGGCTTTCTGCAAAAATTAAGCCCTAATAATTTTAATACATATAGTGGCAGCCAGATTCTGTAATATTCTACAATTCAGAGGGTACAAACAAGGCCATACATTAGACTAAAAAAATAATCAACAGCTCACGAGATGTAGAAAGCTTACATTATACTTAGGAGGTGACACGAGGTAACAGCGCTTGTTTTCTTCAAAGGTCCTGATGCCTTCTATAAAAATAATAGGCTACACGTCAAATATATGTACAGATATGAAGTGCATGAGGATGTGGGGATTGTGGGGTTAATAATAGTGCTGAATAAAGGGGTCAGGATGAGGAGTAATGTAAAAGGGGGTTAGATTAGGGAATTTGTTACAACTCAATATGGGGTCAAAAACAAACAACAACAAAAAAAACCTCCCGGTGTGAGGTCAAAATAGGTCGCGTCCTTAAAGGGGTTAATGAGCCGTGCCAAGTTTCCCTTAGAAACAGCTTAAGAAATGATGTAGATTAAATATTAATATATTATATATTTTTAGTTTTTTTTCCTCCCCCTTGGGCACAGAATAAGAATACGGAATCTAGTTTACTCCTCAGTTTTGCTTCGTTTCCATTTTTGGTGGGAACAAGTCGTACCCATCGCCTTCCTGCTACGCAAGAACTGCTTATTATAATGATGCCTTCAGGCTCACGTGTAACCGCGCCGCACAGGCTGAAGAACGCTGAAGAGCAACTCTGCTTATTATAGTGTTATAATGGCCGCTTCAGCTATGGATTTGTGACCAGAGGAGTAATATAGGGATTTGGCCTGTACGGGTCTCCTCAGTGACCATATTATGGGGCTGTAATAGGGCTTCTATAGCCATAATGTACCTCCATAAACTTCTCACCTAGGAGCAATACAGCACCAGATGGCGGCACTTGGCGTGTCTACAACTCCTTGCACATGGAGGTCTCCAGCACATTAGGAGGAGGAACGCATTGAATGTGGATTATATTAGTAGCAACTATTGTAAGAAGTTTTTCTTGTTCTTACCACTTCAAAGGCCTCTGGCTAATAAGTAACATAAAATCCACAATGTGTAATCCTCGGCCGCTCTCCTTATTGAGGATCCTCCATATCACTAATAGTACGCTTACTTATCGCCCTCTCATTATGGATGTCCTTGGGCAGTCCGCAAATCTAAAGGCCGACCCAACAGACAATGGTCAGGCATGGACGTGCATACTAGCATGTGTTCCCGATGCTGGCAGTGTTTGAGGATGAAGGATCATTGCACTGTGTGACGATAAAAGAACGTCCCTTCCCATACGGGTTATATTTATTGGCCGCACATCATCAATAATCAGACGTTGGCAAAGGCCAGTTTTCTTGAGTGTCTGTTCTTGGGAATGGTGGTTCCTAATAATTGGCCTGACAATAGGGGTCTTTAAAGGGGTTTTCTAGAAGATAATCCCAGTCCATATGTCCTGTTAGGGCATAAGGAAAGCTGCTCTATATAGGTGGCTAGCCGAAGGAAGAACGTCCCTGGTTGTTAAAAGGAATGTATCCCCCTTTTTTTTTTTTTTTTTTTTTTTTTTTTTAATAATAATCTAGATTTTTAATTTTATTTTTTGGACTTGATTATGGGGGCGGCCATCTTGCCTGAGCTTCTCCTCCGCTCCACATTTAGTGATCTGCTTTACAGCATATTCATAGACAGCAATAGTCTGGAGCTGATTCATTGAGGTCTATAGGAGAGTTTTCTAGACATGCTCTGTGCAGAGAGGTGGGAGGATATCAGCTATGACATCATCTATTGTCAGTAGTGATGTAATGATGGCTCAGTGATGTTCTCTGTAAGAGGTGTTACCTTCTATTGTGATACTGTCTGTCTTGCTTATAATATAAATGAGGTGACTGCTTCAACGAAATTGCCTAAATATTTTACAAGTGCCAGTCTATGCTTAGGTTTAGTGGTCAGACTGAAAATTGCAAGGTATAGAACTTTGTTGTTATTGTCCTGGGAAGCTTCATAATCCCCTACCGGAGTGTTTTTCATCTGTCAGAATCCACTTTTTTTTTTTTTTTTTTTTCTTTGTTTGAGTTGGAAGGGACCTCAAGGGCCATCGAGTCCAACCCCCTGCAAAAGCAGGAATTCTTAGATCATCCCAGCTATATACCTATCCTTCATTAACCTGTGATCATTTTACTAATTGGAAATGTCTCCTTCTTTCCAGGTATTGTTGAGGATTACAAGCCGCCGTTTTATGATGTCGTTCCCAATGATCCTAGTTTTGAGGATATGAAGAAAGTTGTCTGCGTGGATCAACAAAGACCAAACATTCCCAATAGATGGTTTTCAGACCCGGTAAGTGTTTGCTCCATTTGATCATAGTTTGGTCTATACAAGTCTAATTTAGGCAGACTTTTAGGTATTTTGGCTGTAAGGTCGGTGCACCACTGTGACATGACGAAGTGCTCACATACAATTGGGTATTTATGTTAAAGGGGTTTTCCAGGCCCCCAGGCAATTTTCATACATGGCGGGCCTTTCTGAATCTCCTCTGACTGTAGGTGTTGGGACGGGGGGAGGTAGGTTTATTCTTACTTGAAACTCGTCTCTGCCATAGTGGTTGCTTGCTCCCCTCTTCCCATTGGATGGAAGGGTTGAGACCATTGACCGAACGATTAATGATATTTTCTTAACTTTTAGCAGACAGCATTTTTATATATTATATTATTTATATATTATCATTTATATAAAATAAATGTATGATTATTTATTAATAATTATTATTCTATTATAAAAATGTATATTTTAATACAAATTTTTATAACCATTTTTTATATAAAAATTCTACATTTATTATAAAAATTTATAAACGCACATTTTAATATAAATATTATTGTAATTTTTACTATATTAAATATACACTTAATAATTTGATTTCATATATAGAATTTTATATAATTAAAAAAAATATGCAAATTTATAAAATATATAATTGGTTAATAACATTTGCTCAGAAGTTGTTATAATTTTAGTGCTTTACATCTTACATATGTTTTTCCATCATCCTCATTATTTTTCACACTTTTTGTCCCCACCCTCAGACGCTAACATCGCTGGCTAAACTGATGAAGGAATGCTGGTATCAAAACCCATCGGCAAGACTCACAGCTTTGCGCATCAAAAAGACTCTTACCAAAATTGACAATTCCTTAGATAAACTGAAATCAGACTGCTGAACGTCAGTGGAAAGAAAATGGATTCAGATACCGTGCTTGCTTGCCGAGGTGTAGACTTTTTCTTTCTCTTTTCCAAACTGTAACTGTAAAAGCCGAACTTCTTAATACGCACCCGCCTTTCCAAGACGGCCCTGCTGTTGGACCTTGGGATACAGCCGAAAATTCCTATAGCAGTGAGGCGGCAGGATCTATGGCTATTACAGCAGTTCACCGAACACTTGCAAAGATGCAGACCCATGCAAACAAGCATCGGGGGGTGGTGAGAGTTTGGGACAGATCTGGGCATTAAAAGAAGAATTTTTTTTGGAAGCAGAAGACAAAACCGTTTCCATCATGGAAAGAACTCCCCTCTCCTCAGCCTTCCCTAAGGAATTCACATGGATCTTAGTGGATTTTCATTAGCAATATTTCGTGTGCGTCTCCGTTCTATTGCACTAGAAATTCTTTGCATTCCTTGCTTGCACTGTAACGGTATAATTTAATGACAGATGCCAAATATACGGTTGGCGGTGTACGGATCTGTGTTACGAATTACACCAGTTCGGTTCTGGGGAATGATCTTTAAAAAAAAAAAAAAAAAAAGCCTGAAATACAAGTCGTCAGCATTAGCTGGATTTTACACGTGTACTGATGTTTACAACGATGCTGAACATAAGTTTTGTTTTTGTTTTTTTTGTTGTTTTTGTTTTCTTTTTTTTTTTGTAATCTATAAAAAATTTCAAATTTATTTATTATTGGTGCACTTAAGTTTCCAAAAAAAAAAAAAACTGAACAGTGCGAATGGCTGCCGCTCTATTTTGTTTTTCTTCCAACTCTTCACAAGTCTTTTTGTATCACGTGATCATGAGGAATACTTTTTTTTTTTTTTTTTTCTCTTCTTTGTATGCTCACATTTGCAATTTCACAATATTCTTATTATTTCTTCTCTCTCCTGAGAAGTGTGTGGTCTCAAATTCAGAACGCTTCCTATTCTGCTGTCACTCTCTTTCCCGCTCATGTTTTACCGACATAGGAAATAGAAGAACGTTCTGAAGGTGGGAACAGGAAGGGAGGACGACGATGCCTTTGTTTTAAGCGATTATAATATGTTGCATTGTAAACTCTGCCAGAAAATAACTATTTTGTTTTAATCTACTTTTTGTATTTAGTAGTTATTTGTATAAATTAAATAGAATGTTTTGAAGACTAAATTTAGTTTTTTTTTTGTTTTTGTTTTTTTCCTTTTTTATTTGCTGTATTAAACAAAAATATTATAGACCTTTTTGTTCAGCTGCTTTGTGTCACATCTTAAAAGGTCTCCCATTACCCAGTCTGCCCAACACACTGTGTCAATGGGGATCATAGATCTACAGACATATGTTTCATTATCTGCTCCACCACTAGAGGGCGCTTACCACATTACCACACGCTGGTTTGTTCAATGTATGTTTGTGGTTAGCTGAAGGTGGCCATGTCACATCAATAGTTGTCTACTTACCACTTATTTGGCTGACAGCTATTCATACCAACTCCTACACATGCACACTTGGCAAGGACAAGCATCCTTGTGCTCTGACTAGGCCACTATCAGATATATCTAGTAGTGACTTATCTCCACTAAAAATTATGCATGTAAAATTGAACATGTCTAATCCATCTTTGAGGAGCTGGGGGGGGGGGGGGGTACGGATCTGGATACCCCTTTACACATCAGATGTTTGGCTTGCCCTTCTGAAAACTCCATGTTTGGCCAACATTTATGGTACCCAATGTCTGTCTCTAGAGGCAAACGGTCTTCTGATTTCTGTAGGATGGAATGAAAGTCCAGTGCTTTTTGAGGCTAAAGCCGCAAGTTGTGGAAAGCTGTATTGTTCGTTGCAGATTTGCCAATTTTTTTTTTAGGGGTGAACTTAGCAGAAGGTAGACTTTATAAGGCGACTTCCTTTTATACTTCCTGTTCCCTTCGAAACCACTTTTGGCTTTGGCTCAAAAAATGCCGCAAAAGCTACAACAAAAAGCAGCTTTTACTGCAACGCGTGGCCTCAGCCCAATGGTGTTTATGCGGCTTACCCCGCAATACTAATATTGTTCCTTTTATATCTCAAAAAAAAAAAAAATCTGAGGATTATTATAGCAATAAATTCTAAAAACTAGAAACCCATAAACTGTGGTAAACAGCTGGGCAAGAGTTTTTATACAGTGAAATATTCTATGAAATTCAATAACTCCATCCTATTCCGCAGTATGCAGTAACCTTCTCCAAGCAGCAACAGAGACTGGTAAACTGAGTTAACCCCTAGACAAGAGGCTTCTGACATTTCCTATGTTGTCATTGACTTTATGTATTTTTCCTGGAAACTCCATTCCCTCTATTGGTTAAAAATTGGACCCGTCATGATTGTGTCAAGAAACAGAGGGAAGAAAAATTGCCTTAGAATCCCCTTCCATTGCCATTATAGCAGATACAGGATTATGTTCTACATATCTTGGTAGTGCCGGCCATGAATTCTCCGCAAATATGGAAATCTACCAAAGGGCAGAAAACTAAATGACTAATATTATTGCGTTCTGCTAATGTTACACATGTGAAATACAGATATAAAAATGAAAAACATCAACACTGCTTTACAGGGTACTCAAAGGTCTGGAGACGCCTGAATAGATGGAAATCTGTGGTTGGGAGCGCCAGCCTGTGTGTGACATGATGCCAAGGGGAAGGGGGTAAATCTGTGTTTGTGGGGGGAATCAAAATGGCAACCATTTTGAAAGATGGCTTTTTTTATTTTCCAAATGGGGATGGGTCCATGTGACATATGTATCCAATGGAGATGCGTAACCCTAGCAACGTTTTCCATCTATTCAGGTGTCTCCATTCCTTAGTACAGGGTGGTCCATAGGTTAAAACAACAACAAAAAAATAAGTTTTAAGCCATGATCCAGAATTGAGGTCCAGCTACCATCTTCTACTTAAAGGCAGGCAAGACTGTACATGCACAGGTACGGTTTTGGTCAAAATTGGGTTACAATCGCCCTAAAAGGAGCAACCAAAATGGGACAAAAACACAAGGAACACCGGATCTAAATACTTTGTTTGACTCTGGCTTTAAGCTGCTTATATATAATGTATAATATAGCTTAATCACATGGAAATTATATGTGAATTATCATTGGTGGTGGCTGATGGTGGCCTACTGTGTGCCAAACTCCTGATCTGCGTGGTTGGGTATTGCAAAGTCATTGTTGGCTGAAGCTACAAATTCTTGGCAACAGCAGAATTTTCCACACCATTTTGGGCAAAAATTCAGACTTGCCAAAAAAAATAAAAAAATTTTTTTTTTTTGTACAAGCCATGATAAATTAGCCCCTATGTATGTCTGTGTTTTTTTTTTTTTTTTTCTCCAGCTATCTTTTATGATCTGCTAGATTGGTCTGGCAAAATTGATGATTTTTTGCTTTACAATTCTGCTAAACTTAGGCCTATATATTTCTGCAACAAAGCATACTCTTTTTATTTTTATTTTTTTTAATTTTCATATCCTGACCAATTTTTAATAAATTGGATAATACATTTAGTGCTCTATTTGCTGGCCAATTTATTTTTTTACTGTTTTTCTTAAATTCGTCTCCACTACTTGAGTAAATTGTCCTACTTTTTATTAGCAGCCTTGTAAGGGTCAGGTCAAGATAGAACTGAGCAGCGCCCGGCATCTTGGCAGTCGGCAAATTATTACTAATAATACAGACAAAAATACTGTTCTAGGTTGTTGCAAAATAAAGAAACTAATTTTGTGTCCTTGTGTATTGCGAAATTCAGATACTTATATTTAGACAGCTTGTAAATGTTGCTGGCTTGTCTTCCTTGATTGCAAAATGCAGCCGAAAAATAATTCAATCTGATACTTTTTGTTTTTATTGTCTCTAAGACGTAAGTTCACCAGAGGATTAATACCAACAAATTTATTTTATACATTCTTTGCAAATTTAAATTCTTAATTTTTTTTTATCTTCAAATTTTTTTTTTTACTTTTTTTTTTAATTAAAAAAACCTATACATAAAATGCAATTTTAACATTTTTCAGTTTAGTCCTCCAATTTCAAAATTTACATTTATAGTAATTTGGATTTCTGGGCATTTGATGACCCATTCTTGATAAGTGAATGTTAGTTGAGCTGTAGAGTTCCAGCATGGCCGCTACCCAGTGGACAGAGCGGTCCGATTCAGTCTCCATCCACTGCATAGTTCTGGGGCCTGTGATTCCCCAGTTCAGCTCATTGGTGGGGTTGCTGGGAATCAGAACCCCTCCAATCTGATATTGATGACTCGCCCTAATGATCATTAACCCCTTAAGGACACAGCCATTTTTCGTTTTTGCATTTTCGTTTTTCCCTCCCCACATTCCAAGAGCCATAACTTTTTCATTTCTCAGATCACAGACTCACATGATGGCTTATTGTTTGCAAAACAAATTGTACTTTATAATGGCACCATTCAATATGCTCTGCAATGTACTGGGAATCTGGAAAAAAATTCAGAATGAAGTGAAATTGGAGAAAAAATGCATTTGCGCCAATTTCATATGGGTTTAATTTTTACGGCGTTCACAGTGTGGTAATCATGACATGGTGCCTGTATTTTGCGGGTCAGTACGAACATGGCGATACCAAATTTATATAGTATTTTGTAATGTTTTGATACCTTTTAAAAAATGAAAAACTGCAAAATTGAAGAAAAATTTTGTGTCGCCATATTGTGTCACCTGTAACTTTACATTTATGTAGCTGGGTATGGCATCTTTTTATGCAGGATTAGACGTTTGTTTTTTTTACTGATACCATTTGGGGAAAGATCTGATGGTTTGATCACTTTTTATTCAATTTTTTTATAGGAGGCAAAGTGTTGAAAAAAAACACTATTTAAATTTTTACGCCGTTCACTGTATGGGATAAATATTATATTAATAGTTTGGGCATTTTGGAGCGCGGGGATACCTAATGTGCTTATGTTTACTTTTGTTTATTTTTATATCTGATCTAGGGAAAGGGGGGGTGATTTGAGCTTTTATGTGTGTGTGTGTTTTTTTTTGTTTTTTGTTTTTTTTTTTTTAACTTTTATGATCAGACCCCCTAGGGACCTTGAAACCTAGGGGGTCTGATCGCTCATACTGTATCGCAGTGAATAGCAAAATGCCTACCTCTCTATTACATGCTGCCTCTGGCCTACCCTGCTGCGACTCCTACCCTGACTTATTGTAGAGGCGGCTAGGAGATATGGTAACCACACACCAAGGTGGGAATACTCTTTTAGGCTGAGGCCACACATTTGTATTTTGTTGCAGATTTTTCTGTGTTTTCTTGAGCCAAAGCCAGGAGTGGATTGAGCAGAAGGGAGAAGTATAAGAACTTCCTATATATTTCCCATTTCTTTTGTAGCCATTCTTGGCCTTGGCTCAGGAAAACTGCAGCAAAATCGACAACAGAAAAAGCTGCGTTTCCGCAATGTGGGGCCTCAGCCTTAAAGAGAACTATGTTGTTGTTGTTGTTGTGCCAGGTGATGGTTCCCATCATGTGACCTGGTGTTGCAACCAGCTCTGAAGCCCGATGTCCAACATATAAAGGAACTGTGCAGGAAGTAAATAAAAAAAAAAAAAAAAAAAAAAATGTTCCTTAAAATATCCCTTTAGGCTAGGGCCCCACGTAGTGGAAACGCTGCAGCATTCTATAGCACCTGCAAAGTGGATGGGACTTTGGCTAATCCCATCCACACATTACAGAAAAAAATCTTCAGCGAACCTGCTGCAATTTAAAAAAACCATTGCATTTTATTAAATCTCAGCATGTTAATTATACCTACAGAAACACTGGTAGTTTCTGTATAGGTATAGTGAAAGCAGAAAGTCCGCAGAGGAAAACTCTGTGGACTTTTTGTGAAAAACGCTGCAGAAAAAAAAACTCGATGCAATTTCGCCACAGTCTTTTCCACGGCGCTTCTTTTTGCTGAAGCCCGCTACGTGGGGCCTTAGCTTTACTATTTTGTTTCCCTTGGAAAATCACTTTTAATATGATTATTGTTGACCTAAACTTTAATTCTATTATACTGTGTGTGGTCTGCACATTGTAGACTAATATGATCCTTCATATGCGGTTATGAGAAATAAGTTTTAATATATATAAAAAGGCAAAAGCAGCAAACTGGAACACAGCTGCATAACACTGGTCTGAGAGTTACTACCTCCTACAATAAGTTGTTATAGGGTGGTGTCTATCAGAGTGGCAGATACTCCTTCCAATGACTGTCCATACTGTCCATACTGATTCACAATATCATCATTTTGATGTCCATATAACTCTTAAAGGACAAACAGACAGGGATTATCCAACTGAAACTGTGACAACCTTCTCAGATTCCATATTAACGATTATGATTGTCGGCGCTTAAATTAAATATCTCTTAATGTAACATAATTAATAATAATAATAGTCCTTTAATAGTCCCACAATGGGGAAATTCAGTGTGTTACAGCAGCAAAGATAAGCAAATATAAATATAACATGAACAGGAATGTTCCAAGGTGAGAGGCATTACATTGATAGCAGACAGACAGATAGGACGTAGCGGAGGGGGGGGGGGGGGGGGGATTTAACAGGCAGAAAGATATTTCAGTTCTCTGTGTGTATTGATCTCCGCTTAGGTCGGTGTTGGTTGTACAGCCTAACCACGGTGGGGAGGAAAGACTTCCGGTAGCGCTCCTTCTCACACCTAGGGTGGAGCAGTCGGTCACTGACAGTACTGCCCAGCGCTATCACAGTCTCATGCATGGGATGGGACTTCTTCTTCTGCATGGAGCTCACCACGGACAGTATCCTTCTGTCACCCACCACCTGCACTGGGTCCAGTGGGCTCCCCAGGACAGAGCTGACCCTTCTAATCAGCTTGTCAAGTTTATTTCTGTCCCTGGTTGATATACTGCTCCCCCAGCAGGCCACTCCGAAGAAGATGGCTGATGCCACTACCAAGTTGAAGAAAGTCCTAAGAAGTGCCCCCCGGATTCCAAAGGCTCTCAGCTTCCTAAGCAGGTAGAGCCTGCTGTGGCCCTTCCTGTACAGGACCTCCATGTGATCTGCCCAGTCCAGGTTATTATTAAGGAGCAAACCCAGGTACTTATAGGTGTTCACAATCTTGATGCCCGTCCCCAGGATGTCCACTGGTTTAGGAGGGCATCTGCATTTATGGAAGTGCACCACCATCTCCTTGGTCTTCCCTGCGTTAATCTTCAGGTGGTTCCGGTGGCACCAGTCCACAAAAAACCGGTTCAGTTCTCTGTACTCCCTATCATCATCATCTGTGATGAGGCCTACTATTGCAGAGTCATCAGAATACTTCTGTAGGTAGCAGCTGGATGAGTTGCACCTAAAATCTGCAGTGTACAATGTGAAGAGGAAAGGGGCAAGAACTGTACCCTGAGGTGCCCCCGTATTACAGATCACGGTATCTAACACACAGTCTCGGGCTCTCACGTATTGAGGTCGATTTGTGAGGTAGTCTAGGATCCAGTTGGAGAGGTGGTGGTCCACGCCAGCAAGGCCCAGCTTGTCTCTCAGTAACCTGGGCTGTATGGTGTTAAAAGCACTGGAGAAATCAAAGAACATTATTCTCATCATGTTCCCTGGTTTCTCCAGGTGAGACAGAGCCCTGCGCAGAAAGTGGATGATGGCATCATCTACCCCAATGCCCGGCCGATAAGCAAACTGGAGAGGGTCCATAGCGGGGCTCACTAGCGGGCGGAGATGTGTGAGAACCAATCTCTCTAAGATCTTCATCAAGTGGGATGTCAGTGCTACAGGTCTGTAGTCGTTGAGGTCCATAGGGTGAGGTTTCTTTGGAACTGGTACCACACAAGAATATTTCCATAATTCAGGAACTATTTCCTGCCTCAGGCTCATATTAAACATGTATGTAATTATACAACACAGCTGGTCCCCACAAGTCTTAATTAGCCTTGCACTGATGTCATGTGGCCCTGCGGCTTTCCTCGCCTTGATCTTTTTCATCTCCTTCCTCACCTGGGCCCTTATGAAGGTCAGACTGTGGTCAGATATAGACGGATTCCTGCATTTACTGGTCTGTTGGGGAGTAGCCGCATGGGGTGAAGTCATTGTGGTGGGGGGAACTGAAGGACATGCTGGGGTAGGAGGAGCTGGTGTGTAATCAAATCTGTTGAAGAATAGGTTTAGTTCATTAAGCCAATTAACATCTGCCTCAATCTGGCAGACAGACTGTTTATGACCTGAAATTGACTTAAGCCCCTCCCACACACCCCTTATGTAATTGATTAACCTTTAACAATGGTCAATAGACAAATCAAAAAACTAGTAACGTCAACTAATTTACATGGAAAAACTTTTACTGTAAGGGGATGTTCACACACATATATAGGGGTTCTTTTCACTTTCAACCTCAGCTAATGGAAGGCAAATGATGAAATATTTTGTGATTTTTTTTTTTTTTTTTGTTTTTTAAATATAAAAGTTCTTCGTGTTGTCTTATTTGCTATCCATATGTCAAGAAAACTCTTGTCTGAATACATTATCTACAGGCTGACTCGAACAATAGAATATAACAAATGCCAATTTAGAAAAAGAACATCAAGCTAGCATGCAGGTGTAGGGAACTGCCATTTCTACTAGTATATAATGTATCTGGCTTCTTTGCCCCTGCAGTTTGGCTTCAGAGACCCCAGGCATTTAGTGCAAGTTTTGTTTTGTAAATACAGTGAGTCAGACACATGTGAGGCAGAGCTGCTGGGGGGGAGAGATGTGAGCAGAGCTGCTGAGACAGACATGTTATGTCTGGGGGAGTCTAAGAGCCACTTGTTCCTCTTTACTTCACAGTATACAGTCATATGAAAAAGTTTGGGCACCCCTATTAATCTTAATCATTTTTAGTTCTAAATATTTGGGTGTTTGCAACAGCCATTTCAATTTGATATATCTAATAACTGATGGACACAGTAATATTTCAGGATTGAAATGAGGTTTATTGTACTAACAGAAAATGTGCAATATGCATTAAACCAAAATTTCACCGGTGCAAAAATTTGGGTACCC